>JAKSZT010053813.1:12299685-12428481 GCA_026826555.1 Tolypeutes matacus
ATAGATAGATAGATAGATAGATAGATAGATAGATAGATAGATAGATAACCAGTCTATATTTGTCATTAAAAATATTTTACAAGGTAGTAACTCAATAGAAGTTAATAAAATGTGAAGTTTACTATAAAATAAATTCTTGATAATCACAAATGCAAGTTATATCCATTTTAATTATACAAAACTTAATGGGTTTTCATAAAGGTTTGTTTTCCTCTCTTTTAAGCACTTTCTAGGGCAAACAGTAGTGAAGAAAAATCATAGGCTTTTCTTTTTTTTGTTGTTGTTGTTGTTTTTGAGGTACCAGGGTTGTAGATTGAACCCAGGACCTCCTTTGTGAGAAGCCAGCACCCAACCACTGAGCTACATTGGCTCCCCTGAGTTGGTTTTTCCCTTTGTTTTGTTGTGTTTTAGGAGGCACCTGGAACCAAACCCAGGACCTTCCATGTGGGAAGCAGGCACTCGACCGCTTGAGCTATCTCTGCTCCCCCATGGGCTTTACTTTTAAATGGATATTTAAATATCATCTAAACAGGAGCAGGGCAATGTGAAAGTATACCTACCAATCAGTGTTGAAACAGAACAGACCATATCTTGTCATGCGACAGGAGAAGAAGAAAACTTCAGGTAATTCCAAGTAATCTTCATTTTATTTAGCTGAGAAAATTTAGTTTGCTCCCGCACAGCCCAAGAATAAAAACAGAAGAAGCAAAGAAAGACACACTTTCCGCAGACCCTGTATAGTCATATGCATAAAAGGCTGAAGGAGAAATTAAAGCTAGAGATATACAGACTTCAGACTAAAGTTAAGCCATGGGCGTGAATCATTCAGCTCTATTAGAATACGTAAAATATTCCCCTAGGAAACCAAAATGCAGATTCAAATTTAAATGGGCAAATAAAATATATCATTGGAAGAGGAAGAAAATGACCATCTAAAAGACTGCTAATAATGTCAATATTGTTGACCACTTGAAGAGACCAGTCCACCTCATAATGGCTTTTCAAAATTCACAGGTTTATGTAGATATGAAGAAACATCTACTCCAGTAAAGCAAGTTCATCTATCCATAGCATAAATGTCAGAGTTTTATAAGCCACTTGAATGTTTCTGTTAATTCTTTCCTTTTTTTCCCCACACCACCCTATTACTAACACCTTGCGTTAGTGTGGTTCATTTGTTACAACTGATGAAAGTACATTTTTATAATGTACTATTAACTACAGTTCATAGTTTACATTAAGGTTCACCTGTTTGTGTTGTACAGTCCTATGGGGGGGAGGTCTTCAATTTTTATTCTAGTAAAATATATACAACCTAAAATTTCTCCTTTTAACCACATTCAAATATATAATTCAGTGCTGTTAATTACATTCACAATGTTATGTGACCATCACCAACAACTAATACCATAACTTTTCCATCACCTCAAATAGAAACTCTACAATTTAAGCATTAATTCTCCCTTCACTATGACCACCCTAGCCCCTGGTAACCTATATTCTAGTTTCCAACTCTATGAATCTGCTTATTCTTATTATTTCATATATTTAATATTTTAACTTTTTAAAGAAAAGAGATGAGAAACTTCACACAAGAATTTTATTTTCAAGAATAGCAGCAAAAACTTGTTCTATTCTACATTAAAAAACCAAACTAATAAATATCTGAATTCACTATATTCCAGGAAAAGGTAAATTACATATGAATATTAAAAAATAAAAAATTTTACAAGATTTTAAGCTCTTTAAGGCAGAAACTATAGCTAACATCTTTTTATCACCAACAGTGCCTTGCAAAATGACCTGAACAAGTAGGCATAAAATGTACATAAAACCAACGATTTTCATTTTTAACAGCAAAGGTATTACATTATACAAGAAATAATATTTTTTTAGTATTTAGTATCAGAGCTAAAGCATTATACAGACTATAAATAGGATAGTGCAAGTACTAGAAAAAGTATACGTAAAAGTTTAGACAGAATTTTGGGACCTTAAAGTTGTCTGGGAGTAACACGAAAAGCCAAATATATTTTATACTCTAGAATAACACATATTGAGAGCTCTGAGGAACCAACTACTTCCAAAAAATACTCCCCAGTTTTAAAAGTTCAAAACATCTAAATTTGCAATAGCTTAATATTTTTTCAAATATCAAAAAAAAAATTAAAAAGCAGGAGAAATGTATCTTAAATTTTATTCACATGCTCTAGTTGCTAAAAATACTGAAAACAACTACCTCTAATCTTACTCCAAATTAAGGTTTTGAAAAAAAAAATCACTAAATGTTAGGTAAAAAAGAACCTTGTTTAACCAACTTTATAGCCCAGGCAAATAATGATCAGAAAGGTTAACTGACTTGTCCAATGCTACACAGCTAGTAATGGCTGTGTCACAATCAAAATACAGTTGCTTCTCGTTATTTGCAGTAGTTATGTTCTATACAGTTGCCCTGAACACTGAATTAGCAAATACTAAACCAATACTCCTTCGGAAAACACAGGATTAGGTTCCTGCAAGTCTCTGGTCACAACATTTTAATCAGTTGATCAATACATAGCCTTATTTTATGTGTGTTTCTCCTTAATGACACCTTATTTAATATATATTGTGGATTCATTAACGAATTCATAGACAACAGCACTATAACCAATGCCTGAACAAAGTTTATCGAACACATAAATTTTCTCCACAAGGCAAATCACAGCCTTCATTTACTCCGAAACATTAGGCAGCACTTCAGTACTACTCTCAGGAACCACTTTAAATATCGAAATCACTAACAAAAAGCACAAAAATGCAACACTAAATATACCACAACAATTTCTAGCTTAAAGTATCAGAGCTAAAACAAGAAAGCACAGCATTGCCTTATTCATCTTCAACTGGGAACATACATATTGGGCAATTCAAAATTTTCACCCCTCTGGACATGTCTGCAAATGACTGCAAAAGGACCACAAGTATTGATTATAGGGTTACAAATAAATTTTAGCAAGTAGAAGAATTTGCAAATACTGAATCTGTGAATAAGAATCGCCTGTAGTAATTCTTAGTCTAATAGTTGTAAACATAACATGGTCATTAAAAAGAAAAAAACAACTGTAACTCTTAAAAATGAAATTAGGAATTGAGAAAAATATGTATATTGAAACCCAGGCTGTACTGTTCAAAAACTAATGGACATATGAAAAGATGCTTGGGATCATTGGTCTTTAGGGAAATGCAGTTCAAAATCACAATGACAGAACACTTCATACCCACTAGGATGGCAAAAGAAAGGAAAAGAGGGAGGGAGGGAGGGATGGAGGGAGGGAGGAAAAAAGCATAAGAGAGGATGTAGAGAAATTGCAACTCTCAGACATTGCTGGTGGAATATAAAACGGTTCCTGGCAGTTCCTCAAACACTTAAAAATAGAATTACCATAGGACGCAGCAATTCCAAAGAATTTAAAAAACTGAAAACAGGGACCTAAACAGATACTTGTACGCCAATGTTCAGAGCACCATTATTCACAACAGTGAAGTTCTCAAACTTACACACGTCTTGTAAATTAAAAAATATTGGGAAGCGGCTGTGGCTCAATCAGTAGGGGCCATATGGGAGGCCCCGGGTTTACCATATGGGAGGCCCCGGGTTCGGTTCCCAGGGCCTCCTGGTGAAGGCAAGCCCGCCCGCACGGCGTGGTTAGCTGACCCAGCGAGCACAAGCAGCAAGGGGGGGATAAATGAATAAATAAATAAAATCTTAAAAAAAAAAAAAAAATTGAAAATTGTACAATGTATCTTCTCAGACCATGATGAAATGAAACTGGAAATCAATAACTGATAGAGAAATGGAAAATTCCCTCATATGTGGAAATCAAACATACTCTTTTTTTTTTTTTTTTAAGATTTTATTTATTTATTCATTTATCCCCCTCTTGCTGCTTGTGCCCGCTGGGTCAGCCAACCACGCCGTGCGGGCGGGCCTGCCCCCACCAGGAGGCCCCGGGAACCGAACCCGGGGCCTCCCATATGGTAAACGGGAGCCTCACTGATTGAGCCACAGCCGCCTCCCCAAACATACTCTTAAACAACCAATGGGTCAACAAAGAAATTACAAAAATTAGGAAATGTCTTGAGGTGAATGAAATGAAAATACAATGTACCAAAAGTTATGGGATATAACAAAGGCAGTGCTGAGAGGGAAATTTGCGCCTCTAAATGCTTACACTAAAAAAGAACAAAAAAAATAAAATAAAATAAAAAAGAAGAAAGACCACAAATCAAAGACATAACCTCAAAACAGTAGGATCTAGAAAATGAATAGCAAACTAAACCCAAAATGAGCAGATGTAAGGAAATAACAAAGCTTAGAGTGGACATAAAAGAAATAGAGAATAAAAAAACAATGGAGATGGAGATTCACACAAAAACCAGAAGAATATCAAATTCCCATCCAGGGGAGCTCTGCCACATTCTCTAATGGAACAACAAGAATGCCCCAAGTACAGGGACAATGACTTGTGAAGGAGGATGGTCCACTGAAGGACCCTTGAGCCTTTGCTCTTGAAACTGAAACTTAGCCTAATGACATAAGATGCCTAAGAGTCAGCTATGGGGAGTCTCCTTGTTGCTTAAATGTGACCTCTCTCTAAGCTGAACTCAGCATATAAAAGCAATAACTTCCCCCCAGTGTGGGGCATGACTCCCGGGTATGAGCCTCCCTGGCACCAAGGGATTGCTTCCAAGGACCAACAAGCAATGCATCTGGAGAAAAAACAAAACAAAACAAAACACCTTGAACAAAAGGGGGAAAAGCTAAAGACAATGAGTTTGTATGGCTAAGAGACTTCAAAGTGAGTCAGGAGGCCATCCCAGAGGTAGCGCTTATGCACATCTCAAGGATCTCACTGATAGCCAAAGTAGATACAACCCCCAAAAGCAAAGCTCTTCAGGGATATGGAGACATCCAGACACTATAGTCAGGGCAGACAGCTCAGGAATTTGGCCTCTTGTCAGTGAGCCCTAATCTGGTATTTATGCTCCCCAGTGTGACTGAGTTAGACTCAGCAGTGGTTTCCCTATGCATGACTCTTCTGTCCTTCTATTTGAACCTATAATTAGTACTAGAGTTGGTAGGTGTACATCCAAGAGACTTAAATCATTGGGCTGCCCATATGCCAGCTGAGCCCTGAATCTCAACGGAGTTGCAATACCTACTCTCCAGTTCAATGGACTCACCCAGGACAACTAACGGGAGGAGATGATGGACAAACAACATACCAAGGAACTGAGAGTGCCTACAACTAGAAGCAAGAGTCCTATTCATCAGATGTATGGGGTTGAAGCCCCCCTCAATTAATGGTGGAGTGGGCATCACCATCCCAGAGTCATCAGGATTGGAAAATGAACTATGGACTAAAATAAACACTAGTATTCTACTATAGACTTATTGTGACTCTAGCAATGGAAGAAATACCATTGTTGTAGAGGCAGTGACCCTGTAGAGGCAGAACATGGATGTTCTGGGGCTACGGAGAGGGAAAAACAGGTATAATAGGGGGGCATTTTCCGGACTTGGGAATCATCCTGAATGACATTACAATGAGAGATATAGGCCATTATATATCCAGTCATAACCTACCAAGTCAAATGGGAGAGAGTGTAAACTACAATGTAAACTATAATCCATGCTTAGTGGCAATGCTCCAAAATGTGTTTATCAATTGCAATGAATGTACCACACTGATGAAAGATGTTGCTAACGTGGGAAAATGTGGGACGTGTGGGGAGACTATATGGGTATCCCCTACATAGTCTCTGTAACATTTATGTCATCAAAATATCTTTTAAAAATAAAAAAGT
Source organism: Tolypeutes matacus (assembly GCA_026826555.1). Lineage (NCBI taxonomy): Eukaryota > Metazoa > Chordata > Mammalia > Cingulata > Chlamyphoridae > Tolypeutes > Tolypeutes matacus. The sequence goes on from JAKSZT010053813.1 coordinate 12,305,536, forward strand.
GGGGAAAAAATAGAACCAACAAACTGAAAGTTGGTTCTCTGAAAAGATCAAAAAAGCTGACAAAACTTTAGGTAGAATGACAAAGAAAAAAGAGAGGACACAAATACTGAAAATCAGAAATGAAAAGGGGGTCATTACTACTGAACCCAAAGAAATAAAAAGGACTATAAGAGGATACAATGAACAACTGTACATCAACAAATTAGAAAACCAGGATGAAACAGACATTTTCTAGAAACATAGAAACCCTACATGACTCAAGAAGAAATAAAAGCTCTCAAAAAACCCAATAACTAGTAAAGAGATGAAATTCATAATTAAAACCTCCCAACAAAGAAAAGTCCAATACCAGGTGACTTCACAGGGCAATTTTACCAAACATTCCAAGAAGACTTAACTCCAATTCTACTCAAAGTCTTCCAAAAAATTGAAGAGAAAGGAACACTCCCTAATTCATTCCACAAGGCCAATATCACCCTCATACCAAAGCCAGATAAATATGCCAAAAGAAAAGAAAATTACAGGCCAATATCTCTTATGAATATAGATGTAAAAATCCTCAACAAAATACTAGAAAACCAAATCCAATTTGAAAACACCATGATCAAGTGGGATTTATCCCTGGTATGCATGGATGGTTGAACATAAGAAATCAATAAATATTATAAACCACATTAAAAGAATGAATAAAGAGTGATCATATCAATTGATGCAGAAAAGGCATTTGACAAAATCCAGCACCCCTTCTTAGAACACTAGGAATAGAAGGAAACTTCCTCAACATAATAATGGGCATCTATGAAAAAACCCATTGCTAGCATCATACTTAATGGTGAAAGACTGACAGCTTTCCCTCTAAGATCAGGAACAAGACAAAGATTCCCACTGTCACCACTATTATTCAACATTGTACTGGAAGTTCTAGCCAGAGCATTTAGGGAAGAAGAAGAAATAAAAGCCATCCAAACTGGAAAAAAGAAATAAAACTTTCCCTATTTGCAGATGACATGATCCTATATACAGAACATACTGAGAAAAAAAAAACACAACAAAGCTACAAGAGCTAATTAATTAATTCAGCAAAAGTGACAGGGTACAAGAACAACATGTAAAAATCAGTGCTTTTTACCCAAAGCACAAGCAACCAAGAAAAAAACAGATAAATGAGACTTCATCAAAATTAAAAACTTTGTGCATATAACTTTATCATGAAAATAAAAGGACAACCTATACAATGAGAGAAAATATTTGGAAACCACATATCTGATAATGGTTTAATATCCAGAATACATAAAGAAATCCTACAACCCAACATCAGATAGACAAACCACCCAATTCAAAAATGGGCAAAAGACTTGAATAGATTTCTCTCCAAAGAAGATATACAAATGGCCAAAAAGCACATGAATAGATGCTCAACATCATTAGCCATTAAGGAAATGCAGATCAAAACCACAAAATAGCTACTATTCAAAAACAAAAACAAAAACAAAAACAGAATATTGCAAGTATTAGAGAGGATGTTGTTGGAAGGAATGTAACATGGTGCAGTTGCTGTGGAAGACAGTTCAGCTATTCCTCAGAAAGTTAAATATAGAATTACCAAAATGACCCAGGCTATCCCACTTCTAGGTATATACCCAAAAGAACTGATAGCAAGAAAAAAAAAAGAAAGAAAAGAAAAGAAAGAAAAAAAAAAAAATGAACTGATAGCAGGGACTCAAACAGATATTTTCACACTGATGTTCAAGAGCAGTATTATTCACAATTGCCAAAAGGTGGAAGCAACCCAAGAGTCCATCAACTGCTGAATGGATAAACAAAATGTATATACATACAATGGAATATTATTCAGCTGTAAAAACTAATGACGTCCTGATATATATGACAACATGAATGAACCCTGAAGACAATCATGTTGACTGAAATAAGCCAGACACAAAAGGACAACTATTGTCTAATCTCACTGAAATGAAATAATTATAGTAAGCAAATTCATAGAGTCAGAAACTAAAATACAGATTACCACGGGCCAGAGCGGGAGTAGGGAACGGAGAGTTAATGCTTAAATTGTACAGAATTTCTATTTAGAGTGAGAGAAAAGTTTTGGTAATGGATGGCGGTGATGGTAGAACGACAATGTGAACGTAATTAACAGCACTGATTTATACACTTGAATGTGGTTAAAAGGGGAATTTTAGGTTGCAGAGCTTACTAGAATAATTAAAAAAAAAAAAAAAGACTCTATAACACAATCAGTGTACCCTAATTTAAACCATGAACTATAGTTAATAACACAATTATAAAAATGTTCTTTTAATAATTGTAAAAAAATATACGCCACACTAATGCAAGGTGTTAATAACAGGCTGGTATGTGGAAACTTTGCATTTTAGGCACAATTTTTCTGTAAACTATAACTTCTTAAAAACAAACAAACAAAAACACACTAAACTATAGCTCTTTCTCCTATAGTAGAGCTAATTTTTACTTCTGTCTTCACAGCTAGATTTCAGGCCGTTTGTGCAAACTAATCCCCAGAGCTGAGCATGTTTTACTCTTAGCATGACAGATACTGTTGGCTCTTCTAACCTAGAAGACATTTTCCCCTTCCACCTTCCTAATTTAATTCTGATTTTGTTCAACTGTTCACAATCCTCAAAGAGACTATGAGTTTCCAAGAAAGTTGGGACCTTTCCCAGGTACATAAGGTGGGTCCTGATTTGCCTAATCTAAGCAAAACATGGAGGCCCATCCCTCTTGCCAGTGATTAGTAAATATAGGCACATGGTAATAATTTCACAAATGAGACATAAGGGAAAATCTACTGAAACGCTCCAAGGAAAAGATTATTCTCTCTTGAAAAGATATACATGTATGACACAGTTAGTCCTTTCATGAGAAATTGTCGTGTCTGTACATGACACCTCAAACAGCAGCAGCTATCTTACAACAAGAGTAGTTGGCAGAGGACAAAATTAAACACATGGCAAATGACAGAGCTAAAAGAGGGATGGAGACTGGGTCTCTGATGATGTTTGTTCTATCACTGAGCCTACCCTGGAGCCACTCTACCCATGATTTCTTATCTGAGATAATAAATTCACCTTATGGTTTAAGTCATTTGCATTGGATTTTCTGTTTCTTGTGAATAAAAGGATCCTAATTGGTATACATAGTCTCAATAAATGTCGCCAAATTAAAATAGCATTAATCAACACATGAGCTACAGGATTTGTTGCACTAAAAGGGTAGAAATGCCCATTCAATAGTGAGGCCAGGGCCAAAATGAGGCTGAGAAAAAGTGTCACTATTTGGTAAATGTTATTTGTATAACTGGATAGTACTATGGAAGAGAATTATTTTTGGTCATGTGATAACATAATAAATTCCAGATGGGTCAAAAGAATTTAGCCATGAAAAAATAAAGCAAAAGCACTTTAAAGAAAACCAGTATATTTACATGCTATTGTTGGAAGGACAAGCCACATAATCTTTCTTAGCCTCAGTTTTCTCTATTATAAAGTGGGGAGAATGACTACCTACAACGCAACAGATTTATGAGAACTAATTAAGTGAAATATGTGAAGTGTTTGGCCCATAATAGTCCCCTTCCCTCTCTTTACTTAGCTGACATTTGAAAGCTTTATAAGTTTGTCTATTGACAGAAATGACGAAGAGAAAATGGACATTTTAGTCATGCGGTCATAAAATCATAAAAATAAATCTTAGATCACAATGTTAACCCCTTCCCTAATAAAGGAATCCCATCTACAATATTTTTGACATAGGAGCGTCTGACTTTTGCTTGACCATAGTATTCTGTCATATTTTTAGTGAAAATTTAATTGCTTACACTGATTGTATATGGTCACTAAGTGTTTGGCTGGACCTTTCATATATACTTTCTTAAAATTAATTTTATAGCAATAGGAATGGTCTATTGCTTTTCTGTATCATTCATATGCAAAAGCCATATACCTTTTATCAAAGAAAAAAAATGGGCAAGAAGATATACTTGTATAATCTCAAGTATATAGATAGCAATGAGGCTAGGGGAAATCAAGACACTGGGGTGGAAGAGATTTAATGCAGTAGAGAAGTTCAAAATGCAAGGAATGTTTGTATCCAACAGAAGTTGGGACAAAGAATCGTGACTTTTTTTCCAATATTCTGAAGTTCTGTAAAATAATGAAGAATAAGACTTCCTGAAGTCCATATTCTAGATTTTAATAGGATATCCTAGATCTTACCAGGATTCAGGACTTTAATGGAAATTAACATTCCTCCATATGCAAAAATAATTCACAAGGAATGACAGCCAAAACAGATATGGCTCTTTCATTTAATTCTATGATTTAGGCCCATGGAATAAAACTATGCTCTACTTTCACAGCATGTCCATCGTATTGCTTAATCAATTTTAAAACTGTAGAGCAGAACATATTTAAGAGGGAAGCCAATTAATGTCAAAGAATTACAATAATGAAATTCTTTGCTACTGGTAGTTGAACAATGACAGTAGACTAGTTATAGTGATATATTTTGAAAGAAGTTAGTCACATAGGACAGGTACTTTAAGAACATATACACACAAAAGCAGGTATAATTAATGTGAGTATAACATTTTACAATAATCTCAGTTCACATTTCCTAAGAACCACTATTATGGGGGGGGGGGGAGCCCCAGTTGTGTTATCTCATAACAGAGCTAAAACAAAAGGAGAAGTAAAGGAAAAATTTTCAACTGAATACTATAGCAGACTTAAATTCTCTGGATACCTCTGAATTACAAAAATAAGAATCCTGTCTAAAATGTTAGACTCTTTAGGACCAAATCCACTAATTATAACACACTTGCTGAAGGTAAAACAATGAAATGACACTAGGGAAGGAAGGAATACTATGTGTAAGAAACATTTACTGTAGGTAAAGTTTGAAAATCTAAATGGTTACTATTCTAAACCTAATAGACATATTTGGAGAAGCTATTAAAAAATTTTTAAAACCACATTAAAACTATGGCAGCAAAACCAGGGCTTCTGGAAACCAAATTACTTCTAAAATAGATTGGCCATTAACACTGATGGCAAAGGATATACCATTAAAAGAAAATATTTTTGATACATGTAGTAGAACATTGTTTTTCAAGAAATACCTTTGCTATAGAAAAGAAATGAATTTCTAAAAATTAAGCACTGATAAGAAAATGAAAACTAAATTTTCCTAGGGAATTTTAATGGCCTCTGATATTAAATATAACTAAAATCAGTTTAACTACTGTGACATTATATGCCAATGCTCCATGGAACAATTATAGCGCCAAAAAAAAAAAATAGTGCTCCAAATTGTTTAGTACAACAGACAATGGCTCTTCACAATTACTCTTTAACTATACCTTCCCAGCCACATTTTCTTTATAAAATGTAATTAGGTAAGTTTGAACCAGTGTACTACCAGACATTTTCCAAATAGGTCATGCTCACTCTACCCTAACTGCCTTCACACCTACTCTTTAGTCCAGCTAGAATGTGAACATCAGTTATATTCAGACTGCCTCAAATGTCACTTTGTGCTACCTTCCCCAATACCCTGAGGCATGTTAATAATGACCTTCTTTGTGCTCCCTGTTATATGAATTATTTGTATTTGTGCTATTATAGGAATTGTTTTTATAGGAATTGTTTTAACTGTTGTAATTATTTTTAAGTCTGTCTTCTCCTCTGTAGGAAAACAGAAAATAGTAATAATTTTCAAAACTTCCCATCTCTGGGAAGTTCAGAGATTAGTAAGTATAAAAATTAATAATATAGGATACTCAGTATTATAAGTAGAGTTCTACATAAACAGAAAAAGGACTATTTAATTGTTTGGGACTTCACAGATGAGATGAAATCTGAACTGAACCTTCATGAAAGGAATTTACAAAGAATATAACAAAGCAAGGCAATGTAAAGAGAGGAAAAGGCAAGGAATACTTAGAGAATGAGAATAGGATGCTCTGCTTAGGGATGGGTGGGAAGAAGGAAAGGCAGGAGACAAAGCTGTGAAGATGAGTTATAAAGATTTCACATTTTTACAGGCCAGGCTAAGAATCTCGGCAATTAGTTTCTCATATCCATATGAAGCCATAGGAAGTTTGTGTGAGACAGGGAGTGGCATAAATGGTTTCTATTTTTGTAAAGTCTGGCAATGATAAAGATGATGAATTGGAAGAAGACAGGTGGAAAGGGAGCAATTAGGAGGATACTGTAGTAACAGAAGCACAAGATGACAGAAGCCTGAATTAAACTGGGGTAACAGGAATGAAAATTAGAAGCAATAGGATCTGCTGAATAACTGAAAGAGGGACAGACAGGGCTAAGAGTGAATATATATTTTCTAGCTAGGGTGAGTAGATAGATAGTGACTTCATTAACCAAGGCAAAGAATAAAATTTGGAGGGAGACGATAATTGCTTTAGACATATAGAATTTGAGATCCCTATGGGACATCATCTTTGTATGGATAACTAGATGGCAATTGAAAATGTGTCTTTGAATTCAACAGAGATAGGGACTGTGATACAGATTTGGGAGTCATGAGAGCACCTGAATACTTGGGAACAGATGCAATTACCCAATGAGAGTAATCAGAGGGAGAACTGAAAAGAAAAAGCAAAAATAGAGCCCTGGGAAACACTAACATTGAGAGGTAAGCAGAGGAATAAGAACCAGCAAAAATGGTTGCTGAAGAGTCAGAGAGCTAGCTCCTAGAAGGAATTTAAAAGCAGAGTAAAATGCTACAGAGAAGGTCAAACAGAATGAAGAATGCAAAAGAATCCAAATAAATTTGTAATTAAAAAGTCAATATTTAAAAAAAAAAAAAAAAAAGTCAATATTGGGGAGTGAGTATAACTCAGTGGTTTAAGTGCCTGCTTCCCATGTACAAGGTCCCGGGTTCAAACCCCTAAACCTCCTAAAAAAAAAAAAAGTATCAACTTTAAGTAGACTGTTTCATCAGAGTAATAGGGGCAAGAAGCAGTTTATAGTAGGTAGAAAAGTTAATGGAAAATGAGGAAACAAAAAAAAATGACCAAAAAAATTTAAAAAGATTGTTTTGTATTTCTATACAAACAGTATCCTGACAGTAGGACATGGAGTCCTATTCTAAAATAGGACGCTTAATAGTCAAATGACCTTGAGCAAGTTATTTAATCCCTCACAGTCTCAATGTTCTCATCAGTGAAATAAGGAAAATAACAATAACTACCACACAGGACTGTTGTAACAATAGTTTGCTGGTTTTATTTTTTGCCTCATATATCCCAAACAATGCTGGAAAAGCCAGCAACCCAAAAACACCAAAAAACACAGACAAAAGCACCAAGAAAGTCCTGTTCTCTCTAGCCAAAGGACCAGGAAAAAGGTAACCTAAAAAACAAAAAACTTTTAACAATGACTGCATGACACTGGACAAATATCACAGAAATAACTGCATCTCCAGTCCTACCCCTGTGAGCAAATGCTAAATAAGCAGGGCTCTAAGGCTTCCACTATTGCCTGTCTGTATGAGGCAGCCCTCCCCATTACTGGAGTGATGTCAGAGAAGGGTGAAGAAAGAGTGGAATTTCAACACCATTGAGTGTTTACAAGACTACTCCTGCAGTGTCAGTAAAGACTATATGGAGAGCTGGGACTTCAATGTCCACCTGGTGGTAACAAGGCACCTCTTCCCTCTTCAGTGGAATGGTGTCAGAGGAGGACTAGTGGAAAGCCTAGGTTTTCGCCACCACTCAGCCATAAAGAGGGTATCCTCCACAGTGCCAGCAGGTGCCTCATAAGGAGCGTAAAATTCCCCCATTCCACCCGCAGGAGTTATGAGGCATCCTTTGTCCCCTGGAGTCAATGGAGGCTGAGTCGGGAACCTGGATTTCGTACCCACCTGCCAGTAAAAAGACAGCACCTGTACCCCCCATTCCCTGGTAGGAGTGGTGTCAGAGGAGGCCTGTATAAAGCAGATTTAAATAAGATCCAGAATCTCATAAACTAATATCCAAAATGTTCAAGTTTCAATAGAAAAATCACTCATCCTACCAAGAATCAGGAAAAATCTCAGCTTAAACAAGAATAGACCATCAACAGATGACACATATGTTGGAATAATTTGACAAGGATTACAAAGCAGTCTTCACTTAAAAAAAAAAAAAAAAAAAGCTTCAGCAAGCCATTACTAACACCCTTGAAAGAAATGAGAACATAGCAATTCTCAAGGAAAAAAAAAGGTCTCAGCAAAGAAATAGAAGATATAAAGAAAAACCAAATGTAAAGTTTACAACTAAAAAATACAGTAACTGAAATTAAAAAAAAAAAAAAAAACTCACTAGATAAGCGTTACAGGAAAATGGAGAGGAAAGGAGAAAGAATCAATGAACATGAAGATAGAACAATAGAAATTACCCAATCTGAATAACAGGGAAAAAATAGTGGGAGGGGAAAAAAACAAACTGTCCATATTTGCAGATTATATGCTTATACAAGATAAAATATTGCAGGACTTCCTCCCTCCCTCCAACCCAGACAATAAACACTTAAGATCTTTTCCCTACTATTTCATATTACATCTTCCCTACTCCATTCTTTATCAATCCTCATACTTTTCAGTCAATTTAAATATTTTTCATTTATTGCATTCCATGTACAAAGCACTCCCCAAAGTACTATGGACATATGTCTCTTTGTGGCATGTTATCTACAATTTTGTAGTATACTGGAAATAGCACCAGACTAAGGCTAAAAAAGTCTGCCACTCACTGGCTATATGCCTTTAGGCAACTCATTTATCTTTTCTAAGGTTTGATTTCCTCATTTATAAAGTGAGAAAAACAATATCTGCCTCACTCAGCCCACAGAATTGTTATAAAGATTAAATAATGTGCAAAATCTTATAAAAATTAATCATCAGTGGGTTTTTGGTCCCTCACCCAAAATTCAGATGGTAGTGGGAGACCTATATCTCTATACAGATCTCTTGTGGTTTTAAAATATGCTATCCTGCTAGAATAGATACAACTTAAATTGAACAGTGTTAAAAGCTTGCACTGTTTGAAGTTTCGAACCCTGCTTTATAGATTATCTCATTTAATTCTCACCACTATCCTATGAAGTAAGTTATTATCACATCCATCTTGTACACTGAGGAAACTGCTGTTTAGGAGAGTTTAAGTTGGTTTACCCAAGGTGAAAAAAAAGGAAAGGGGAGTGGTAGTATAATGACAATCAACGGTATTGTCTGCCCTGCCCCACTGCCCTCATCCTCTTGAAACTGCCTACCCATTCTCATAGTTGTCCTGTAACCCAATCCTCCTTATCCGGATTGATGAGTTAAATGGTGGGCACCTGACTAATGCAGAAAGTAGATCCATACAAGATACAAGTTCTAAACTACATGAGGGAGATTATAAATACAGTAGTGGTTCAAAAAGAAAAATAATGTAACACAGTTGTGCCTATATTGGACTATACAGATGAGAAAACTGCTAAAGAGAACATGGGAGAGAATTTTAGGAGAGAGAAGGGTAGGGCCAGGAACTGTGAGAAAAAACGTAGGAAAGAGCATGTGACAAGGTAAAGAAAGTGAGAAAATCCACTGGAAATAGAGTGTATTTGGGGGAATGGTGGGAATTAAGCCTAATAGGTAGGCTGAAATCACCACTGAAGTTAAGAAAAAGACAGATATAGTATGTATTATATTGGCAACTGCTAGGCTGTCCCACTAACTCAAGAACACTGGTTTGAAATTTTGGACTTGGGTAGGGTAGCAGTAATAGAAAGCAAAGATTAGATCCAAGAAACATTTCAAATAAAGAATCCCATTTTACTCTCTCTTCCTAAGTTTCCAAGTAGTAATTTTAACTTTAATGGAACATTGATCAAATCTATGTAACAAAGGAAATGCAAGGAATGGAGTAACTATTAACACTTGTATGGAACTATGGAACTTGCAAATGAATTATTTCATTTAATCCTCATAATTAAACCTACAAGTAAGCATTATCATGATTCTCATTTTGCAGATTAAATATATTCAGATTCAAAGAAGCTAGATGACTTGTCAAATAACACACGGCTAAATAAAAAGATGGCCTAATGGGAAGTAGATGCAGCTCAAGCAGTTGGGTACCTGCCTACCACATCGGAGGTCTCGGATTCGGTGCCCAGTGCCTCCTAAAGAAGACAAAAAGACAGCGAGCTAGCGCAGCAAGCTGATGCAACGAGATGACACAGCGAGATGATGCAACAAGGAAACACAATGGGAGACACAACAAGTAGGGAGGGTAGGTGGCTCAAACTATTGAGCACCTCCTTCCTACATGGGAGGTTCCAGATTCAGTTCCCGGCACCTCCTAATAAAAAAAAAAAGAAGTGCAGACACAGACAGCACACAACAAACAATGAGAGCAGACAGTAAGCACAAACAATGGGGGGAGAGAAATAAATAAAAAAATAAATAAATAAAAATAAATCTTAAAAAATTTTTTTTAAAAAGATGGCCTAAGGTGTGAGGAGCTAGATAATAATCTACTTGGTCAGCACTAAAGTCCTTTTTCCCAAGAATAAAATATGAGATTTATATTGGTGAATATGATGATGATAGCTACTCACATTTACTGTATGTCAGGAACTATGCAAAGTACTTTACATGCATTAGCACATTTAATATTCTTAATAGCTCCATAAGGGTCTATGATTAATCTTAATTGAGGATGATATGTTTGAGTCTTTAAAAAGTTAAGAAATTTGGTTCTGTTTGACCAAGATGTAATGGCCTTATACCCAGAAAACTATAAAACATTGCTAAAATAAAAGAAGACCTAAATAAATAGAAGGACATTCCATGCTCATGGATTGGAAGACTAAATATTGCAAAAAGATGATACAACAAAGACACACAAAGAGGAAACACAATGAGAGACACAACAAAGCAGGGAGTGGAGGTGGCTCAAGCAACTGAGTGCCTCTCATCCACGTGGGAGGTCCCAGGTTCAGTTTCTAGTGCCTCCTAAAGAGAAGACGAGTGGACACAGAGACTGCATAATAAATGGACACAGAGAGAAGACAGCGAGCACAAACAAAGATTGGGGATAGAAATAAATAAATAAAATAAATCTTAAAAAAAAAAAAAAAAAGCAACAGTAATCAAAACAGCACGCCATTGGTACAAGGACATACATATAGATGAATAGAATCGAATTGAGAGTTCAGAAATAAACCGTCATATCTATGGCTAAGATATGACAAGGTGCTAAGTCTGCTCAATTGGAAAAGAATAATCTCTTCAACAAATGGTGCTGGGAAAACTGGATATCCATATTCAAAAGAATGAAGGTGGACCCCACCTCACATCATATACAAAAAATATTTCAAAATGGATATAGATCAAAGACCTAAATATAAGAACCAAAACAATGAAACTCCTAGAAAAAAACATAGGGAAGCATATTCAGGACCTTATGTTAGGCAATGTTTTCTTAGGTTTTACACCAAAAGCATGAGCAACAAAAGAAAAAATAAACAGAACTCCGTCAAAATTAAAAACTTCTGACAAAGGACTTCATCATGCAGGTAAAAGGACAATTTACAGAATGGAAGAAAATAATTGGAAATCATATATCCAATTTAATGCAAAGAATATATAAAGAAATCCTATAACCCAACATCAGAAAGACAAATTGCCCAATCTAAAAATGGGCAAAAGATTTGAATAGACACTTCTCAAAGAAGATATACAAGTGGCCAAAAGAAGCAGATGAAAAGATGCTCATGGGAAACGGATGTGGCTCAAGAGGTTCGGCGTCCGTCTACCATATGGAGGGACTGAGGTTCGATCCCCAGGACCTCCTAGTGTAAAAAAAAAAAAAAAAAAAAAAAAAGATGCTCAACATCATTAGCCATCAGGGAAATGCAACTCAAAACCACAATGAAATACAATTTCATTCTATTTTTAAAATGGAAAATAAGTGTTGTAGAGAATGTGGAGAAATAGGAACACTCATTCATTGTTGTTGGGAATGTAAAATGTTGCTGCCATTGTGGAAAACAGTTTGGCAGTTCCTCAGAAAGTTAAGTATAGATTACCATATGGCCTGGCAATCCCTTTTCTAGGTATACACCCAAAACATTGAAATCAGGGACTTGAATAGATATTTGCACACTGATGTTCACAGAGGCATTTTCACAATTACCAAAAGATAGAAGCAACTTAAAGTGTCTATCAACAAATGAATGGATAAACAAAATTTGGTATATACATATAATGGAATATTATTTAGCTATTAAAAAAAGGAATGAAGTTCTGATATATTCAACAACATGTATGAACCCTGAATACATCATGTTGAATGAAATAAGCCAGACACAAAAGGTCAAATATTGTATGATCTCAATGGTATGAAATAATTAGAATAAGCAAATTTATAGCATCAGAAACTAGAATACAGGTTACCAGGGGCCAGGGTATGGGGTAGGCAATGGGGAGTTAATGCTTAATTGGTACAGAGTTTGTGTTTGGGGTGATGGAAAAGTTTTGGTAATGGATGGTGGCGATAGTAGCATAACACTGTGAATGTAATTAACAGCACTGAATTATATATTTGAATGTGGTCAAAAGAGGAAATTTAGGTAGTATATCTATGTTACCAGAATTAAAAAAAATTAAAAAAACACCATGTGTCTGTACAATACAAACAAGTGAACCCTAAAGTAAACTATGGAGTACAGTTGATAGTATAATTATTATATTGTTTCATCAATTGTAACAAAGCTACCACACTAATACAAAATGTTAAAAATGAGAACCTTTTTGTGTGGGGGGGGTATATTGGAACTCTGTATTTGATTTTTATGTAAACCTGTAACTTCTCTAATAATTTTTTTTTTTTTTTTTTTTTAGAACTTTGCCTAGTCACAAGGCCAATAAGTGAGCTGGATAGGATTCAAAATCATGACTATGTACGTACTAGAAATGGGCAGAGAAAATACAATTAGCATGAGATGAGCAAACACTTTTAGGATGGATGATAAAAATCAGAGAAACATTTTCACTTTTCTATTGTTATTGAAGTAGTAAAATTCTAGCCATCAATGAAAGAACAAACAGAAGGCATGTATCTAAAACGCATTTACTAATAAGGTTGGGAATTTAAATAAACTCATATCTAAAGACAAATTAATTTGGAGATAATTTCAATTGATAAATGTGTATTATATTCCTAAAGAAAGCCAAGGTTAAGAGACTGGATATGATCTGTCCAAGGTCATACAACTAGTTGACAAGAGTCAAGAGTAGAATTCAGGGCTTCTGAGGCCCAGTTCAGTTTTTCTTTTCACAATACCATACCCACATCCTTGGAAACCAATAATAAGTATCACTAGGTTAAGAGGTACTTGCAAAGGCAATTCTGCTTATGTCATTAAATCCTCACAATAGTAGAAAGCATAAGGTAGGTATCATCATCCCCATTTGAGAGATGAGATAACTGGATATCATAATGGTTTAGTAAACAGTCCAAGGACCAAAGGCAGATAAATAGTAAAATCATTTATTCCTAACTAAAAAAACCCATGCTCTTCAATGTGACAGAGAATGTACATAGAGTGGGGGTGGGGGATGAGGAGTGCGGGGTTTAAGGGATGACTCTACTAGTTATTAAAATCTTAGAAGAGGCCATGCCCCAATCAAGACGGCAGAAAAGCTTCAGGGCTCCACCTCCCCATAGAAGCTTTGAACAACCAGCAAGAACTGGCAGAAACATCTTTCTCAAAGCTCCAGAACACAGTTAAAGGATTGCAGTAACAAAGCAAGCACCAAATCAAGAAAAAGGCAACTTAAAAGCGGTAGGAGTTCGTGGCACCTTGGCTGGGCCATCCCCCATCCTTTCATTGGCTTGGCTTGGTGCAGAACCAGCCTAAGATCCCAGTTCTGGAGGAAGCAGAGTAACCCTCATACACATACTGGAAGCATGCTAAGTCTGACCCAATCTGACTGGTGGTACAAAATTGGAGTTCTTCTTTTTGGAGTAAGAAATTATTCTAAAATTTTTCTGTGGTGATAAATGCACAACATTGTGATTATACTAAAAGCCACTGATTATATACTTTGGCTAGATCGTATGGTATGTGAATATATCACAATAAAACTGCTTAATAAATAAATACATAAATAAATGTGCAAGGCTAGCCGGAAACAGCAGCTATGTACAGCACGGGAAGCATACAGAGATTGAAAGGTGAAGAATTTTCTTGTTTGTCTGTCTTTGTTTATAATTAACATTATTATTGAAATAATGAAAATGCTCTAATAACGATTGAAGTGATAAATGTACAACTATGTGATTATACCAAATACCACTGATTGTACACTTTGGATGAATTGTATCCTTTAGTAATATGTGTATATAAAATTGATTTGTTTTAAAAGAAGATTATTTTAGACAATCAGAGAAATGTGAATTTAAACTGGGAATTAATATAAAGGAGCTTTAATTCTGTTATATATGATAATGGCCACCATGGCTATGTAAGAAATTGTCTTTTGTGTTTTCAGAGATGTTTATCAAAGTGGGTAAGAGTGAAACGACAATGTCCAGAATTTAAAAATTTCAGCAAGAAAAAGGATGATTAATGAAGGAAGTGTGACAAAATTTTCAAACTGCAGTATATGGGTATTGGGGATTCAGTATATCATTTTCCTTACAGCTGTGTATATTTGAAAATTTTCATTACAAAGTTGCCAAAAAAAAATCCATGTTCTTTCTTTCCACTATAACAAGAGTTCTCAAACTTGAGTATATCTAAGAATACAGATTTCATGCAGAACCCTAGGACTCATCCCTAAAAATTCTTGTTTTGTTTGTCTGGGCATGAGTCCAAATTCCATTTTTAACAAGTTCCTCAAGTGAATCTGATACAATCTACAGACTTATATCTGAAAATTATACACTTAGACTACTTTACCACAAATCTTTAAATAAATCCGAAACCTTCATGGAAAGGCATGATCATATCACTTACCTCCCCTTCAATCCTTACTCCCCATTTATGTGCTCAAAATTAATCCTTTTCCTGAGACTATAAATTCCATGAAAGTGAGCACCATATTCATTTTTACTCACCATGGTGTCCCCAATGCCTATCAGAGAGCCTAGCAAGCAATATACACCAAATAAACATTTGTTGAATGAATGTATAACGGCCAAGAAAAAAAAAAGTTAACTGTGATTCACTTTATCAAAATTAGTTCCAGTAAATGATGTGAGATAAAATGTCAAGTTCTTGCCAAAAGTCAGTAAGTATAGGAAGTATGGCTTTAAAAGGTTGGCCTACCTTTTGAAATGTGACACAAGTAAAAGACACCCTCTCACCTCTTTGTGAAATCAGACTTTGGATATAATTTGAGCCTCTAACTTTCTACTGATTGTTTAGAAACTATAATAAAAATGAATTCTATATTTCACAATCCCAAACAGGAAGGGGATGTATATTAGAAAAGTAGACTACATGTGAACCTTTTAGGGGATATACAAATGAGTAACTTAATTTCTACTTTCTCTTTTCAAAAAGTACAAATCCCAACAGTTATGAAAACAAGTCACTAATTCAAAAGAGAGTAAGTGCCAAATATAGCAAAATATAGGATGATCTTTCAAGGCTATCTGGAATTAGTTACAAAACTAGCACTGATGGTTCCTATTCTTCCTATTCTTATATTTCTACCTCAACCATCATTATTTATCAATAAAACAACACAATTTTTAAAAACTTTTTTTGAAATATAATGAACAAAGACTCAGAGAATTTTTAGAGACCCAAAGGACATTAGCAATTATCTGGTCCAACTCTTCATACTACAAATGGGGAAACTGAAGCCCAGAAAAGAAAAAAGATTTACTTGGTTGCACAGAAGAGTTTAATGGTAAAACAAGGCTCTGAATTTCCAGTTCAGTATTCCTTTCACTAAAGCATGCTAGTAAGATACTCAAAAATAAATCAATATTAGCCATCCATCATGAAATACAGTACTATCTATTCATCTTCTTTTCATACATTTGTGTGGTATCCATCAGCTATGCCCTGGACTTAAACTAAATGAATGTACCCTTATGGGGCTAATGGATTATTCAGTGAGAGAATTCCATGTGTATTATTTTTTTATTTGTAGGCTTTTCTCAAATATTACATAATAGTATCTAGTTTTCACCATATATGCACAATACCAAAACTTATAATCATGAAATAAAACTAAACTGTAAAGCTATACAAAGTCTAATCTGAAACTGAGAATTTACCCATTGTTCATTATAAAATTTTATATGTGGTTCCTTTTTTTAGATTAAAAACATTTCTGACTCAAGAGATTGATGAATGGTCCAATTAATGTCTCAACTGTTACTCTGGGCACCTCTCTATACACCCACAGACTGCTTATAGTGCAAGAGGGCCTTGCACACTGAAATTATAAAAGATACATACTGAAAGGGAACAAGATAACTAAATCGCCACAAACTATGAGTAGCTCCCAATTGCCTTTCACAGCATTCCAAACTCTTGGCACAAAGTAGGTATGTTATAAATCATGACTAAATAAATAAATGGTTTCTAAAACTCCCTCCTCCCTATTCTATTGTATCCCATCTAAATGTCTCATTTTCAGTTACAATTGATTCTGACTGCTTTAGAAACTTCAATAAAGCAAAGTTGGATTATGAATTAACAGGCATGGCTTAAGGTACCAAATAAATTACTATGCACTTAGAGAAGACAATAAATATCAACTTCCAGCCCATGCACAGTGACTAGCAGACAATAGGAATACTATAAATATGACAATAATAATTGCTATCAATTATCAAATGCTTATTAAATACAAAATACCATGATAATTGCTTTACCTATATTATTTAATTTAATCCTTACAACAATCTAATAATACTATTAAGGCCCCATTTTCCTGAATATGAAACAAGCTTTAAGAGGTTAAAATAACTCACCTAAAATCATTCAGCAAGTATATAGCAGAGTCTAGGTTTGAACCCTACACAAAGATTTGCTGAATGAATGAATGAGTTAGGAGAGTAATGTGCTTTTTAAAAAAGTTCTTGCAACATATGAACACCAAAACAGTCTGGTTTGGTCCAAACTAACCAGATATGCAACAGATATTGGTAATACCCATTACTCACAAATTATGAACACCAGCAGACTTTAATGATCAAAGATTTCATGACCTCAGATCTTTTCATTCCACCAACAGTAACATAACCCCATATATGATCAATTTAACTGGCATGTGTATACAGGGATTACACAGCAATAATCCAGAATCAGGAATGCTAGCCAAAAACTTGTAATAAAACAAGAGTAATATGGCACATGTGTGGCCTAGGAGGCTGTAAAGTTCACAACAAATATTTCACTTGAGTGACAAGGATAGTAGTGTTGCTAATGGCAAAACAGTTAAGTACGTGACAGAAAGATTATGAAATATGATGAATTTGAGTGATAACATGACATCCAAGTACAGATGGCCAGTAGGTATTCAGATATTTAAGAGTTGAAATCAGACAAAAGACTAAAATTAAAGATTTAGATATCATGGGCATAGAGATGATAGTATTTGAAGATGTAAAAATGGATGAATTATCTAAGAGAGTGAAGAGAAAGATAAGTACTATAGGTCAAAGACTGAGACAGAGAGAAAGAGAAGTCAACAACGGGGGGAAAAAAAACAAAACAAAACAAAAAGCCACTGGACCAAAGAAGCCTAGGAAAAACAGTATTTAAAGTAAGAAAAACTCAATGATTAACACCTGAAACTTCATTTACATTTGCCTTCCACATTCTGAAAAACTGAAAAATAAGAAATGGTAGTAACAAATATGTATAAAGGGGACAGCACAATGTTAGAACCTGGTATGTACTATTCAACTAATATTGGTTCCTTTCTCTCCCCTGCATGCACTCATTGCTACACCTTTACCAGCAAAAGGAAAACAGGAATGAAAGACCATGCTCTTGTAAACTGGCATCTTGAAGCAATGTGTTAAATATGCTACAGACAAGATAGCTGTATTTTCATGAAATGCACAACAAACTTCAAGATAAATATATCCCTAACCCTCCCGTCCCTGTGTTTTTTTATTTTTAATTTAGGAATTTAGGAATCACGGGCATTTTTCCCTCTAGAAAAATTAAACAGACAAACTCTATCCCTTATTTTGTTTTCAGAGGTACACAAAAGTATTGAGAAAATGTTACAAGCTCTAGATACAAGCTCTAGATAAATTAATTTTACAGTAAGGAAGTTGAAAAAAGGAAAATAGCTCATTATAAAGTATAATGAGGACAGTAAGAAAGATAACCATGAGGACACTGGAAAGAATCTGACTTACAGAAAAACAAGGATGAGTAATTTGAATGATATAGGAAAAAAGTGAATGGTTTTCATATTAACTTAATATTTGCAGACTAGTTTAGCATTTATATTTATAACACTATTTATAATATGAAAAATGGGCTCATTTAGTCCCTTAAAAAATTAGAGGTGTTCAAGGAAAAGGTGGATAGCCCTTTATCAGTCATTTATTAGGGCTTCTTCCAGCTACATGATTTTAGAACTACTAATGTTCATTATTGGTATCTCAACAAAAAAGCTGTTCTATGGGTAAGTGGTTTAAAAAAAAACATTTGCCCACAGAGTGTTCTGAAACCAAAAGATTTAGAACTTCCATTTCTAGAGTGGATCTAATAATGGAGGTAGAAAATAAACATAATTTGACAACTTTATTTTTTGAGATTACAAAAAAAAATTAGAGTAGATCTGGCATATATATACTCTGTAAGTATCAAATAAACAGGGGCCAAAATAAAGAAAGAGAATGGCAATCAAAGTGAAAGTGGCATTGTGCCTATAAAACATGATATAGCCCAGACAGGGAATAAGGACAGACTCACTGAAAAATATCAAGTTAACTGATTCATGTTGAATGGCAGACATAAATTAAGGAATACTCAATGATAAACACAAAATATGCAGAAAGAGACACCACAAAACTGGAAAGATGCCTACTGATGTCCAAAGAAAAACTCAATTTTTATCAAGTTTAGATTAGTATGGAAATACAATTTCAATAATAACTGTCAAAAAATAGTTGTGGAACTAAAAAGAAAAAAGGACCAATATTACATGGGGAAAAGTTAACCAATCTATTGACTATTTTTTTCCTTTACAAAATGTTCTTTTAAAAGTCTTGGGCTGCATAATAACTGGCTCTCCTAACTCTGAAAGGCCTTGACTGCCTACTTGCTTGACTCTTCTTTGTTCAACATTCATCTTTTACCCTCTGTTCTCTCTATATAATTTCTCCCTCTATCAGTTTCAACTTGTACTTCTATGCAAATAATTTCCAAGTCATAATCTTTAATTATGAGTTCAGTTTCATATCTCCAGTAGTCTATAGATCATTTCTTCATGGCTGTCTCACTATGCCATCAAATACAATAAACCTAAAATTGAATATAAGTGTAAAAGTCCTATTCTTCCAATCCTCACTTTGCTGTTTTCACCATTTTCCCTATAATACAGGTTTAAAATTTTAGAATCATCTGACTATTCCCTTTCTCTTTGGTTCCTTCTCCTTCCCAATTCTGCCAATCAAGTTCTATCAAATCTTCCTCCCCCATTCTCATGTCCCAATTTTGGGTTTCTATCATTTCTGGACCATTACAACAATGTTTTTAAAATCCCCAATATCATCCCATATCCAGTCTCTTTCCACACTAATCCATCCTGCGCACACAACTAGCAGATTCATCTTCTTCATTCATGGCTACAACAGACTGAAGAAAATCTAAAATCTTTAGCCTGGCAATTTACTATTCCACAACCCAACCCCAATCTAGCTTTCTGTTCCCTAAACATGTCATAGCCAGACATGTCTGTACCCCTTATCCTTTATCCTCCTCTCCCCCCATTCCCAATATTCTCTATCTAAATCCTATCCATCCTTCATATTCAAGCTTACTCGAGCTCTCTCAACTCACAGTGATTTCTTCTTTTCAATTTTCAAGAAAACGTATTACCTAAACCAATTATTTAAAACTTATCACATACTTTCTCAATCTGTAAGACATTTTGCTTTATTTTTGTGTAGATGTGTGAGATTAGGTCTTGTTTTCCTAAATACATAGAAGGTTTTTTTGAGGAAGGAGTCAATGATATACATATTTCCTTACATCCTCCACATCTCAGTATTTGCTGAGGTTCCTACCAAATGAAGATATGGGAAGAGGCTATAAGACAACTAAAGAAAAAGAAAAGTTATTAAACTCTCCCTGTAACATTACTTCATAGAGATCAAAAAGTAAAGTAAAAATCAAAGATATATGGAAATTGTGTAAAAATTAAGAGAGGAAGCGGGTTTAGTGTAGTGTTTGAGTGCCTGCTTCTCATGTACAAGGTCCTGGATTCAAACTCCGGTGCCTCCTTAAAAAATAATAATAATAATTTTAATTATAAGGAGAATTACACTTTTTAAAAACTATGGAAATCCCTATTAGAAGATGTGCTCTAATTTTTGCCACTTCTCTCATTCAGTAAAATGTTTTAAATTATATTAAGAAATATTCCTTGCTGTTTCTCAATTAAAAGAGTATCCATAATGTGGGTGAGACATTACAAGCTCTTATTTCATAGTTAGGGATGCTTAAAATAATGATGAAAGCTTAGGGGAGAAACTATCTTGTAAAACCATACACATTTAAAAGTATAGATTCTACAAGGAATGGGACTGGGACTGTATAACACAGTGAACCATGTGATGGAAGATGGACTGTGGTTAACAATACAAATATAAGAGTGTTCTCTCATGAACTATAATCAATGTAAAACACAAATATATGGTGTTAATAATAGAGGGTGTATGGAAAAAAACAAACCAAATATAAGCTGTGGACCATAGTTAGTGGTAATAGTCTGATGATATTCTTTCATAATCTGTAACTAATGTTCCACAACAATGCAAGGTGTTGGTGGAGGGGTGTTGTATGGGAATTCAACACATTATGTATGATGGTTTTGTAACCTCACTTCTCTAATAAAAAACATATATTTAAAAAATCATATATACAGGTATTTGGTGTAACTGAACTGCATGTTAATTTTAAGCAACCTACATAACTTCAGGTTTTAAAACGGTATCTTTCTCTGAATTGTATTATTTTAGTCACTTGATTTTAATCCCAAATATTGTGTATTATTTCTAATATTAATTCTCTGAAGACAGTTGTAGAATCCTATATAGATAAACTCCCTGAAATTTTAGAGATTATGTGGTTTTGGACTAAAATAGAATTATTATATAACTTTTAGTTGTTCAATAAAATAAAAAGAAAACTCACTTAAAAACAGAATTTGCAACTATCAGTACTAGGAAAAATTGAGAAAACTTCAAAACTCCAATTATTTACAGATATTTTTTATATGCTGTCAACCACTGAAAGATTTTTTAAATGGGATTTTGGCTTTTCATGTCATAGAAACTTCTTCAGAATGTTTAAAAAGTGACAATGGTGAAGACACCTCCACCAAAAAAGGCAGTTATAAGAAGATACCTGTGTGGTCCTTTTGTAATCAAGAATAACGTCAAAGAAGTTAATACTGTGATAACTGACCTGTTTGTACACTTAATAGTTCAGCAGAAAGTTCCTTCATACTCAAGTTACTTATGATATTTTGGCTTAAAAACAACTTCGATACTAATTCTCCATTGTCACTTCCAAGTGTAAAAAGAAAAAAAAAAAAAAACCTTTGGGAGCTAAATCTTTCCATTACTGTCAAACCAATCAGTAAGATTAATATTACTAAGACCGCCATTCCAGAAACTATTTATATACTTAGTAATAACTCCGACCTGAAAACTTTTTTATACGATGCCTGCAATAGTAGTTTATAAGTATCTTTTGTGTACTGATGAACTGAGTCAGAGCTAAAAGCTCAGGGAGTAAGGAGTACAGAGCCAGTCAGACGACAAACAGGGCCACGCCGTAAGATCTGACTGGTACTCTAAAATTCTTCGGTTAACAGAAATCTGCTTTTTCCCGAGATGACAGTGCACACACCTTAAAACTTTCTTTTGCTGATGACCAGACTGAAAGAGAGCGCAGCGCAATGCCCTCAGAACTCACCGACAAGCAGAACGGAAAGGTGCTACTCACCAGCAAACAATCCGAGTTCACTTCCGATTTGGGATCCCGCAGCAGGTTGTCGATTTTTTCAAACCGAGTCTCAAAACTGTCCCCAGTCGACATGGTGCGCGACTGTGACAATATCCTTGTACCAGCACCAGCAGCGGAAAGCGATTTCAACCAACTTCCTCCGCGATGGGTTCGCAGCCGCGGGGCAGAGGAGCCGGAACCTCAGGGTCACCAGGTGCGCCCGGTTCCCCCTCCTTCCCCTCACTGAGGGGATCTCCACTCTCCGGACCCCGGGCTGGGGGCAATAGCGACCCACAGCCGCTCGAACGCCCAAAGTCGCATCCCACCCGGTAGCCCCTCACAACAGTCGACAGCGCCGTCGCCACCAGCCTCGTCGCTCCGGCGAAGCGCTTCAGCCTAGCGGGCCCCGGCCGCCTTCGCCATGGAGAGTTCCCCGTCCCGAGATGCCAGGAGGGGCGAGAGAAAGAGAAGCAGGGTGGAGACTCCCTACGGGTAGCAGGGGAGGGAGAAGAGGAAAAGGGAAAGCGAAGGGCGGGTGAGGAGCTGTGCCAGCTGCCGCCGCCGCCGCCTGGGCCACCACCGGGCCCGCTCTGTTCTGAGGCGCCGTAGACGATCTAGCCCCGCATCCCCGGCTCGGCT
Organism: Tolypeutes matacus; assembly: GCA_026826555.1. Taxonomy (NCBI): domain Eukaryota; kingdom Metazoa; phylum Chordata; class Mammalia; order Cingulata; family Chlamyphoridae; genus Tolypeutes; species Tolypeutes matacus. The sequence continues at coordinate 12,328,425 of JAKSZT010053813.1, forward strand.
TGGCCCGGCCCGACGCCCCGATCCGTTTCGGCCGACAGCTGGTCCCCACTGGACAGCTCACTCTCTCATTTTGTCCCGCCGCTGCTGGGGCTACTGCCGCGGTGTCCGGCGGGGCAGACAGGGTGAGGTCGGTGCCCAACGGGAATTTAGCAGAGAGGAAAGGCTGGAGAGCAGACGCTGAGGAAGACGAAGTCTGGTCCTGGCGGCTGCTGATGGGGGAGCTTCTGGGAGGGGCTGCGGTCCCGGCCGGGGAAAGGGCGAGTCGCGGCGGCGAATGCCAGGGGGGGTGGGGCGAGGGGGGGGGGCAGTGAGGGACTAATATGTCCGCCTTCCTGTTCAAACAAACGGAGACCGCCGGCGCGGACTGCGCATGCACAATACGGCTGTTGGGAAGGGGAACCAGTCCCGCGCCCCGCGCGCGCGCACACGACTACGCCCTCGCGGGGCGGTGCCGGGCCGCGCGGGGGGGGGGGGGGGGGGGGCGCCCGAGGCCCGGCGCGCGGGCCTGGAGGGCGGTAGCGGGGAGGAGCCCTGAGGGTGCGGCATCGGCTCCGCCCTCGGCCCCACCGGCCTTGCGGAGCCGCGCTGGACTCCGGAGCAGCCGCGTCGGTCCGGACGGAGGCGGAATTCTCGCGGCCTCTGTCCTGGCCCCTGCCCGATCTCTCCTTCCTCTGGGCTACAGCCCGTCCGGAGAATTCTGACAAGAAAGAAAGGGTCCTTGTTATTTTTGTTACTGTAATTACGGAGGTAGGTTCTTTTTGAGGCAAGATGCTTTTTCGTCTGCGGGCAGCAGTATTTTAGCCCCGGTAGAGTTTGTTTCTCAAAAGTACTTCATCATTTGCCCTCCGTGAGCCCCACTGGCCGTGTACAACGCAGTGTGGAAATCACGAAGCAATTCAGTACTCAGCCCTCCCAAGCCGAGAGTGTGTGTCACGGGAACATTAAAATACTGACTCCGGAAGATGCATCCAGTAGAAATCAAGCTCAATTTAATTTGTAAAAGAAAAAAAAATTACATAGGAGAAAAAAACTATTTTTAAGTCGTTCATACCAGTGTTGTCACTCCGTTAATAACCCCACTGTAGTTCACTTTGATGTGTAATGCTGCCATGTCAACTTCAAAACGTCCAGTGAGATTTAGATTTTACCAAGACTAATGTAGAACATAAAATTAATGGGCATTTCCTCAGTTGCTTCATTGACTGTGGTTGTGTGTAAGGATGAAAGACTTGTTACTCAACCTGCTGATAAAGTAATATTCCTTTCTGCTTAAGCAGTAAATCTACCCTAACTTATTTTTAATCAACCTTTATTTTTGCTATTAAGTCAAATAAGGATGACTGAAAATAGAAAACGTGGATGTTTTATCCCACACTGGGCAATGCTACAGATGAACCAATTGTCTTTTTCTGTAAAAAGCAGTGGGCAGCATCTGAGTCAGGAGTTACAAAAATGTTATATTGTTTGAAAAATGTCTATTTCTGTTTTCATTTTATTAGGTACCTAAGAATTATTTAGGTATAAAATGCACTGTATAAACCAAGATAGGAAGTAAATCTTCACAAAAATCATAGCAAAGGAGACTAAATGAAATTCAGGTGTTTCATTAAATGCTTTTACAGTGACTTTCCTTGGCTCCAATATTTTAAGTCAGTCATGTGAATTAGAATTATTTTTAAGCATAGGGCTTAAAATAAATCTGGCTATTGCCCGAAAATAAATTTCCTAAACCCTGCATGTCCTCTTTTATTACCATTTTTAGGTACTCTTAGGAATTCTGTTGTTTCTCTGAGAACTGTGAGCATTTTGTTGATTTTCATGTGCACCTATTGGAAAAGGTGTTAAGCAGCTATGAGAAAAAACGAGTGGCCCTGGTAAATATGTAAGTGGGATAGATAATCAATCTGACAAAACTACTGGAAATATATGTATATATTTACAAGGCTGATGATTTTAACACACTAATTGTCTTTACCATAAAATAAATGGGCTCTATTTCAATGTTTTCTTTTTAACAGTGGAATAGAGTGGAATCATATGACATCAAAGTTCCCATCCAACTTTAAAATTCTTTTGTCTAATTGTGACTAATCTCTTCAAAAACATTATGGATATTTGAGATCCTAAGTGCAATGACAAAATACTGATACTATGTATAAATATAATAAGAATATTATATCAATTATACATACTGAGTGTTCAGCATGTGCTATGCACTACTCCATGCACTTTATACATAGTAGCTCCTTAAAACTTTAAAAAGAACTTTGCTGTGGTTATACCAGATGGGAAAACTAAGGTGCAAAAAGGACTATGTTACTTGCTGAAAGTCATGACACAGCTACCAAGGTGGCAGACCCGGAATGGTAAAGAGGCAGTCTGACTCCAGAGCCCCCCTAGTCTTAGCTACTGACTATACGAACTCCAGTCAATCCTAATACAGGAACAAATATTTCACAATTGTATTATTTGCATTTACATATTTAAATCCCTGTAAAAGATTTATGGAATTTGTGATGTGAGCATATGATTTTAGTGAGGTTTTGAGTAAAAAGGACTTTGACAATATTCATTACCACTGGCTTGACTAGAAGTTTCCAAACTCTGGGTCTAACAACCAGCAGAAGTACTTGGTGGAGTTTTTACAACTTGTAGCAAAATGAGAAAAATAAAGTCATAAAGTAAGTTATCATAAAGTCAACAGTTCTAATTTAACAGACTGTCCTTTGGTCTGAAATTCTCTTTATTACATTTTTAAAAATTTTAATATAGTACCCTCTTTGCCTTTGCTACAAAAATATTACAATATTACTGTTAACTATAGTCTGTAAGCTATATTAGTTGTATTTTCCCATATATCACCATATTCTTAACACCTTGTAATAGAGAACATTTTTGTATTTGTATTATTAACCACAGTTGTCATCTACCACCAAAATCACTATGCAAGTACATAAGTAATTATGTCTTAATTTGTCTGCTTTTTGCAATTCAAACTTCTGGGAATTTTAAATGAGACTCATGCTGGTACCTAATGAAGACACTGCAGTGCTAAAAGAATTTGGATGAGGCATATTTGGGAGAGATCATGGAAAAATCAGAGAGATCATGGAAAAATCAGAAAGATGTGTAGACATTTATATAGTGAAAGTGTACGTTTAGCATCTTTTGCTTTGGATTAGTTGGTAGGGAATAGACCTAGTTTAGTGTTTATAGAATTTCTTTTATAAACATTGGTGTGGTAGCTAGCCTCCAAAGATGGCCCCCTATGAACCTTGTCTTCAGTATTCACACCCTTGTGGAGTTACCTCCCACATTGGATCTGGGCTGGAGCCTTGTGACCTGCTTTAACCAAAAGAATGCAATGAAAGTGGCACTGTGCCAATATCAGGCCTACATTTGAGAGTGCCTGGCAATTAACTTTGTGTGCTCTGGAAAGTCCAACTAAACTGAGATCACCATGGTGTGAGGAAACACAAGCTAACTAACCATGTGAAGAGGTCACAAGAAGACAAATGAGGAATCCTGCAGACCTCGAGAATAGAGCCATCCCAGCAGCCCCCATCCATTTGAAACACCCCAGATGACACCAGATGGAATAGGGACAAGCTGGTCCCTCCAAGCACAGCCCGCCCAACAGAATCATAAGCAAATAATGAAATCGTGATTGTTTTGAGCTATTGCATTTGGGGGTAGTTTCTCAACTATTAAATAACCAACACAGTTATATTTTGAAAAAAAATTATTCATAAGTAAATGTGTATGTAGATATATATTGAAGCACCTTTATAGGTTTTTATATTACCCACTATATGAGGAAGCTGTCCACAATGGAGCATTGTACAGGTATGACAAATTGACTCATGTTTACTGTCTTTACTTCAACAAAGCCTTTGTGTTAAAAAAAAAAAAAAAAAAAAAAAAAGTAAAGGCAAAGGCTTCTTAAATTAAAGAATGCTGCTAGACTTTTTTTTTTTTTAAGTAAAAGCTTCCTTAAAAAAAAAAAAGTAAAAGCTTCTTAAAGAATGCTACGAGACTTTTTAAATTATTAAATTACAAAGTTATATTCCCATATAAACACAGTTTTAACTATATATTTCTGTTTTCTCAATTTAATGCATATAATCATGTCTATTCTGTCTCTAAAACATACCAAAAATGCAGGTACATACCATAAATTGCACATCAATTGTAATTCAGCGTCATAAATTTCATGTTATTTCAAAAATGCATACCACAAATGTGTTAAGAATGTGATGTGGCTAAGTTCCTATAGAAACTTCAGCTAACATTTCCCAGAAAGTATGATACTTATTATGTTTAATATAAGTTTTCAAAAGTTCATTAAATTTTTTTAAATGTAGAACAACTTCACTTGATTTTGAACAACCTTAGTAAACAGAAAATTGTGAAAATTTAGGTTTGGTTCTGTTTGAAGATGTTAGTTTTATGTGATTAATATTTACCCAAAAGTAGTTTGTATGTACATATTTCTCTAGATCTTAGGGTTGAATCAGGAAGAATACATTCCTTTTGCTTTATTCATTAAAAAACCCACCAAGCTTTTCTTTTCTAGATGCAGGGTATTCAGGCTTAGGAGTAAATGTGTTTTGACATTTTTAAATCTACTACAATCTTGATGTTGCCTAGGCAGAATTGAGCAGAGGGGCATCTAGCAAGATTGCAGCAAGGAAAAGTGTAGGGCAAGCCATGAGCACAGAGTGCCCTTAAAGTTTCTCCTGACTCACCCTGGAAAGCCTTCTTATAACATCTGTTTTTCATTTCTTAGAAGCTGCTATTCCATTCAAGTGCAAAAATACTTGCATTGACCCTAGAAACAGAATGAAGAAACAGAGGAAAAACAGATTTCTGTAAAACAATTACTCCCAATGCTCTAGCCCATTGCTGTTTTGGGGACCCTACTGTTGCACATTCACGAGGCCAAGCATGCAAGTGGCTGTTAGGTTTGTGCAACCCTGAGATGGTAGGTGGGTGTGACCGTAGTAGCAGAGGGAAGCCCAAAGCAAGGAGGTAATGATAGGTACACATAGCAACAGCCACCTCTCCAAATTCCCCCCTCCTACCTAGCACCACTCCACCAAGTTCCAAGACTACGTGTACTTTCTGACTCACTGCTTTTTAGGTTCTTACATCTTCCTCTTAAGGGTCCTTAAGTTGGTGAATTGTCTTTTATTCCCCGCAATCAGTGACAAGCTCGTCACTGAATATCTACTTCTTTTGTTTTATTCTCACAACTTTTACCACTCATATCAGTCCCAATCTTATGTCCCATACTAAACACCTGGAATATCTGTTCCTGACATATCACCATTTCTCCTCCCCTGTGTCCATTACTCAAGTATCTCCTGAAATCTAACATCTTCCCCCAATCTCTGTAACTGGAAAAGAGACAATGATTCTTCATACCTACCCATCAATATATAAATATTGCCTATAAACTGTCTGTATATACTCTTTTTTAATTACCATGATACTTTACGCACTTTATCCCATTTTTATTTGCAGATAGTATAAATACTCTGCCAGTTGAATTCATACATTTGTTTTTTGTTTGTGTCTTCTTGCCATTGCTCCTCATCCATTCCCTAGGGCATAGGCTAGGGCTTTAAAAGCAATAACCATGTTTTTCTTTTCATTATAAAAATAGTGCAAGCTTATTTTTAAAATTTTGGAAAGTATGGAAGAGTAATACAGGGAAGAAAAACCACCATTTTCCCACAAACCTAGTTACAATTACTATTGATATAATTGGAGTTTTTCTTTTAACCTTTTATTTTATGCAAAGGTTTGTTTGCTTTATATGCTGTATGCACAATCCTTGTATCCTGTTTTTTTCCAGTTTACATAGTCTTTAAGTATATTTTACCCTAAACTTTTTTTTTTTTTTTTTTTTTACCGGGAGGTCCTGGGGATCGAACCCGGGTCCCTCCATATGGGAGACGGACGCCCAACCAGTTGAGCCACATCTGGCCCCTACCCTAAACTTTTAATACCTGCATAATAGTACTTTCCAGAAATTTACCTTAGTTTATTTAATGTTACTCTGCTCATCCTATCACTAGTGCTACTATAAACATCTTTTCCATTAAGTTTTTTGTTTATTTAGAATTTTTTCCTTAGGAGTGATTCTCAGGGCCAAAGCTTAATGCTTTTGGTATATTTTGTCAAGTTGTTTTTCAAAATGGTAATGTGCCTTTTTTTTTCATCCTTTCTCCAGCACCATGTGCATCATAATTTTAATCTTAGCTCATTGTTGTGTTAATTTGCATATTTTTTGAATATTTTTCTATATATCTATTGATTCCTTGCTTTTCTTTCTCTATGAATTAATTTGCTTATGTTCTGTGCCTATTCATCATTTAGGTCCTAAAATTTTTCTTATTGATTTGTATAAGCCTTAAAAATACTAAAGATACTAATCTTTGTTTTAATTGTACGTTTTTACCAATTTTTTGTTTATTTTTAAATTTTGGATGTATTTTTGATAACCAGAATGCTTACTTTTTAAATTGTGTCCTATCTGTACTTTTTCTTTAGAATTTCTTTTACTCTATTTTTGGAAAGTCCTTCTACCTTCCAAAAGTTTGATACATATTTACTTCTATTTTCATTGATTCTCCCCACCATGGTTTAGTTTTATAAATTCTGTTTATAATTCCAACTGAAATGTGTTGAAGTGTGTTGATACATTGAATAAGGTGAGAATCTAATTGCAATTTTCATATTGTTAAACAATTCTAGTAATACCATTTATTAATAAATAAGCTTGTCTTTCCCTATTGATTATTGTGCCTTCATTATTATTATACATTAATTTTTATATATTATTATATTTAATCCTGAACTATCCTATTCCATTGAAGTTATATTTATTTTACTAGCATAATAATATAACTCTCATTATGTTGTGTATTTTAATAGCCCAGAAAAGTTACTCTTAAAAAGAAAGTTTCTACATTAACCTGTTTTTCTTACATATGATTTTTTTTTCTTAAGCTTTTTATTTTGACATATTTTCAAACTTACAGGACAAGTGCAAAAATAATACAAAGCCCTTATAGAAAATTCCAGCATACCACCACCCAAATACCCAGATCCACCAATTTTAACATTTTTTCACATTTGCTGTAGCACTGTAACTATCCATCTATCAGTTCATCTATATCTATCTGTTCATGAATTTTCTGAACATTTGAGAGTAGGTTATATATATATCATGCTCCTTGAATTCAAAACATTTCTCTGAACATTTCCTAAGAACAAGGATATTCACTTATCTTACATATGATTTTTAAAATAATTTTTCAGGAAGTAGATGTGGCTCAAGCAATTGAGCTCCCACCTGCCACATGGGAGGTCCTGGGTTTGGTTCCCGGTGCCTCCTGGAGAAGACAAGCAAGACAGCAAGCTGGTACAACGGGCAGGTGTGGTGAGCTGAAGCAACAAGATGACGCAACAAGGAGATACAAAGAGGAAAGACAATGAGAGACGCAACTAAATAGGGAGCTGAGGTGGCTCACTTTTCACGGTGCCACCTAAAGGGAAGACGAGCAGATACAGGGAGCACACGGCGAATGGACACAAAGAGCAGACAGCGAGCACAGACAATGGTGGGGGAGAATAAATAAATCTTTAATTTTTCAAGTACCTCCCTACAGTACCCCCAATTCCATTGCCATTTTGTCTGAAAATATTTTAAATTTATAAATTAATTGAGAACAAAAATCTTTATAATATTTCATCTTTCCAATCAGGAAGTGGTAAATTTTATTTTTAAAAATTCCAAAAATATTTCTTAAAGTTTTATAAATTTTATTACCTAGTCCACACTGTATTTCTCACTGAGGTCATTTCTGTTTATCCTAAAATTTTATTTCTGGGTATTTAAAATTTTTTTGTTGCTGTCCTGATTGTGATATATTTAGCACCATTCACCTATCATTTTGCTGAACTCCTATTGGGTCTATAAAATTATCTTAATTATTTTGAATTTCTTAAATATATATTTATAATTACCATATTACATTGAGTGTAAGAGACCATCAATTTTAAGATACCACCAAAAAAAGGTAGACTGTGACAAACATTTGATTTTGAGATGTCTTAATTTTGGAAAGGTTAAAATGTGAAAAAGTGCAAATCTTGGATTTGATAAAAATATATCTTTCTAAGTAATGATGATTTGGACTTTTTCGAGTCTCAGTGTCTTAGGTAAGTCAATAGAGGTAGATAACATACTTTTCCTTAGCCTGCTTTCCACAGAAATAATTCATCTTTAGGCATTATGTTAACTTTTGATTTAAATAAATACTGTTTATCATGTTAAGGCAGTATCTTTCTATTCGCCGAAACATTGAGATCAGTCATAACCATATTTTTTATTTAGATGCTTCTCAACCATGTTTCCCCCTCTATTCTAACAATATGTCTTGAAAATTGTTCTCTACCAGAAAATATGAAACTGTCTCGTTCTTTTTAACAGCTGCAGGGTAGTTCATTGAATGTGTGCAAAACAATGTATTTAACCTGTACCCTATCGATAGACATTACAGTTGGTTCCAATCTTTTGCTATTATAAACACTGCAATGTTTATAACTCCTGAGATATTTATTTTGATTCTTCTCTTTGTTGAATGATTTTTTCATCCAATAGTTGTTTTTTGTTTTTGTTTTTAAGAAAGCCTCATAGCTACTGTGATTTCCCTTTTTTTTTCTTTCTTTCTTTTTTTAAATTCTACTTTGCCATTGTCTACTTTTTCTATTTTGGTATATAGACTTGAGCTTATTTTCCTTTTGCTTCTGCAATGATCTGGAGATAAAGAAATCTTGGTTTTTAGTCTACTGATAATTACCTCTAAGCATAAAACAATTTTAATATACGTTTCTATGATTATATATTTTAAAATGAATGTATAACTTTTAAAAACTTTCTATTTGCATGAGAAACTTAGCACTTTTGTTGTCCCCAACTTTATCTTCTGTCTTTTTTAAAAACGGCATAATCATTTCCTTCGATTTTTACAATATTAATTTTGTTTGTAACTAAATTTTGGCTGTTTAGATTTATTTCTATGTATTTAAAATTTATATTTGCTTCCAATCCTTGTAGAGAATCTGTTTTCTTGAGCATTTATTTTGACTCAACTTTGAGTGGTCTAAAGTAAAATATTCCGTATATTTTTTGTGTAACATTTTTGTAATCTAAGTATCTTTTAAAAAAATTATTTTAAAAAAGTAAAATATTAAATAATTTTTAAATAAAGGATACTTAGGTGAGATCTTGCATATCTAAGAATGTCTGTTGTCTTCATACATCAATGACAACCTAGATAGATAGAGATTTTTTTTTATCACAAATTTTTGCCCTAAAATTTATAAGATTTGCTCCATTATCTTTCTTTTAGACTTGGTGCTACTCATGAAAAGTCAAAGATTGACCTGCGTTATGCTACTTTTTAGCAACACTTACCTCCTTACCTTTTGTAGGATTTTTTTGTATATTTCTGAAATCCAAAAACTGTGCTAGGATAATTCTGGGGCTGGATCTCTTAGAAATTGTTTTCTGGAAAAAAGAGTTCTTTCTTTAAGACAAAGGCCTTTTTTCACCTCAGTAAAATTTTGTTTTTATATATTAGTTTACTATTATTTATGCTCCATTTATTTTATTTCCTTTTGAACATCTATTATCAATACCTAGGATCGCATTCTCTGTCTTCTTTATTTCTTTTTTTTTTTTTTTCTCCTGTATTCTGGAAAAAATTCTCAAGTTTGTCTCCTGAAGCCCTGATTTGATTTTCAGCACTGAGAAGTCTGCCATATACTGCCTCCAAAATGAATTTTGATATAATGAATTTTTAAATTTTGGTTTCCTTAAAGACTTTTCTTTTAGGAAGCAGATGTGGCTCAAGGAATTGAGCTCCTGCCTACCACGTGGGAGGTCCCAGTTTCAGTTCCCAGTGCCTCCTAAAGAGAAGACAAGCAGACACAGAGAGCACAGAGAAAATGGACACAGAGAGCAGTCAGCAAATGCCAACAATGGGGAGGGGGGAATAAATAAATAAAATAAGTCTTTAAAAAAATAAAAAAAATTTAAAAAAACTTTTCTTTTATTAACCTGTTTTCTTTTCATCTTGATCTGTTTTCATCTCTTTTTAGCCTGCTCTCTTTTATTAATATCCTGTTCTTACTTCATAGGCACAGATTTTTTTTTAAAGATATAACTTACATTTAGTAAAATGCACAAATCTTAAGTGTACAACTCAATGGATTTTTAAATATATATGCAACTGTGTGACCACTACCCAAATCAAAACATAGAACATTTCCAGCACTCCCAAGTATTCCTCATTCCCCTTCCCCATAAATTCCTCAGCAAGAGTAATAAATATTCTTACCTCTACCATCATAGATTAGTTCTTCCTAGTTTTGAACTTCAGGTAAATGAAATCATACATTATGTACTTTTTTGTGACTGACTTCTTTGGCTTTTATAGATTTTTGAAACAAGCTTTCTAATTTTTTTTCCTGTTCCTATAGTAAATCAGTATTAGATAAAGACTTTTCTTTAAGTTCTGAGGAGTTTACTTCATCTTGTACTGAAGAATTTTTTGCCATAGGCCCCTTTTCCCCTATTTTCTAAACTTTGAATTGGTAGGAAAAAATCTAGAGTTCAGAGTTTGAAAACAGATAAAAGAGTAGAGTTTTGCTCTTTAGTTCTTCACTATCTACTTAGACACCGGTGGAATCTCCTTCTCTAATACTCTGATATGCACAGGCTCTATTCCAGTTTTTATTGCTTAACAGGCATTTATTTTGTGTATTTCCTTTTAAATGAAATAGAATCACTTCCTGCTTCTCTATTAGAAAGAGGATGTTTGGCCTAGAGAATTTGACTGTATATCCCCTTCTTTAATGACAGTGAATACTAAATGAAGAATTATACCACTCCTCATCTAGATGCACTACTTTTCAGGTTCTTCTACTTTGCCTAAAATTCTTTACCTTTGAGAGGATTACATATTCCAAGATCTCCATTCTCATTTTCCTAGCTTATTATGCACAGGGAATTGTAGAAACTGACTTGATTAAAAGAGGTCTGTTGATGACAGGAAGGGACACACTGACCTTTCTGAAATCTGTTCTCACACAGTAAAGGCCATAGCTTCTGAGCTTTCTCATTAGTGAATCTGTATTCTCAATCAAGGGCAGTCAATGAGGAGAATTAAGGAGAAGTATGACACAGTGTTCTTCCTACCTATTGTCTAGCTGTGTTTTCCTGATTCAAAAAACTGTATCAAATACCAATTCTGCCTCTTAATTTGGCACTACTGAAGTTTTAGTAAATAGAATTATTTCCAGGAATCTTTTTTATGTTCAACTTTTATTCTTGATTTCAGGAGTTGTTGTACATTTTCATTTTTTTCTTTACATTTGTGTTGTACTACTTCATCAATAATTAACTGGCAGTTGGGAGAAGTATTAGGTGCTATATTATTAAACAGCCACCATCCTAAGCCTAAAGTCTGGGTCCAAGATTGTTTAACTTACTGTTTATAACCTGGTTGTTATAAGTTACTCAAGGAAGATTCTGTTCCTCCACTAGCCTAATACCTTAAATGCAAGTCTTTTAAAAATTGTGTTAAGTACTTGTCATTCTCATAAGTCTTATAAAAAGTAAATATTCTCTAATCCAAGTACTAACCAGGCCCGATCCTGCTTAGCTTCTGAGATAAGACAAGATTGGGTGCATTCAGGGTGGTATGTAAGGACTATAGTTAGTAGTAAGCTTTTTTTTCTTTTTTTAAATTTTTTATTTAGTAGTAAGATGTTGACAATATTCTTTCATAATTTGTAACATATGTCTCACAACAATGCAAGATGGTGGTGGGTTGATGTACGGACCCCTGTATGATGTTATGCATGTGTGCTTTGTAAGTTCACAACTTTTACTATACAATTATTGTTTATGTATGTTTACATATAAATAATATAGTAATAATAATAATAGGTTGGGTTGGGGGGGAAATAAACCACTGTAAGATACTTTGGTTAGTAATAACATTTTGAGGATGCTCTTTAATTAGTTAAAAATGTTCCACAACAATGCAAGGTATTGGTGGTAAGGTGAGATATGAGAGCCCTGTATGATGTTATCTATGTTTGTTTTATAAGTTCACAACTATGACTATACACTTATTGTTGTGTATGTATGTTTATGTGTGAGTGATATACTTCAAAAAATTAAATTTTTTAAAAAGAAAATATTCTCCTTAGGGATAAAACAAGTCAGCATCATCTTGGTTTGATACCTTTAGGTCATCAAGCAAAGCTGATTTCCTTTGGCAATGAGGAACTGAAAGACTAAAGATGATAAAACTTATATGAATGTTGAATTTCTTGAACATGATAACTCTACTTAGGTGGCTACATAAGTGAATTCTGTATTCTTAGGAAATATACATGGAAGTATTACATGTTCAAGGACCATGATGTATACAACCTACCCTCAAATATAAATGCATCTTGAAAAACAGGCAAAACTCATGGCAACCTTGCTAGACCCTTCCCCATCCCTGCCTGGTACAGTGTAGAGCCTGTGCCCCTGTTGTGGATCCATAGCCCTGTTCCTGAGGAAGTAGAATGGTCCCTATGCATATACGGGGGTGCCTGTATGTCAGTACCAATCTCTCAGGTGGCAGCCTGAAAAACAGAACCAAGAAACTTGTCTCAGGCTTGCTCACCCAGAACTTGCCCTGTAAGCACAGTAGCTTGCTGATAGCTAAAGCAGGGGAAAAAACAATTAAGTCAAAGTGGGCTGGGGCAAAGGATTGCATGCCTTAGGTCATATAATAGAGCACCCAGGAGGGGGAAGTTTATTTCTTAAGGAGTGAAAGGGGCATTTGAATTCCTATAAACTGAGGAATTCCTAAGGTCACAAGCAAGGAAAAGCCCAAGATAAGAAGCAGGCTCAAGAGGACTGTAGTTGAGAAAACAATTGTGGGACTGTTTTTTCAGTATATATGGCAGGGGAGGGTCACTGGTGCAGGGTGTTGGTGGTGGGGTGATGTGTGGGGAGGGGTACACCTGGGGCATGCCTCTGTGGAATATGAATGTGTTCATGTTGTCTAAGGGTGTTTTCTCAGTAGGTGGAGACCCACACAATAACCAACAAAAGATTAAACTCTCATCCTGGAAAGTCCTGCTTCATTCTCAAATAGAGTGGCAAGAATCTCTGAAGTATATAAGCAGTGCCTAATAAAAGAAAACAGACAAATATGCCAAGCCTACAATATTAATACTTGTACTTATGAACCTTATTCTTATAGAATTGAAACTTAGCCTAGTAATAATTATTACCTAAGAGTTACCTCCTGAAAACCTCCTTGTTACCCAAATGTGGCCTCTTTCTAAGCCAGACTCAGCAAATAAACTCTCTGCCTTCCCGCCAATGTGGGACAAGACTCCCAGGGATGAGCCTCCCTGGCACTATGGGACTAATACCAAGTGCCAACCAACAATGCATTTGGACAAAAACCTTGACCAAAAGGGGGAAACATTAAATACAAAAGAGTTTTTATGGCTAAGTTATTTCAAAGTGAGTTGGGAGGGCATTTCAGAGGTTCTGCTTATATGTGACTCAGGTAGATCTCACTCACTGCCACAGTAAACAAAACCCAAACAAGGGTGCTCCTGAGGGTGGTAGAGACATCCAGACATTATAGGCAAAATGAAATCAGTACTCAATTGGTGGGCCTTACATTGGAATATATGATGGTCTATTTCCCCAATATAACAGAGTTAGATTCATTTATAATTTATCTATGCATGATTCTTCTACCCTTTTCTTTGAACCTATAATTGTTACTATATGTATTAAATATATGTCCCAGAGACTTAAATCTTGAGTCTGTTCATATACTAGTTGAGCACTGAATCTCATCAGAGTTGCAGGAAACACATATAACTTGTAACAAGTACAACTAAAAGGTGGGGTGATGAAACAGTATAAAACAGTATATGTGTATGCTCTTGAAGTTAATTTGGTATCATATCAAATGTTATTATAGATTTAGGATATTTAATTTTAGTCCCATGGTAACCACAAAGAAAATATTTGAACAATATATATACAGAAAGAAATGAGAAGAGGCTCACAATGGTACACTGCAAAAAATCAAATAAATGTGAATGTAGGCATTAATGGAAGAATTGAGGGACAAAAAGTATAAGACTTACAAAGACCAAATAGCAAAATGAAAAAAAAAGTGGTTCATTATCGGTAGATACTTTAAATGTAAAAAGATTAAACTATCCAATCTAAAGACCTGTTTACAACAAGCTCACCTTGAATTCAAAGACACAAGTAGGTTGAAAGTGAAAGGATGGAAAAAAAATATACCATGCAAATAGTAACCAAAAGAGAGCTGGAGGAGCTATACTAATATCAGATAAAATAGACTTTAAGTAAAAAATTATTATGAGGAACAAAGGTTACTATATAGTGATAAAGGTGTCACTTCAACAAGAAGACATAATGATAAATATGCACCTAATGGCAGAACACAAAATATATGAAGCAAATATTGGCAAATTTGAAGGGAGAAATAGGTGGTTCCACATTAATGGAGGGAGACTTCAATAAACCACTTTCAATAATGGAAGAGAAGAGCAATAAGGAAATAGAATACTTGAATAATATTATAAACCAACTAGACATAACAAACATGTATAGAACACTTCATAAATACACATGCAGCAGAATACACATTCTTCTCTAGTGTACATGGATAATTCTCCAGGTTAGATCATATGTTAATCACAAGACAAGCTTTCTTAAGTTCAAAATATTGAAATCATACAATGCATCTTCTCTGATCATAATGGAATGAAGCTAGAAATTAATAAGAGAGAGAGAACTGGCAAATTTTAAAATATGTGGAAATTAACACACTCGTACATAACTAATGGGTCGAAAATATCACAAAGGAAATTAGGAAATATCTTAAGGCAAATGAAAAAAAACACAACATACTAAAACATAGGGGATGCGGAAAAGTCAGGCTGAGAGGGAAATTTACACCTCTAAATGGTAACATTGAAAAAAGAAGAAAGACAAAAAATCAGAGCCATAACCTCAAAACCAGAGAAACTAGAAAAAGAAGAGCAAACTAAATCCAAAACAAACAGAAGTAAGGAAATAAAGCTTAGAGTGGGCATTAAAGAAATAGAGAATTTTTAAAAAGAAACAACAGAAAGAAGCAACAAACTGAAAGTTTGTTCTTCGAAAAGACCAATAAAATTGACAAAACTTTAGCAAAAATGACAAAGAAAAAAGAAGATACAAATAACAAAGATCAGAAATGAAAAAGGGGGGCATACTACCAAACCCACAGAAATAAAAAGGATGATAAGAGAAGACTAAGAACAACAAATTAGAAAACCTAGATGAAATGGACAAATTTCTAGAAACACAGAAACTACCTACATGACTCAAGAAGAAATAGAACAAAAGACTTGAATAGACATTTGTCCAAAGAGGAAATACAAATGTTGAAAAAACACATGAAAAAAATGTTCAATCTCATTAACAATTAGGGAAATGCAAATCAAAACTACAGTGGGGGGAGCAGATGTAACTCAAGTGGTTGAGTGCCTGCTTCCCACATACGAGGCCCTGAGTTTGATCCCCAGTACCTCCTAAAAACAAACAAATGAGAAAACCAACTCTCATTGGGGAGCAGATGTAACTCAGTGGTTGAGCACCTGCATCCCATGTATGAGGTCCTGGGTTCAATCCCCAGTACCTCCTCAAAAAAACAACCACATAGATATCAACTCACACCTATTAGAATGGTCACTATTAAAAAGACAAAGAACTACAAGTGTTGGAGACCATGTGGAGAGATAGGAACACTTGTATACTGTTGGTGGGAAGGTAGGATGGTACAGCCACCATGGAGGACTGTTTGGCAATCCCTAAAGAAGTTGAATATAGATTTGCCACATGACCTGGCAATACCACCACTGGGTATATACTCAGAAGAACTGAGTGCAGTGACACAGACATCTGCACACAGATATTCATAGCAGTATTATTCATGATTGCCAAAAGATGGAAACAACCCAGGTGTCTATGAATCAATGGATGGATAAACAAACTGTGGTGTATTCACACAATTGAATATTATGCAGCAGTAAGAAGAAACGAAGTTGTAAAGCATATGACAACATGGATGAACCCGGAGGATATTATGTTGAGTGAAAAAAGCCAGACACAAACGGACAAATATGGTATGATTGTGCTATTATGAACTAAATATATGGTGTCATTTTATGGAGTTAATAACTTAAATGTGGGTCACCAGAAAATAAAATGAGGTTAGAGAATGGAAAGCTGAGGTTAACTAGTGCAGAAATGGTAAAAAGGATGTGTGTTACTCTTTGGAAATAAATAGAAAAGGTGAAAGCACAACATAATGTTAGTAACTAGCAGTGCTATTAAATGGGTATGACAGTGGTTGAAAAGGAAAGTCTAAGGTCATGTTAATTACTAAAAGGAAAGCTAAACAATGTAACATGGGACTGGATAGCATAGTAAAACTGCAAGTGAAATATGAATATCAGTAATATTGCATATATAAAACTGTTTATCTTTGAAACTGAACAAATGTGTATTTATGTTACAAGATTATCAGACAAAAAATTATGCTAAGTGAAAGAAACCTGACACAAAGAACTATAGATTGTATGATTCCAATTTATAATATGTGAATATAAATCAACTTATAAAGGTGAAGTTAGATTAGTGGTTATGTAAGTGTATTAGTCAGTCAAAGGGGTGCTAATGTGAAATACCAAAAATGGGTTGGTCTTTATAAAGGTTATTTATTTGGGGTAGAAGTCCACAGATACCAGGCCATAAGGCGTTAAGTTTTTTCTCTCACCACAGTCCATTGCCATGGTTAGAGCAAGACAGCTGCTGGCATTTGCCAGGGTTCAGGCTTCTGGGGTTCCTCTCTTCCTGGGGCTGCGTTTCTCTCCGGGCTTAGCTCCTGTTTCCTCCACAAGGTCAGCTGTAGGCCATCAGGCGAACGACTCGCTTCTCTTCTCCTGGGGCCTTCTTTCCAACATTAAAACTGCTTCTCAAAAAACTGCTTCAACTCTGTTCTTGCCTTGCCTTTTATATTCAATTCCCCACCCACCAAAGGGGTGGGGCTCAACACCCTACTGATGGGCCCAGTCAACACCCAGATTAAGAGATCAGTTTACAAGCATGATCCAATTATATTTTTTGGAATTCATAATTACATCAAACTGACCAACTGCAACAGTAGGGCTGGGGAAGGATAGAGGTGACTGCTAAGCGGTGTAAAGTTTTTCTTTTTGGAGTAATGAAATTGTTCTAACATTTTTTGTGGTGACAAATGCACAACATTGTGATTATATTAAAAGCCATGGATTATACACTTTGGATAGATTGTATAGTATGTGAATATATCTCAATAAAACTGATTTTGAATGAATGAATGAATCAATGAATGTGCAAGAATAGCCAAAAATATAAGCTATGTACAACAGGGGAAGCACAGAGAGATTGAGAAGTGACAAATGTATTATTTTGTCTGTTTTTTGTTTATTATTATTATTGAAATAATGAATGCTCAAATAATGATTGAAGTGATGAACGTACAACTATGTGATTATGCCAAATACCATCAATTGTACACTTTGGGTGGATTGTATGCTTTACTAATATGTATCAATAAAATTTATTTGTTATAAAAAAAAAAAAAGAAGAAATAGAAGATGTCAGCAACCCAATAACTAGTGAAAAAAAACGGAATTGTAATAAAAACTTCAGGAAATTGGCTTCACTGGTGAATTTACAAGTATTCCAAGAAGAATTAATGACAATCCTGCTCAAGCTCTTCCAGAAAATTGGAGGGAATACTCCATAATTCATTCTACGAGGCCAGCACCACCCTAATACCAAATCCAGATAAAAATACCGCAATAAAAGAACATTGCAGACAAATATCCTTATGAACAGAGATGCAAAAAATCCTCAAAATACTAGCAGGCCAAATCCAACAGCACATTAAAATAATTATACATCACAATCAAGAAGATTTATTTCAGGTATGCAAGAGTGTTTCAACAAAATAAAATAAATTAGCATAATAAAGCACATTAATAGAATAAGGGGGGGACAACACATGACCATCTCAATTGATGCAGAAAAGTCATTTGACAAAATCCAGAATCCTTTCTTTTCTTTTAAAGATTTATTTTATTTACTTATCCCCCCTCCCCCCAAAAAAACTGCTGAAGCTAATAAATCATCAACAAACTACTGGAGCTAATAAACAAATTCAGCAAAGTGGTGGATTACAATATCAACATGCAAAAATCAGTAGTGTTTCTATACCCTAGTAGTAAACAATCTGAAGAGGAAATCAAGAAAAAAAAATCAGTTTAGGAATCAAATATTTAAGAATAAATTTAACCAAGGATTAAAGGATTTATACTTGAAAAACTTTGCTGAAAGAAATCAATGAAGCCCTACAAATGTAAGGACATTCATGAATTGGAAGACTATTATTAAGACGTCAATTCTACCTATAGTGATTTACAGATTTAATGTAATCCCAATCAAAACTCCAATAGCCTTCTTTGCAGAAATGGAAAAGCCAATTATCAAAATTATGTGGAAAGGTAAGTTTCCCTGAATAGTCAAGCCATCTTAAGAAGAATGAAATTAGACAGAGACATACCAATGGAATTGAATTGAGAGTTCATAAATAAACCCTGATATATATGATCAATTGATTTTTTTAAAGATTTATTTTATTTATTGCCTCCCCCATTGTTTTTTTTTTTTTTTTTACACTCGCTGTCTTGCTCTCTGTGTCCATTCGCCGTGTGCTCTCTGTGCCTGCTTGTCTTCTCTTCTCATCTTCTCTTTAGGAGGCACCAGGAACCAATCCTGGGACCTCCGATGTGGGAGAGAGGCACTCAATCACTTGAGCCACCTCAGCTCCCTGGTTTTGTTGTGTCTCTCATTGTCTCTCCTCTTTGTCTCTTTTTTGTTGTGCTAGCTGCCAGCTTGCCGCATGGGCCAGCTTGCCGCATGGGCCAGCTTGCCATGCGGGCCAGCTCACTTTCACCAGGAGGCCCCAGGAAATGAACCTGAGACCTCCCATATGGTAGATGGGAGCCCAATGGCTTGAGCCACATCTGCTTCCAAACCAATTGATTTTTTTTTTCCAATTGATTTTTGACAAGGAAGCCAATTCCACTCAATGGGGAAAGGATAGTCTCTTCAACAAATGGTGCTGGAATACCGATGTCCATATGCAAAAGAATGAAGGTGGGTCCCTACCTCACACCATATGAAAATCAATTTGAAATGGATCAAAGACCTAAATATAAGTTCCAAAACTATGAAACTTCTAGAGGAAAACATTTTCAGAATCTTTTGTTAGGCATTGGTTTAATTGGAACAAAATTTCTGTTTGTGGTGATGGAAATATTTGGTAATAGATGGTGGTGATGGTTGTACAACACTGTGAATATAATTAACACCACTTGATTATATATTTGAATGTGGTTAAAAGGAAAAATTTAGGTTGTATGTATTTTACTAAGATAAAAATGAAAAACAAAACAAAACATGGGACTATACAATACTAACAACGAACCCTAATGTAAACTATGGATATAGTTACCAGTACAATTATAATATTTGCTGATTAATTGTAAGAAAAGTACCACAGTAATGCAAAGTATTAATAATAGAGGGGTATATGGGAACTCTGTATTTTCTGCATTATTTTTCTGTCAACCTACAACTTCTCTAATAAAAAAATTATTTAAAAAAACAAACTTAGTCTGTTTTTTAGTCTGAAGCTAACTGGGTTTTGCCAGCTAAAACTGCAGCACTAAACAAACAAACAATAACGTTCCTTAACAAGTCTCAGATCTACTAATGACCATCCCAAGGAACTGAGAGAGTCTACAATTGCAAGCAAAAGAGTCCCATCCATCTGCCCCATGGGATCAAAGCCCTCTCTCAGTTAGAGGTGGAGTGGACATCACCATCCCAGAATCCTCAGGATTGGAGAATGAACTATGGACTAAAGTAGACTTACTGATATTCTACTATAGACTTATTGTGATTCTAGCAATGGAAGAAATTGTATCATTCATGTGGAGGCAGTGGCCACTAGAGGTTATGAGGGCAGGGAGGGGAAAACAGGTGAAATATGGGGGCATTTTGGGGACTTGGGAATTTTCCTGAATGACTTTACCATGACAGAAACAGGCCATTACATATCTTGCCATAATCTACAAAATTGTGCAGGAGAGAGTATAAACTACAATGTACAGTATAATCCATGCTTAGTGGCAATGCTCTAAAATGTTTTCATCAATTGTAACAAATGTACCACACTAAGGAAATATGTTGTTAATGTGGGAAAATGTGGGAGGTGTAGGAAGTGGGGCATATGGGAACCCCCTATATTTTTATGTAACGTTTATGTAATCTAAATACCTTTTTAAATACATATATATATATTTTAAAAATAATAATATATGGAGAATTAGACTCAATAAATTCAAAATTGCATTTTCTCACACACACACACACACACACACAAAACTTAGTCTGTTTTTTTTTAGTCTGAAGCTAACTGAGTTTTTGCCAGCTAAAACAACAACACTAAAGAAACAAATAAACAATAACGTTCCTTAACAAGTCTCAGATCTACTCAATATAATATTCAAAAAGTCCATAATACAATACAAAATTACCAAGAACTGGGAAAATCTCAAGGCTAAAGATAGTAAACAGATTCTAACCCTGAGATGAGAAAGATGTTGGAATTATCAAAGACTTCTAATCAGATTCTATATTCAAGCTCCAAGAGGTAAAGGTAAATACACATGAAATAAAATAAATGGAAAGATAAAAGTTCTCAGCAAAGAGGGAAGTAGTGGCTATGGCTCAACTAGTTGGACACCTGCCTACCACACGGGAGTCCTAGGTTCGGGTCTGGTGTCTCCCAGAAGAAGATGAGTAGACATTGCCCCCACTGTAATGAGCTAGATGCCGGTCCCTGTGGCAACAGCTAGAACTCACCCCCGTAGCAACAATCTAAACGACACCCCTGCCATAAGCAGATGCCACAAGCCAGCAGACACCACAGCGTATGGGGAGCTGATGTGGCTCGAGCCATTGGGCACCCGCCTCTCATGTGAGAGGTCCTGGGTTTGGTTCTCAGTGCCTCCTGGATAAGGCGAACAAACAATGAGCAGATGGATGAGAGAACCATCTGGGGGAGGGGGAGATGAATAATGAAAAAGAAAGTAAATAAATCTTTTTTTAAAAAGTTCTCAGCAAAGAAATGAAATTATAAAAATGAAACAAAATAATAAATTTAGTTTTAAAGTATACAATCTCTGAAATGTAAATTTTACTGGATGGGCTCACTAGAATAAGGGAGATGACAGAGGAAAGAGTCATTGAACTTGGAATAGAAATTATCCAATCTGAAAAACAAAGGAGAGGGAAGTGGATGTGGCTTAAGTGATTGAGCTCCTGCCTACCATATGGGAGGTCGTGGTTCAGTTCCCAGTGTCTCCTAAAAGAAGACAGTGAGCAGCAAGCTGACACAACAAGATGACGCAACCAGAGACACAAGAAGAAAATCATGATGAGAGACACAACAAAGCAGGGAATGGAGGTGGCTTAGGTGGTTAGGTGCCTCTCTCCCACATCGGAGGTCTCAGGTTCAGTTCCTGGTGCCTCCTAAAGAAACAAAGACAGCAAACAGACACAGCAAGTGCAAACAATGAGAGGGTGGGAGAAATAAATAAATAAAATAAATCTAAAAAAAAAAGGCAAAGGAGAAAAGATTTTTTTAAAAAGTAGCATTTCATGGACTCATGGGACTTTAGCAAAAGATTAACATTTGTAACATTGAAGCTCCAAAAAGAGGGAAAAAAAGATTGGTGCAGAAAAATATATTTGAAGAAATAATGATTGGAAATTTCCCAAATTTAGTGAAAGACATAAATATGTATATTCAAGAAGTTCAGCAAATCCCAATCAGAATAAACTAAAAGAAAACCACGCCCATGCATATTATGATTAAACTACTGAAATCCAAATGTAAAGAAAAGTTCTTTAAAGTATACAGGGAAAAAATAACATTATATCCTAGAAATTCCACTTCTAGGTATATACCCAAAAGAATAGAAAGCAAGGATTTGAACAGATATTTGCTCATCAATGTTCATAGTGGCATATTCACAGTTGCCAAATGGTGGAACTAACCCAAATTTCCATCAACTGATGAATGGATAAACAAAATGTGGTATATACATACAATGGCATATTATTCAGCCATAAAAAGGAATGAAGTCCTGATACATGCAACAACATGGATGAATCTTGAAGATATCATGTAGAGTAAATTAAGCCAGACACAAAAGGAGAAATATTATGATTTCACTGATATGAAATAATTAGAATAAGTAAATTCATGGAGTCAGAAACTAGAATATAGGTCACTAGGGGCTGGGGTAGGTGTAGGGAGTGGAGAATTAATGCTTAAATTATAGAGTTTCTATTTAAGGTGATGGAAAAATTTTGGTAATAGATGATAGTGACCATAGGACAACATTGTGAACATAATTAACAGCACTGAATTATATATTTGAATGTGATTAAAAGACGAAATTTTATGTTGTAAGTATGTTTCTAGAATAAATTTTTAAAGCCATAGGACTGTACAACACAAACAAGGAACCCTAACATAAACCATGGACTATACATAGTTAATGGTAAAATTATGACAATATCCTTTCTTTTTTTTTTTTTTTTTTTTTTAATTCCCTTACTAAGCCACTTTATTTTTTTTATTTTATTTATTTATTTTTTTACCGGGAGGTCCCGGGGATCGAACCCGGGTCCCTCCATATGGGAGACGGACGCCCAACCAGTTGAGCCACATCCGACCCCATATCCTTTCATCAATTGTAACAAATGTACCACAGTAACACAAGGTCTTAATAATAGGGGGTGTATATGAGAACTCTATTTTCTGCATGATTTTTCTATAAGCCTACAAATTCTCTCATTTAAAAAGTAACACGTTACATATAAGGGAACAACATGTGAATTATGGTGGACTTCTCATGAAAGCTAGAAGACAATGGAAAAACTTTAAAAGGATGAAAGACAAGAACTATCACAGCATTCTATATCCAGCAAAAATACCCATCAGGATATTATCAGGGGAGATAAAGATATTCTCAGATGAAGGAAAACTAAGAGGACTCAGTCAACTAAAAGAAATGCTACATGAAGTTCTTCAGACTTTAAGAAAATAATATCAGGGTAAAATTTGGAACTTTAGGAATGAAGGAAGAACAAAAATACTAAACATCTGGGTAAAGATTATTTTTCTTTTTTTAGTTCTTTAAAATATGTATAAGTGTTGAAAGCAAAAATGTTAACATTATCTGATGGGGTTTTCAATGCATATAATTTAATATACACGGCAACTATAACATGGGGGAGCTAAGGGAACCTATATGGTAGTTAGGCTTCTATACTTTACTTAAATTAGTAAACTATTACTCTTAGACACTGAAATGCCAAGTATTTCTATTGTGTTTTCTAGAGCAATAGCTCTCAACGGAGAACTATTGAAGGACTAATGGAGGATGACTTTGCTGCTTCCCCAGAAGACATTTGGCAATGCCTGGAGACATCATTGATTGCCAGATCTGAAAAGCAGATGACTGTCACTTAGAAGATAGAGACCAAGGATGTTGATAAATATCCTACAATGCACGGAGCAGCTGTCCACAATGAAGAATTATCTGGTCCAAAATATCAGTAGTGTTGAGGTTGTGAAACTCTACCCTAGGACAATCCCAACTAGGGAGATAATAAGAGAGAGAGTAAAAAAAGAAATAGATGCTGAAAGGAGAAGTTTAGGGTTATATAATCAATAAAAGAAAAGCTAGAGGATAAACTTGGGACTGTATAACATAGTGACCCTAGTTGTGGTTGATGACTGTGGCTAATAGTACAAATACAAGAATGTTTTTCCATAAACTAGAACAAATGCACATCACTATTACATGGTGCTAAAAATAGGGTAGTACATGAGAAAAATACAACTAATGCAACTATGGACTATAGTTAACAGTAATATAGTAATATTTTTTCATCAATTGTAACAAAGGTCCATACCACTACTAAGGATCAATTATAGGGGGCTATAAATGGGAGGGAATTTTTCTTTTTGGAGTAATGAAAATGTTCTAAAATTGATTGTGGTGATGAATACACAACTCTGTGATTTTACTGAAAGTCACTGATTGTACATATTAAATGGGGTGTATGGTGTGAATAAAACTGTTTTTTATTTTAAAGCAATACATGAATTAAAATTCAAACAAACCCAACTATTCAAACAAACCCAAAGAAGACAGGAAAAGGGGGACAGGGAAACAGAAAAGCAGACAATACAAACAGAAAGCTTATATAAAGTGATAGACCTACCCAAGCAAAAAAAGGAAAAAGATAAGTTGGACTTCATTAAAATTAAAAACTTTTGTGCATCAAATTGCATTATGAAGAAAGTGAAAAGAATGGGGGAAATAATTGCAAATCATATAACTGATCAAGGTCTAGTTTCTTGAATATGTAAAGGACTCTTATAACTCAATTACAAAAAGGCAACCCAATTAAAAACTGGGCAAATAACTTGAATTAGACATTTCTCCAGAGAAGATATACGAATGACTAATTAGTATCTGAAAAGATGTTCAACATCATTGGTCATTAGAGAAATGCAAATAAAAAGCATAGTATACCACTTCACACTGACTAGGATGGCTATTTTTTTTTTTAAAATGGAAAATAACATTTGCTCAATAGCAAGAATGTGGAGAAATCGGGACTCTCATGCATTACTGGTAGGAATGCAAAATAGTGCAGCCTCTGTGGAAAGTAGTTTGGTGGCTTCTCAAAAAGTTAAACATGGAATTACTATATAACCTGGTGATTCCATTCCTAGGTACATACCCAAAAGAATTGAAAGAAGAAACCCAGACACTTGTACAACAATGTTCATAGCAGCATTATTCATAATAGCCAAAAGGTGGAAACAACCCAGGTGTCCCTCAACAGGTGAATGGGTGAACAAATGTGGTATAGCCATACAATAGAATACTATTCAGCCATAGTATTCATTCCTTCTGGAATGAATTTCTGATATATACTACACCATGGATGAACCTTGAAAACATTATACCAAGTGAAATAAGACATTCACAAAAGGCATATTTGTATGCTTCCACATAGGTGAAATGCCTAAAATAATCAAATTCGTAGAAACAAAATAGATTAGAGGTTACTAGGGGCAAGGAGGAGAGGTAAGGGAAAGTTACTGCTTAATGGGTACAGAATTTCTGTTTTGAGTGCTGAAAAAATTTTAAGTGTATGCTGTTGATTACATTTACACTTACTGGTTAAAATGGCAATTTTTATGGTATGTGTGTGTCTTACCACAATGAAACATTTTGTTTTAGCATAGCAACAAACATTTATAAATGTAAATAATAATTCAAATATAATAGAAATTAATTATAACATAATTCTAATTTTTATATTACAGCTCTAACTATTGGACATAATAATCTCTAAGAATGAAATAAGTTATTGGTTTAGTTATTTAATTTCCATTTAGGCCATAGTTCTTTCTAGATAATCAAATTCATATTTGGGAATTCTTCACATCTTATTGGAATGAATTACAGCAGATAACAATTTGTCAACTCATAATTTTATGAGGCAGAAAAACTCAAAATCTTGCTCAACAGTAGTCATGCCAAACCATTATTGATCCAGGTAGATTATTTTAATTAAAGAGTATGAATAAGAAAGGGTTAAAGAAAAATGAGGTAACCAAAAATATATCTCTTCTCCAGCCCTCCTCAATTAAAAGCAAGTGTTGTCCACTCCACCTCCATTCAAGACAATTCCCAAGTCCCTAAAATGCCCCATATTACACGTTTTTCCCTTTCCCTACCCTCAGAGCTTCCAGTGGCCACTGCCTCCACATCTGTAATAAAATTTCTTCCATTGCTAGAATCACAATAAGTCTAAAATACCAGTAAGTCTACTTTAGCTCATAGTTCATTTCCCAATCCTGAGGATTCTGGGATGGTGATGTCCATTCCACTTCTAATTGAGAGTGGGCTGCGATCCCATGGGGCCGATGGATGGGACTCTCTTGCTTGCAGTTGTAGACTCTCTTGGTTCCTTGGTGTGGTAATTGTCCATCATCGCCTCCTTGTAAGTTGTCCTGGGTGAGACAAATGAACTGGAGAGGTGTTACAACTCCGTTGAGATTCAGGGCCCAGCTGACACACGCACAGCCCAAAGATTTAAGTCTCTTGGATGTACTCCTACCAACTCCAGTAAGCAAGTGTTTATTTTGTAAGAAAAAAATTACAGAATACTGATCACAGGAACAATTTGCTAGTTGCACTAAGAAATTATTGTTCATATAGCATAATGTTATTTTACATTTATCTGGTCTTCTCCAGCTCTTTTTTGTTTACTATTTGTGTGGAGTACCTCTTTCCAAACTTTCACATTTTTTTTCCCAAAGATTTATTCTCCCCACTTCCTCATTATTTTGTACTTCCTGTGTCTGTTCATCTTCTTTGGTTCTTTAAGAGGCACCGGGAACCAAACCTGGGACCTCCGATGTGGGAGGGAGGCACCTAATTGCTTAAGCCACCTCTATTCCCAGCTTTGTTGTGTCTCTCATTATGTTTTTCCTCTTGTCTCTTGTTCCATCATCTTGTCATGTCAGCTTGCCGTGCCTAACCTGTCACGCCAGCTCGCTGTCCTGCTTGTCCTCTTTTAGGAGGCACCAGGAACCTCTGCTCCCTGCTTTGTTGTGTCTCTCATTATGTTTTTCTTCTTGTGTCTCTTGTTGCTTCATCTTGTTGTGTCAGTTTGACATGCCTGCCCATCGCACCAGCTCTCTGTCTTCTTTAGGAGGTACCGGGAACAGAACCATGGACCTCCTATGTGGTAGACGGGGACCCAATTGCTTGAGCCACATCTGCTTCCCCAACATTTCACTTTTAACCTGGTTGTGTCCTTACGTCTAAGGTAGGTCTCTTGTAGATAACATATAGACAGCTCATATTTTTTTCCTCCATTCTATCAGTCTATGTCTTTTGATTAGAGAGTTCAATCCATTAACATTCACTGTTATTACTGTAAAGGCATTACTTCGTCCATTTTGTCCTTTGGCTCTCTGTTGTCATATCATTCTATTGACTGTCTTCTTATCCTTTAGTTTACCCTTCCTAATCTTCATTTCTAAACTCTTCTCCAAATCTCTGACCCTGTTTTTTTTCCTTTCAGGCTGTAGCACCATTGTTAGTATATCTTGCAAGTCTGGTCTTTTGGTAACATATTCTACCAGTTTTTGTTTGTCTGTGAAGACTTTGAACTCGCCCACATTTTTGAAGGACAGCTTTGCCAGATACAGAATTCTTGGCTGGCAGTTTTTCTCTTTCAATACCTTAAATACATCATTCCACTTTCTTCTCTTCTCCATGGTTTCTGATGAGAGGTTGGCACTTAATCTTACCGAGTTTCCCTTGTATGTGATGCTTTGTTTTTCTCTTGCTGCTTTCAGAATCCTCTCTTTATCTCTGATATTTATCATTCTGAATAGTAGGTGACTTGGGGTAGGTCTATTTGGATTTATTATGTTTGGAGTGCATTGTCCTTCTTGAATATCGATATTTATGTCCTTCATAAAGGTTGGGAATTTTTCAGTCAGTATTTCCTCAAATATTCTTTCTGCCCCTTTTTCATTTTCTTCTCCTTCTGGGACACCAATAATGAGAATATTTGTGTGTTTCGCATTGTCATTCAATTCCCTGAGACTCTGTTCCGTTTTTTCCACGCTCTTCTCTTTCTGTTCTCCTGTCTTTTCCAGCTTAGCTGTTCTGTATTTGAAATTACTAATTCTGTCTTCAAGCAATTCAAATCTGCTCTTATGTGCCTCTAACGTATTTTCTTTTTAAAAGATTTATTTACTTCTCCCCCAACCCCCATTGTTTTTGCACTCACCTTCTGCTCTCTGCGTCCCTAGTCCCTATAAGGTCCCATATTACACGTGTGTGTTCTTCTGTGTCTGCTTGTCTTCTCTTTAGGCGGCACTGGGAACTGATCCTGCGACCATCCGGAGTGGGAAAGAGGTACTCAATCTCTTGAGCCACCTCAGCTCCCAGATCTGCTGTGTCTCTTATTGTCTTTCCTCTGTGTCTCTTTTTGTTGCATCATCTTGCTGTGCCAGCTTTCCGTGCAGGCCAGTACTCCTGCATGGGACAGCACTCTGTGCAGGCCAGAACTCCGCGTGGGCCAGCACTCTGCATGGGCCAGATCTCTGCTTGGGCCAGCTCGCCCCATGGGCCAGCTTGCCTTCACCAGGAGGCCCCGGGAATTGTACTCTGGACCTCCTATATGGTAGACTGGAGCCCAATCACTTGAGCCACATTGGCCTCCCTCTAATGTATTTTTAATCTCATCCATCGTGTCTTTCATTCCCATAAGGTCTGTTACTTTTCTTTGTAGGCTCTTAAATTGTTCTTTATGCTCTCCCAGTATCTTTGTAATATCCTTTACTTCTATAGTCATAGTTTCTTTAAATTCTTTGAAGTGGTTTAGGAGTGTTGTGTGATTATCACTAATTGTCTTGAATCCTGTATCTCTTCAGGATATTTGGTTTGTTCTTTTGGCTTGGCCACCTCTTCCTGTTTCCTAGTAGGGCTTGTAATTTTTTGCTGATGTCTAGGCATCTGAATATGTTAGTGAATTTACTCTGATGGCTAATTTCTCTCTCTTGCCCATTTTTTTTTCTTTTCCACAGCTCTTCTTTGACATTTGGTTCAACTTATTATCAGTCTTTAAAATTGCCCAGCTTAAGTTTTCAAAATCGGGGCAGGGATTTGCTAGTGGGGCACAGCTTTTCTCCCAGGCGTTGGATACAGAAAGCATGAGCACTTTTTGTCCATGTAATTTCCAGACCTGCCAGCAGATGGTGCTAGTCAGTGCACCTTTCCACAGAGGCTTTCAGTCTCCGCTTTCCTGTGTTCCTGTGTTGAATCTCCATATTCAAGATTCAAAATGGGCTCTGCTGGCTGAATTCACTGAAGCCCTCCCTTTTCCCTTGAAAGCTGGCAGAGAGGAAGATGTCTGCTCCCCTCTTGGTAAGCCAGCTGTTTTACTCCAACTTAATATCTTGGGCATGGGGGACGGGAGCCCTTCCTGGCCACCACAGGGGCTTGGTAACTCACATTTGTCATTTTGGCTTCTTCTCTCTGTCCCTCACCCCCCTGGGAGTTGTGTAGCACTGACCTAATCTGCTGATCCCCTTGGACAGCTTTTGGCTCTTTCTCTGTTGTTTTTGTGAGAGCATTCAGCTCTTCCTGTCAGTCCATCTCCATCTTCCCACAATACTAAAACGTTTTTTTTTTTTATTTTAAATTAAAAAACACAGATGAACAGACACATTTGTACCATTTAAGAAATAAAAATTTTAAATGATAGACCTAAATCTAAACACACAGGGAAGCGGCTGTGGCTCAATCAGTAGGGCTCCCGTTTACCATATGGGAGGCCCCGGGTTCGGTTCCCGGGGCCTCCTGGTGAAGGCAAGCCTGCCTGCACGGCGTGGTTAGCTGACCCAGCGAGCACAAGCAGCAAGGGGGGGATAAATGAATAAATAAATAAAATCTTTAAAAAAAAAAAAATCTAAACACACAAATAATTATATCAAATGTAAATGGTATAAATATACCAGTTAAAAAATGAGATTGTCATATTGAGTTAAAACAAAACAAAACAGCTCATCTTTATGCTGGCTATGTGAAACCCAGTTTAAATATAAAGATATAAATGGGTTAAAAGTAAAAGTTTAGGAAAATATATTATGCAAACAATAATCATGAGAAAGTAGAGTGGCTATTTTAAAACCAGGCATGAAGACAATATACTCTCTATTTAGATGTTTTGTTTCTTACATCAATAATTTGTAGTTTTAGCACATATTTTGTTAATTATCCCCCAATACTTCATTTTTATAGTATTGTAGATTGTATTTTTAAATTTCAATTTCCAATAGTTAGTGCTACTATATAGGATAAATTGTTGTTTGTATATTGACTTTTTTTTTTTTTTTTCCTCCAAGATCTATCCATTTACTTTATCCATTTTAACCCCCCCCTTCCCCCTTTGCTGTTCCGTGTCCATTCACTGGGCAACTCTCTGTGTGTGCCTCCCGCCATCTCTTATCATCCTTCTCCTCCAGTCCCCACCAGGATCCGATCCTAGAGATCTCCAATGTAGGAGAGAGGTGCCCCACACCACCCCGGCTCCCGGTTTTTGGAGCTTTGGAGCATCTCGTCCTGACACTCCCCCCTCCCCCCCGCGGGCACACAGAGCCCGGCAGCCCATGCGCCTTCCACATACACATCTTCCACTTTACCGGGAGGTCCCAGGGATCGAACCCAGGTCCCTCCACATGGCAGACGGACGCCCAACCACCTGAGCCACATCTGCCCCCTGTATATTGACTTTGAATCCTTTGAGTTTCTTAAACTCATCTATTAATTCCATTATCCATTTTGCATATTCTTTGGGATTTTCTATTTGGATAATCATGTTGTGTGCCAATACAGATTCCTTTCTAATCTGTATTCGTTTTATTTATTTTTCTTGTCTTGTTGTACTTAGACCTCCAGTACAATGTTGAACAGAAATTATGAGAGTGGATATTCTTCCCTTGTTCCTGATCATAGGGGAAAGTATTCAGTCTTTCACCATTATGCAAGCTACAGATGGCCTCTATTAAACTGAGGAAATTTCCTTCTATTCTTTTTTTTTTCTTTTCAATTTTTTATTTTTCAAAAGATACTTGGGTTACATAAATGTTACAGAGAATATATAGGGGATTCTCATATGCCCTGCTCCCCACACCTCTCATATTTTCCCATCTTTCATTAGTGTGGTACATTCACTGCAATTGATAAACACATTTTGGAGCATTGGCACTAAGCATGGATTGTAGTTTACATTGTAGTTTACACGCTCTCCTACTCAATTCTGTAGGTTATGGCAAGATAAATAATGGCCTGTATCTGTAGTTGTAATGTCATTCAGAACGATTCCCAAGTCCCGAAAATGCCCCATATTACACCTGTTTTTCCCTCTCTCTACCCTCAGAACCTCCGGTGGCCACTGCCTGCACATAAATAATATTTCTTCCATTGCTAGAGTGACAATAAGTCTATACTAGAATACCAGTAAGTCTACTTTAGTCCATAGTTCATTCCCCAGTCCTGAGGATTCTGGGATGGTGATGCCCACTTCACCTTTAGTTAAGGGGGGGCTTTGATCCCATTTATCCAATGGATGGGACTCTCTTGCTTGCGGCTGTAGACACTTTTGATTCCTTGGTATGGTGGTTGTCCATCATCTCCTCCTTGTTAGTCGTCCTTGGTGAGACCAATGAACTGGAGCATAGGTGTTGCAACTCTGTTGAGATTCAGGGCCCAGCTGGCACATGGACAGCCCAAAGATTTAAGTCTCTTGGATGTACACATACCAACCTTAGTACTAATTATAAGTTCAAATAGAAGAACAAAAGAGCCATGTGTAGGGAAACCACAACTGAGTCCAACTCTGTCACTCTGAGGAGCATAAATTCCAAAGTAGGGCCCACTGACAAGGGACTAAACTCCTGAGCTATCTGCTCTGACTATAGTGTCTGGATGTTTCCAGAGCCTTCAGGAGCCCCACTATTTGGGGTAGTATCTACTTTGGCTGTTAGTGAGATCCTTCTATTCTTGGTTTGCTTTGCTTTTTGAAAATTCAGGTATGGATGTGTTTTTCTGCATCTTTTAAGATGATTTTATGGTTTTTCTTTTCTTCTATTCTGTTGACACAGTAAAAAAATGTTGATATTTAAATGTCAAATCAACATTCTATTCCTTTTGATAAACCCCAGCTTATCATGAAGCATTATTTTTTATATATATTGCTGGGTTAAATTTGCTAACATCTTAAAAGATTTTTTTGCATCTATTTTTATTTCTTTGCTGATCAAGATTATCAGCCCAAAGTGAATGTGAAGTTCAGGGTCCTGTCTTATCTGAGCCCACATGGAAACTGCTTCCTGTCTTGGGCTTATACTTGCTTGTGGTCTTAGGGATTCCCCCTTTTACAGGAATTTGAATGTCCCCTCTTCACCCTATGAAATAGACTTTTATTCCTGGGTTCTCTGTTGTTTTACTTAATGCAGGTAATCCTTTGCCCCAGGGCACTTTGACTTAATTATTTCTTACACTACATTAGCTCTCTGTAAGCTGCTGTCACTGCAGGACAAATTCTGGGATGGTAAGCCTGAGACAAGTTTCTTGGTTCAGTCTTTCAGTCTTCCAACTGATAGACTGGCATCAACTTACCAGCACCCCAGTATGCATATAGGGGTTAATCTTCTTCCCCCTAAACAGGGCCTGGACCCACAATGGATGGACAGGCTGGCTCCACACTGCACCTAAGAGGTGTGGTGGATGGGTGGGTGGGTGTGGCTAGCATGGGCACCATAAGCTTTTTTCAAGTTGGCATTTTCCTTATCTGGTACTCACCCATTTACTGCAACCTTTTAACTGTTTTCAGGAGTTTTGAGGAGGATGGCTCTGGAAGTTGTTGCTAGTTCTCTCCCACCCCCTCCCCCGAGATGGTTCTCATGTCTGTTTCCTCATTGTTTTTGCTCCTTGTTTGACTCGTCTGCTTGTTGTTTTTGGCTTTTTTTTTTTTTGTTGTTGTTGTTGTTGTTGTTGTTTTTTGGCTTGTTGTCTGTCTTGTTTTTTCTTTAGGAGCCACTGGGAACTGAACCTGGGACCTCCCATGTGGGAGGCAGGTGCTCAACTGCTTGAGCCATAGCCACGCCTTATCCATTTCTTCTTGAGGGAGTTTCTTAGTTTGTGTATTTCCATTTCATCTAAATTTTTTATTTCTAGGGATATATTTTTTCATCATATTTCTTTAGTGTCCCTATAATGTTTGCAGCATCTCTAGCGGTGGCCCCTTTTTCATTCCTAATATTGGTAATTTGTATCTTTTATCTTTTCTCTTTTTTATTGGTCAGTTTTTTTTTTTTTTTAAAGATTTATTTTATTTATTTATTTCTACCTTCCCCCTTGTTGTTTGTGCTCACTTTCTGCTCTCTGTGTCTGCTCATATTCTTTTTAGGAGGCACTGGGAACCAAACCCAGGAACTCCCATTTGGCAGGAAGGTGCCCAATTGCTTGAGCCACCTCTGCTCCCTGCTTGTTGTGTCTCTCATTGTATTTCCTCATTGTGTCTCCTTGTTGTGTCATCTCATTGCGTCATCTTGTTGCATCAGCTCGCCTCGCCAGCCTGTTGTGTCAGTTTGTTGTCTTGCTCGTCTTCTTTAGGAGGCATTGAGAACCAAACCTGGGACTCCTCATGTGGTAGGTGGGTGCCCAACTGCTTGAGCCACATCTGCTCCCTATCTATTTCTTCTTGAGGGAGTTTGTTAGTTTGTGTCTTTCTATTTCATCTAACTTTTGTATTTCTAGGAATCATTTTTTCGTCATATTCCTTTAGTGTCCTTGTAATGTCTGCACTCTCTAGTGATGGCCCCTTTTTCATTCCTAATATTGGTAATTTGTATCTTATCTTTTCTCTCTTTTATTGGTCAGTTTTGCTAGAAGTTTATAAATTTTACTTATTTCAGTGAATTAGTTTTTGGTTTCACTGATTTTCTCTATTGTTTTTTTGTTTTCAAATTCATTTATTTCTCCTTTTATCTTTCCTTCCTTCTGTTTGCTTTGTGTTTAATTTG
Organism: Tolypeutes matacus; assembly: GCA_026826555.1. Classification (NCBI taxonomy): domain Eukaryota; kingdom Metazoa; phylum Chordata; class Mammalia; order Cingulata; family Chlamyphoridae; genus Tolypeutes; species Tolypeutes matacus. The sequence goes on from JAKSZT010053813.1 coordinate 12,362,429, forward strand.
CTCTTTTCTAGATTCTTTTTTTTTTTAGGATTTATTTTTCCCCTCCCCCCTTGTTGTTTGCACTCACTGCTCTCTGTGTCTATTTGTTGTGTGCTCTCTGTGTCTGCTTGACTTCTCTTGAGGAGGCACCAGGAATGGAACCTAGGACCTCCCATGTGGGAGAGAGGCGCTCAATTGTTTGAGCCACTTCAGCTCCCTGGTTTGTTGTGTCTCTCATTGTCTTTCCTCTTTGTGTCTCTTTGTTGTATAATCTTGTTGCATCATCTTGTTGTATCAGCTCACTGCGCCTGCCCATCATGCCAGCTTGCTGAATTGCTCATCTTCTCCAGGAGGCACCAGAACCCGAACCCGGGACCTCCCATGTGGTAGGCAGGAGCTCAGTTACTTGAGCCATATCCACTTCCCCTTTTCTAGATTCTTAAGCTGAAATTTTAGATGACTGATTTTAGACCTCTGTTCTTTTCTAATATAAGCATTCAATTCTATAAATTTCTGCTTTAGAATCACTGGCTTTGCTGCATCCCACAAATTTTGGTACATTGTGTTTTTCACTTTATTCAATTCAAAATATTTCCTAATTTAACTTGTAGTTTCCTCTTTGTCACGTGTCTTATTTAGGCTTGTGTTGTTTATTTTCCAAATACTTAGAGATTTTCCTGACATCTTTCAACTGTTTTCTTATTTAATTCTGTTTTGGTCAGATAATATTTTTTTGTATATTTTTAAATCTTTAAACGTGTTGAGATTTTTTTCCTTATTCTTTGTTGGTTTTGTCTGGGGACTGGCTGAGCCAAGGGGTCAGAAATTCTGCCGTCTGCCCCCACCACTTGGCATTCTGGTTTTTGTTAATGCATAGTTTTGAGTTTGCTGGTTCTATTTATATTAAACCCCTGTTGGTATACACGTGCGTCCGTGGTGTCTTGCCCCAGCAGAGGGCTTGTACCTCCATTTAGGAGATGGACATCTAACCATTTGAGCCACACCCATGCCCCTCCTCCTGTTTTCTTGCACTGATAGTAGTCATCTTCCACCACAGCCTGTAGCTGGGCCATGTCCCAGAATTTGAGGCACTGGTCATGGCCACTGCTAGCCAGGAAGCGGCCTCAGTGGGCGAGGGTCAGCTCCTCCACAGGCTCCCCTGTGTGCTGGTCCACACTGCCCTCCACTCTCTTGACAGGAGGGTCACAGCCCTGATGACTCCAGTGGAGCCAGTGCACAGCAGACTCTCAGTGACTGGAGCCCTGCAGTCAATGGACTCAGCTCTCAGGGCAAAGCAGTCACCCGTGGTCCCAAAGCCATTCCGGTTGAAGATGTAGATGGTACCTTCACTGGAGCCACAGGCTACCTTCTTCCCATCCTTCATGAGGGTGACATAGGTCAGGTCTCCAGACTGAGGCTCTGACAGCAGCTCAGACCTGCATCACTTGATGTTGAAGACACCAACGCAGCTGTCCCCACTGGCTGTCAGCAGCAGCTTCTTGGCTGGGTCCAGAGCCATGGCGATATACTCCTCATGCCACAGCATATCCATCAAGGGGCCCACTGGTCCCAGGGGCAGACGCCACCCATGTCGTCCCCACTGGCCAGAACATTCTCATCCACCACCAGCAGGCTATTGATGGGGGCACCGTGAGCCTTGGATATGCATCTTTCCAGTTGGCCCTGCTCCACATCTAGAACATGGGTGGCTTCGTCCCCAGAGACAGTGACATGTTTCTGCCCATCTTCAGGGAAGACCACAGCCCGTGCAGGACTTGAGGTGGTGGCCCGAGGACCAGAGCTCCTTGGTTTCTCCCTCTTGGCAGGAGTAGGAAAAGACCAACACGTCCCCATCCATGTCCCCCGTCACTCCCTTCTTCCGCGAGCCTCTCCTCACATGTGCGGTCCAAGCGACTAGCCCAGGAAACAGCCGCACCGCAGGAGCAGCGCTCGTGGGGGCTTGGCCCCAAGTGGAGCTTAGGCGTTTTGTGTTTTTTTTTTTTTTATTATTAAAAAAAAATGTTTTTTAATGGTCCAGACTATGGTCTCTCTTGGTAAATGTTTCATGTCCATTTGAAAAAATTATGTATTCTGCTGCTCTTCTTTGGAATATTCTATAAATGTAAATATTGTTGATAGTGTCATTTCCTTGTATCTTACTGATTTCTTATTAAATGGTTCTATCAATTTCTGAAAAAGAAGTATTGACATGTCCATGTATAAATATGTATTTCTCTATTTTCCTTTACTTCTATTAGTTTTTGCTTCATATATTTTGCCCTGTTGCTAGGTTGCTTACAGATTTAGGATTCTTAAGTCTTTTCAATGAATTACCTGTTTATCAATATGTAATTTCCCTCTTCATCCATGATAATACTTTTTTTTCCCAAATCTCCTTCTATATAAGGTCTACAGAGACAAGAATTGGAAGTCCTCCATCTCACAGCCCCTAGTGACATAACTTAATCTAATTTAGTCAGATAACTACAATAGTTTACATGTTTCTAAAAACAGAACTACTAGGCTTACAGAACAAGTTGAGAGCTGTTTAGTGACAGAAATATATTCCCTCCAAATATAAGACAATCTCACATTAGAAAAATAGAAAAATTTCAGAGAACTTTCTTCAGTGGTTAGTGGAAATAGTAGATTGAATGAAGTTTGAAATCCTATATGGGACTCTGTCGAATTTTTTTCTTATATTTTAGTATGTCTCCCCTGTTTTTTGGCCTTGCTTCCCCAAAACTAATGTTCTCTCAGCAAACATCAGTAGGACTGAGTATCAGAGTGACCCCTGATGCCAGATTACATGCACTCCCACTCCCGAAATGCCAACCTAAATTCCTGAGGGAGCCAGGATTGGCTTGATATCTATTTCTGGATCTCAGAATAGTGGAGAGTTTTGTTAGGTTGTTTTCAGTCCTAACAAGGCAGCATAAGTCAGCATAACTTGTTGTGTAATTGGTGGAGGAAATATTATCCCCTTGTCACCTACTCATGACTGTTATTTCCCTGGCATGGGACTTTTAAAAAACACTACAAACCAGAAGAGAATTCTTACTGCTAAAAAAAGGAAAAACTATCTTTGGTGAGATTTGGCAGAAAAGTTAAATGAGCAAAGTGGGGATTATCCTTTCTGAGTCTCATTTTTCTCATCTGGATTTTGAAGTATATGATGCCTGCCCCAAAGGGTCCTTGTGAGAAACAAATAAGATAATTAGTAAGAAAAAATTAATAAACTGAAAAACTTTAAGTAAAGATTAGTTATTAATATTGCTTTTTATATTCATATGATATGGTTTATCATCTTAATAATTTGGTTTTAATTTGAAAAATCAATACTTTTATTTAGCTTATATTTCTTTCAAATTCCTCATTTGCTTTATGAAGAGAATAGTTGGCGTTTCAACAAATTAATTTTAAAAGTCCTTTATATTAAAAAGGACTCTGCTTTCTATTTTCAACAAAATGATTAAATCCATCCATGTTATTTAAAATGAAAACCATGTTCATTAAAAGGTATTTTAAGTAAACAAAATATTCCTATGAATAGTCATGGTTACATGTTATCTTTTACAGGCTAAATATGAAAAGCTAAAAGTCTTCCCTACACTATTTCTTTAAAATATTGTTCCTAAATACCAACCTTCAAGTTCTCGGAATTCATATCCAATCATTACTATAGCTCAAGATATAAATTAAATTGTTTCAGATAAGGCCCATTGGAATATAGCTTCCCTATGTAATCCAGTTCTTTAGTCTCTGCAAAGCAGAGTTTAAAAATCTCTGCACACCTGGTATATGTGTTTTTTTAAGTATGTGACATTAACAAAAATAACTTAATACAATAAATTATATTTTAACTAATTTATCTTTAGAACAAATTAAATGGAATGGTTTTTCTTTACATTTTTCAGTATCGTTTAAAGATCTGAGTGTGCCTCAGCATCTACTTTTTTTCTTAAGTGGAAAAGATGGAATTCAAGGGTAAAAACTTTATTTTTTTTAATATATATTTTTTATTTTTTAAAAAGATACTTAGAGTACACAAATGTTACACAAAAAATATAGGGATTCCCATATGCCCCGCTCCCCACATCTCCCACACATAAACAACATCCTTCATTAGTGTGGCACATTCATTGCAACTGATAAACACCTCCTGGGGCATTGCCATTGAGCACGGACCATAGTTCACATTGTAGTTTACACTCTTTCTCACACAATTCTGCAGTATATGGGAGGATATATAATGGCATATATCTGTCATTGTGATGCCATTCAGGACAATTCCCAAGTCCCAAAAAAGCCCCCGCATTACACCTGTCTTTACTTCTCCCTACCCCCAGAGCCTCTAGTGGCCACTGCCTTCATATCAATGCTGTAATTTCTTCCATTGCTGGAATCACAAGTCTATAGTAGAATACCAGTAAATCCACTCTAATCCAGAGTTCATTCCCCAACTCTGAGGATTCTGGGATGATGTCCACTCCACCTCTAATTGAGAGGGGGCTTCGATCCCATACAGCCGATTGATGGGACTTTCTTGCTTGCAATTGTAGGCTCTCTCGGTATGGTGTTGTCCATCCTCACCTCCTTGTTAGTTGTCCTGGGTGAATCCAATGAACTGGAGAGTAGGTGCTGCAACTCCGCTGAGCCTCAGGGCCCAGCTGGAACATGGACAGCCCAAAGATTTAAGTCTCTTGGACATACACCTACCAACTCCAGCACCAAGTATAGGTTCAAATAGAAGGGACAGGTGAGCCATGTGTAGGGAAGCCATAACTGAGTCCAACTCTGTCACTCTCAGTAGCACATATCCAAAGTAGGGCCCACTGGCAAGGCACCAAACTCCGGAGCTATCTGCCCTGACCATAGGACATGGATGTCTCCAGAGCTCTCAGGAGCCCCACTGTTTGATGTAGTATATCCACTTTGGCAGTCTGAGATCCTGCTGAGATGTGTAGAAGCGTTACCTCTGGGATGACCTCCCAACTCACTTTGAAGTCTCTTAGCCATATAAACTCATTTGTCTTTACCTTCCCCCCTTTTATTTGAGGTCTTTTTTCCAGTTGCATTGCTAGTTGGTGCTTGGTAGTAATCCCATGGTGCCAAGGAGGCTCATCCCCGAGAATCATGTCCCATGCTGAGGGGAAGGTAATGCATTTATATGCTGAATTTGGTTTAGAGAGAGGCCACATTTGAGCAACAAGGAGGTTCTCAGGAGGCAACTCTTAGGCACTCCACAATGCTAGGTTAAGTTTCAATTTCAAGAGCAAAGGCTCACAAGCATAGTCATCAATATCAAGGGCCCATCAATGGACCATCGTCCTTCACCAGTCATTGCCCCTGCACTTAGAGGACACTTGCTGCTACATTAGAGAATGTGACAGAGCTCTCCAGGATGGGAATTCAATATTCTCTCAGTTATTGTGTGAATCTCCACCCACTGTGACAATACCCCATGAACATTTGAACACATTTATATACCTTATATGTATGTCCAGGTGAACTTCATCCCATGTATCCCCCATCACTGACACACAAATGAGCATCTACTTTTCAAACATCAAGTATCTGAATGTACATGAATGCTGAAAGGAAAGAGTGTTGAAAGCATACAATGGAAAATTAAAAGAAAATATAAAGAAAGTGTAAATATATATATATGTGTGTATATATATACACACACACACACACACACACATATATATATATATATATATATCCTTCAAATCAGCTTCTCTAGTTGGAATTTGTTTTTATTGGGGGTTTTCTTTGCAAACATGAAATGTAGAAAATTTTCGGTTATTTGAGTTTCCCAAATGCTTGCATTCTAAATAAATAGGAGTTTTATACATTTTTCACTACACAGGCAATTGGGGGAGGAGAAATATATTTATAATGACTAGAATTGGTATGTACTAAGAATAAAAAAATACTATTAAATAAATAAAACTTTGTAAATGGATTGTTCGCTTTATGATTCAGATTTGCACTATTAAAGTCTAAGGACCAGGGGGCGGATGTGGCTCAACTGGTTGGGCGTCCGTCTCCCATATGGAGGGACCTGGGTTCGACCCCCGGGACCTCCCGGTAAAATAAAAATAAATAAATAAGTAAATAAATAAAATAAAGTCTAAGGACCATAAAAAACTAATGACCACATGTTTAAATTGAAGCACTGCAAAAGAATGAAAGTTTTAATTAAAAGTAACTTTTGTGTTTTTTCATAGTTAAGAGACAAATGGAGGTACTTCACTAAGATATCTTATTTATTTGAAATTTCATAACATATGGAATAAGACTTCAGTGTTAGGTGTTGGATGTGTGTAATAATAAACCTATTATTTATTAATATTTAATGAATATTTATTGTTTTGAATTATATTTATCAATAGCTTTTAAGCTTTTTCTATGTATCTTGTACAGTTCTAGAACTTTTTTGAATATAGCATTTTAATTATCACAACTTTCTGAAATATCGTCATTTAACAAATAAAGACATTGAGCCAGTCTCTAGTTTTTGGCTATCATGAGTAAAGCTGCATAAACATTTGTGTATACATTTTTGAGTGAACATAATTATATCTCTAGGATAAACGCCCAAGAAGCAATTGCTGTCTTGTATGGTAGTTGCATTTTTCATTTTTAAAGAGACTGTTAAATTGTTTTGCAGAATGGTTGTGCCATTTTACATTCCCACCAGCTAAGAATGAATGATCCACTTTTTCCACATCCTTAACAGCACTTGTTGTTATTGCTATTTTTTAGTTTAGCTGGTCTGGTAGGTGTGTAATGATATCTCAAGGTGGTTTTAATTTGCATTGCCTAATTACTAATAATAATGAACATCTTTTCATGTGCTTATTTGCCATCTCTATACCCTCTTTGGTGAAATGTCTCTTGATGGCTTTTCCCATTTTCTAAATAGATTGCTTGGTTTTATTAACAATTGAATTTTTTAATTTTTTTAAAACAATTTATTAAAATATATCATTCATACATGAACATACATAAACTATAAGTGTTCAGTAAACATCGTGAACTTACAAAACAAACATGCATAACATCATGCAGGGCTCCCACACATCACCTCCCCCAAACACCCCGCATTGTTGTGAAACATCTGTTAACAAATCATGAAAGAGCATCATCAAAGTATTACTACTAACTATGGTCCGTATCTTCCTCCCCTATACATTTTTTAAAGGATTTATTTATTTATTTGCTTTTATCAATTTTTAGCCCCCCTCCCATTTTTGCTGTTTCTGTGTCCATTCGCTGGGCAACTCTCTGTGTCTGTTTCCTGCCCTCTCTTCTCATGTCTCCTCCTGTCTTCACTGGGATTCGATCCATGGAATCTCCGATGTGGGAGAGAGGCGTCCTACTGCCTGGGCCACCTTAGTTCCTGGTTTTTCAGTGTGTCTCGGCTTGGCTTTCACTTGTGTCACTCTCCTGTTACATCATCATCTTGCTGCATGGCTCGTAGGGCCTGGCGGCTCACGTGCTCACGGGGCCTGGTGGCCCACACACATTCTATATTTTTCTTTTTTTATTTTTACCGGGAGGTCCCAGGGATTGAACCCAGGTCCCTCCATAAGGGAGATGGATGCCCAACTACCCAAGCCACATCCGTCTCCCTGCTATATCTCTTAAGGTTGACCAAAGATAGCCAAAGTTACAGTCTTTTCCCTTACAGTATGGTCACATAACAAATTAGGCTTAGTTTATCAGCAGCATTCTAAAAACCAGACCTAGGGAGAAAAACTAGGTCTGGGGACACATGCATGGTTTCTAATATAGCAAATGTTTAGACTACCCTGATCATCACAAAATCAGGACAGCGAGAATATTCACATAACAATTGAATTTTGAGAGTTCTTTACACATTGTGGATACTAGTCCTTTGTTGGATATGTGGTTTGAAAATATTTTCTTCTAGTGTGTAGCTTTTCATGTTCTTCTTATTATTCATAGACGTAATTTTTAAGAGCACTTTTACAGAGAATTGAGCATATAGTAGAGAGTTGCCATATATCCCCTCTCCCTCCATTCACAGTTTCCCCTATTATTAACACCTTGTGTTACTGTGATACATTTAACCAAGATTGATACATTATTATTGACTATAGTCCATAGTTTATATTAGGGTTCATGTTTTGTGTTATATAGTTCTATGGGTTTTGATAAAAGCATAATGTCAGATTCCACCATTATTGTATCATACAGAATAATTTTCCTGCCCTAAAAATCTCCTGTGTTCCACCTATTCATCCCTCTCCCCTTCCCCCTCCTGCTGTCAACCACTGATATTTTTACTCTTCTATAGTTTCACCTTTTCCAGAATGTCATACAGATGGAAATATACAGTATGTAACCCTTTCACACTGTCATCTTTCACTAAGCAATATAAATTTAAGGTTTCTCCATGTCTTTTTGTGGCTTCCTGGCTCATTTCTTTTTTTTTTTTTTTTAAGATTTATTTTATTTATTTATTCCCCCCACCCCCTCATTGTTTGAGGTTGCTGTTTTTCTGTGTGTCCATTTGCTGTGTGTTGTGTCTGCTTGTCTTCTCTTTAGGAGGCACCAGGAACCGAACCTGGGGCCTCCCATGTGGAAAAGAGGTGCTCAATCACCTGAGCCACCTCCATTCCCTGGTTTATTGTATCTCTCATTGTCTTTCCTCTTTGTGTCTCCTTGTTCCATCATCTTGTTGCGTCAGCTTGCTGCGCCTGGCCGCGGCACCAGCTCACCTTCTCCAGGAGGCACTAGGAACAGAACCCAGGACCTCCCAAGTGGCAGGCGGAAGCCCAATCGCTTGAGCCACATCTGCTTCCCATCATTTCTTTTTATTACTGAATAATATTCCATTGTATGCATGTATCACAGTTGTTTATCCATTCACCTATTAAAGGACATCTTGGATGCTTTGAGTTTTTGGCAGTTATGAATAAATCAGATATAAACATTAATGTGCAGGATTTTGTGTGGACATATATTTTCAACACATTTGGGCAAATACCTTGGAGTAGAATTGCTAGATCATATGGTAAGACTACGTTTAGCTTTGTAAGAAAGTGTCAAACTTTTCCAGAATATCTCTACCATTTTGGATCTAGCAAAGAATGAGAGTTCCAATTTTTCCACATCCTTGTCCGCATTTGGCATTATCACTTTTTCCAGTAGCCATTCTAATAGGTGTTTAGGGGTATCTCATTGTTGTTTTAATTTGTGATTTGCTAATGGCATATGATGCTGAGCATCTTTTCATATGCTTACTTTGGTGAGGTGTTTATTCAAATTTTTGCCCCTTTTTATTTTTTTTAAGATTAATTTTATTTATTTATCACCCCTGCCCACCCACCCCCGCCTTGTTGTTTTGCATTCACTGTCTGCTCTCTGTCTTCTTTTTAGAAGGCACTGGGAACTGAACTCAGGATCTCCCATGTGGAAGGGAGGCATCCAAACACTTGAGCCACCTCCACTCTCTGCTCATTGTGTCTTTCATTGTGTTTCCTCGCTGTGTCTCTTCATTGTTTCATCTTGCCGCATCAGCTCACTGCACCAGCCCATCGCATCAGCTTACTGTCTTGCTTGTCTTTTTTAGGAGGGATCGGGAACCGAACCCAGGACCTCCCATGTGGTAGGCAGGGTTCTCAACTGCCTGAGCCACATCTGCTTTCCATTTTTAAATTGGATTTTTTTGCTTTCTTATTTTGGAGTTTTAAAGGTTCTTTGTATATTTTGAAACAAGTCTCTTATTAGGTAGGTGTTTTGCAATTATTTTCTCCCAGTCTGTGACTTATCTTTTCAGTTTCTTAACAGTGTCTTTCACAGATCAGAAGTTTTTTATTTTAATGAAGTCCAACTTATCAATTTTTTCTTTCATGGACTGTGGCTTTTGATGTTATATATAAAAACTCATCTCCAAACCGAAGATCAGGTGGATTTTTCTCTTGTGTTATCTTCAAGAAGTTTTATAGTTTTGTGTTTTACTTCAGTTCTGTGATCCATTTTGAGCTAATTTGTGAAAGGTTCACTTTTTTGCACGTAGACATTTTGCATTCTAGTTGTTCCAGAACCATTTGTTTAGAAGCCTACACTTTCTCATAGAATTGCCTTTAATCCTTTGTCAAAGATTTATTGGCTATATTTATGTGGGTCTATCCTGGGCTCTCCATTCTGTTCCACTGATCTATTTGTCTATTCTTTTGGCAATACCAGACTATCTTGATTTTTGCAGCTTTATAAGAAGTCTTGAAGTTAGGTAGTGTCAGTCCTCTGGCTTTGTTCTTCTTCTTCAGTATAGTACTGAATATTTTAGATGCTTAGCCTTTATATATAAATTTAGGATCACTTTGGTAATATCCACAAAATAACTTTCTGGGATTTTGATGGGAGTGCATTGATTCTATAGGTCATTTTGGGAAGAACCGAAATCTTAACAATATTGAGTCTTCCTATCCATGAACATGGAATATCCTTCCATTTATTTAGGTCTTTTATTTGATAAAGAGCATCTACAAAAAACCTACAGCTTACATCATACCTAATGGTGAGAAACTAGCTACTTTCCCTTTAAAACTGGGAAAAAGGCAAGGATGTCCCCTCTCACCATTCCTATTCCTAATGCAATAAGACAAAACTACAAAGGCAGTTTTGTAGTTTTCCTTATACAGATCTTGTACATATTTTGTTAGATATATTCCTAAGTACCTTATTTATTTGTTCTAATGTAAATGCTATTGTGTTTTTAATTTCAAATTCCAATTATTCATCATTGGTACATGGGAAAGCAATTAACTTTTGCATATTAATCTTGTATCCTGCAACCTTGCTGTAATTGTCAGCTTCAGGAATTTTTGTTGTTATTGTTGATTTGTTGGGATTTTCTCCATAGACAATCATGGCATCTATGAACTAAGTTTTATTTCTTTCATTTTCTTGTCTTTTTGCATTAGGAATAGGAGTGGTGAAAGGGGACATCCTTGCCTTGTTCCCAATTTTATAGTGAACGCATCCAGTCTCTGACCATTAGGTATGATGTTAGCTGTAGGTTTTTTTGTAGATGGTCTTTATCAAGTTCGGAAGTTCTCCTCTATTCCTAGGTACTGAGAGTTTTTATCATGAATTGGTGTTAGATTCTGTTAAATGCCTTTTCTGTATCTGTTGATGTGATCATATGATTTTTCTTCTTTAACCTATTGATGTGATGATTTATTTTCTAATGTTGAACTAGTCTTGCATACATGGAATATATGACACTGGGTCACATATATAATTCTCTTTATACTTTGTTACATTTGATTTGCTAATATTTTGTTGAGGATTTTTGTGTTTATGTTCATGAGAGATATTGGCCTGTAGTTTTCTTTTCTTGTAATGTCTTTACCATTTTGGTATTAGGGTGACAAGTGAATCATAAAATAAATTAAGAAGTGTTCTCTATACTTCTATGTTCAGGAAGATATTGTAGAGAATTGTTATCATTTCTTCCTTAAATTTTTGGGAGAATTCACCAGTGAAACCATCTGGGCCTGGTCCTTTATTTTTTGTATGATGACTAATTACTGATTCAATTTCTTTAATAGATATAGGCTAATTCATAGTATCTATTTCTTCTTGTGTGAGTTTTGGTAGACTATGCCTTTCAAGGAATTGTTCTATTTAGGTTATCAATAGCCTTTATTATTCTTTTAATGTTAATGAAATCCATAGTGATGACTCCTCTTTCATTTTTGATATTAGTTATTTGTGCCTTTTTTTTTTTGTTACCTAGGCTAGAGGTTTGTTAATTTCATTGATCTTTTCAAAGAACCAGGTTTTGGTTTCATTGATTTTCTCTACTTTTTCCTGTTTTCAATTTCACTGACTTCTGCTCTATTTTTATTATTTCTTTCTTTCTGCTTGTTTTAGTTTTCTGCTTGTTTTAATTTCCTAAGATGGAAGCTTATAGTATTGACTTTAGATCTTTCTTCTTTTCTAATATATGCAGTCAATGCTGTAAACTTCCTTTTAAACATTGTTTTCACTGTATCCCACAAATTCTTATAAGTTGTATTTTCATTTTCATGTAGGTCAAAATATTTTTAAATTTCCCAGGTATCTTTTATTTCTACAGGGCCAGTGGTAATATCCCTGCTCTTATTTTTTATTTTATTTATTTGTGTCTTGTAGCAGTTTGGGATTGTTTATGAATTCCAAAAGTAGATATTGGATTATGTTTGTAAACTGGTCTGTTTCTCTGGGCATATTAGATTGTATTAAATTCAGAGGTTTCACTTTTACTTCATTAAATTATAATTAGGTCTTTGATTGGGCCACATCAGTAAGGCATTGAGTTCCCACCCCCTTGGTGGGCAGGGACTCACAGAGAAAACTACATGGCAGAGGAGAGAGTTGGAGCTTTGATGCTGGAGCCCCAGGAAGTAAACACATGGAGAAGGAGAACACAGAGAAGCAGATACATGAGGAAAGAGAGAAGGCTCCATTAGACATGGCAGAGGCCCTGGGAAGAGAGTCGAGCTGTTCACCTGATAGTTTACAGCTGGCCTTGTAGAGCGAGCAGAGCAGCTAAGCCTGAGAGAAATGAGCCCCAGGATAGAGATGAGACTTATCCCAGGCATTTAATCTTATCCCTTGTATGTGATACTTTGCTTTTCTCTTGATGCTTTCGGAATTCTCTTTATCTCTGATATTTGTCATTCTGAATAGTAGGTGTCTCAGGGAGGTCTATTCTGTTTGGGGTGTGTTGTCCTTAATGGATATTGATATTTATGTCTTTCATAAGGGTAGGAAAGTTTTTGGTCATTATTTCCTCAAATATTCTTTCTTCCCCTTTTCCATTTTCTTCTCCTTCTGGGACACTAATAATGAGAATGTGCATTTTTCATTATCATTCAGTTCCCTGAGACCCTGTTCCATTTTTTCCATTCTCTTTCTGTTCTCTTCTTTTTTCAGTTCATATGTTCTGTCTTTGAAATCACTAATTCTGTCTTCAAGCAATTCAAATCTGCTCTTATGTTCCTCTAATGTATTTTTAATCTCATCCATCGTGTCTTTCATTCCCATAAGGTCTGTTACTTTTCTTTGCAGACTTTCAAATTGTTCTTTATGCTCACCCAGTGTATTCTTAATAGCCTTTATCTCTTTAGTCATATTTTCTTTCAACTCTTTAAATTGATTTAGGAGAGTTGTGTGATTATCATTGATTAATTGTCTTAAGTTCTGAATCTTTGTTTTTTTTCCTTTGGTTGGGCCATCTCTTCCTGTTTCCTAGTATGGCTTGTAATTTTTTTGCTGATGCCTAGGCATCTGATATTTTGGTGAATTTATTCTGATGGCCAATTTCTCTCTCTTGCCTATTCTTATTTTTTTCACAGCTCTTCTTTGATATTTGGTTCAATTTATCCTAAATCTTTAAAATTGCCCAGCTTAAGTTATCAAAATCATGCTCACTAATGGTGTGCAAACTTTCTCCCAGGGATGGGGTAAAAAGAGCTCTAAAAACAGTTTATGTCCATGTAATTCCCAGACCAGCCCACAGATGGCACTCATTGGCATACCTTTCCACAGAAGTGTTTCTCTCTTGGCTTTCCTTTGTTTTTGTCTGGCCAGAGCCAAGATTCAAAGCAGGCTCCACTGGCAGAATTCACTGAAAAGCCCCTGGACTCCCCCTCCCTTTTCCCTTGTAACAGCTGACAGGGAGGGAGATGTTTGCTCAGTCAGCTGCAATGAGCCTGGGGTTTTACCCTGGCTGAATAGCTTGGTGGTGGGGGAGGGGAGTCCTTCCCAGCAGGCAGGAAGTTTAGTAACTCAGTTTGTTGTTTCGGCTTCTTCGTCTCTCTGTCCCTCACCCCCTGAGAGTTGTGAAGCACAGTCCTGGTCTGCTGACCCCCAAAGTTGGTCCCTTGGGCAGCTTTTGGCTCTTTCTCTGTTGTTTTTGTGAGAGAACTGAACCTTATCTGCCTAATGTGAGGCCATCTTCCCACAATCCTCCCAGGTGTTTAGAAGTGTTGTTTAATCTCCAAATACTTTGGGGTTTCCCCACTATTTTTCTCTTATTGATTTCTAGCTTAATTCCATGGTGACCTGAGAGTATACTTGTTATGTTTTCCATTCTTTTAAATTTCTTGAGGTATGTTTTATGGCCCAGCATATGCTCTATCTTGGTGAATGTTCAGTGAATTTGAGAGGAATATGTGTTCTGCTGTTGTTGGATGAAGTATTCCTTAAATGTCAGTTACATATATTGGTTGATGGTGCTGCTCAGTTCAACTATACTTTTCTGATTTTCTGCCTGCTGTATCAGTCAATTACTGAAGGAGGTGGGTTGAAGTCTTTATTTAATGTATTTGTCTCTTTTTCCTTGCAGTTCTATCAGATTTTGCCTGATAGATGCTCTGTTTTGGGGCACATACTCATTAAGGATTGTTATGTCTTCCTGGAGAATTGACCCCTTTATCATTATGTAATATCCCTCTTTATCCCTGATAATTTTCTAATTTTCCTTGTTCTGCAGTCTGCTTTATATGAAATTAATAAGCTTCTCCAGCTTTTTAAAATTTTATTTTATTTTTTTTTAAGGTACTGGGGCCAGGGATTGAACCTGGGACCTCGTAAGTGGGAAGCTGGCGCTCAACCACAGAGTCACATCAGCTACCCTGAGTTGTTTTTTTGTTTGTTTGTTTGCTTGTTGTTTGTCTTTATTTTTAGGAGGCACTGGGAACTGAACCCAGGACCTCCCATGTGGGAAGGAGACACTCAGCTGCTTGAGCTATATCTGCTCCCTCCAGCTTTCTTTTTTTTTTTTTTAAACAAATCAATTTTATTGATACATATTAATAAAACATACAATTCATACAATCAGTGGTATTTGGTATAGTCATGTATTCGTGCATTTATCACTTTGATCATTATTAGAGCATTTTCATTATTTCAATAGTAATAATAAACAAAAAACAGACAAACAAAGAAAATTCCTCACCTCTCAATCTCTCTGTTTCCCTGCTGTACATAGCTGCTATTTCTGGCTATACTTGCACAGTTATTTGTTTATTAAGCAGTTTTATGGAGATATATTCACATACTATATGATCTATCCAAAGTGTATAATCAATGGCTTTTAGTATAATCACAATGTTGTGCATTCATTATCTCAAAAATTTTAGAACAATTTCATTACCCTCTCCCAAAAAACTCCACATGCCGTAGCATGCCTTCCCCAGCCCTACATAACCACTAATCTAATTTTATCTTTATAAATTGATTTATATTTACATTTTATATAAATGGGATCATACAATATGATACACATACTCTGTGTCTGGTTTCCTTCACTTAGTATAATGTGTGGTTTGTTTGTTTGTTTGTTTTGGTCTAATATTAACATTTTGTAGTGTTAACCTATATTTGTTCAACTTCAAAGAAAAATGGTCTTATAGATACAATATTACCCATATTCATATTTCACATAACATATTCAGTTCATAATAGCACAATCATACAGCATTTGTCCTTTTGTGTCTGGCTTGCTTCATGCAACATAGTATCCTCCAGGCTCATCTATGTTGACATATGCTTCATGACTTCATTTCTTCTCACTGCTGCATAATATTCCATAGTGTGTATACCCCACAATTTGTTTATCCATTCTTCAGTTAATGGACACCTGGGTTGTTTCCAACTTTTGGCTATCCTAAATAATGCTGCCATGAACACTGATGTGCAGATTTCTATTTGTGTCACTGCTCTCAGTTCTGCGTATATACCTAGGAATGGTATTGCCGAGTCCCCTGGCAAGTCTATATTCAACTTCCTTAGGAACTGCTAAACAGTCCTCCACAGTGGCTGTACCATTCTACGTCTCCACTAACAGTGAATAAGCATTCCTATCTCTCCACATCCTTCCCAACATTTACAGTTTTCTGACTTTTTAATAGCAGGCAGTCTAATAGGTGTGAAATGATATCTCATTGTAGTTTTGATTTGCATTTCCCTAATTGCTAGTGATGTTGAACATTTTTTCATGTGTTTCTTAGCCATTTGTATTTCTTCTTTGGACAGTTGTCCTGTCAAGTCTTTTGCCCATTTTTAATTGGATAGTTTGTCTTTTTATCGTTGAGTTGTATGATCTTATATATCATGGATATTAAACCCTTATCAGATATGTGATTGCCAAATATTTTCTCCCATTGAGTTTGCTGCCTTTTTTGTACCCTTTTGACAAAGTCCTTTGAGGTGCAAAAGTGTTGAATTTATCTATTTTTTCTTTTGTTGCTCATGCTTTGGGTGTAAGGTTTAAAAAACTACTGCCTACCACAAAATCTTGAAGATGTTTTCCTACATTTTCTTCTAGAAGTTTTATGGTTGTTGTTTTTATATTAGGACCTTGATCTATTTTGAATTACTTTTGTATAAGGTGTGAGATAGGGGTCTTCTTTCTTTTGGATATGGCTATCCAGTTCTCCCAGCACCAATTTGTTGAATAGACTGTTCTGCCCCAGCTGGGTGGGCTTAACAGCCTTGTGAAAAATCACTTGGCTATCGATGTGAAGGACAATTTCTGAGTTCTTGATTTGGTTCCATTGGTCAATATGTTTGTCCTTATGCCAGTACCATGCTGTTTCTACCACTGTAGCTAAGTAATATGCTTTAAAGTCAGGAAGTGAGAATCCTCCAATTTTGTTCTTTTTTAAGACATTTTTGGCTATTCAGTGCCCCTTACCCTTCCAAAGAAATTTGATAATTGGCTTTTCCATTTCTGCAAAAATGGCTGTTGGGATTTTTATTGGGATTGCATTGAATCTGTAAATCAGTTTGCGTAGAATTGACATCTTAATGATATTTAGTCTTCCAGTCCATGAACACAGAATATCCTTCCATTTATTTAAGCCTTCTTTGGTTTCTTTTAGCAATGTTTTGTAGTTTTCTGAATACAAGTCCTTTATATCTTTGGTTAAGTTTATTCCTAAATATTTGATTGTTTTAGTTGCTATTAAAAATGAATTTTTTTTCTAATTTCCTCCTCAGATTGCATATCAGTAGTGTATAGAAACGCTATTGATTTTTGCATATTAATCTTGTAACCTGCCACTTTGCTGAACTTGTCTATTAATTCTAGTAGCTTTTTAATAGATTTTTCAGGATTTTCTACATATAGGATCATGTCATCAGTGAAAGGTGAAAGTTATACTTCTTCCTTTCCTATTTGGGTGCCTTTTATTTCTTTGTCTAGCTTAATTGCTCTAGCTAGAACTTCTAGCACAATATTAAATAATAATGATGACAACGGGCAGGGAAGCGGCTATGGCTCAATCAGTAGGGCTCCCGTTTACCATATGGGAGGCCCCGGGTTCGGTTCCCGGGGCCTCCTGGTGAAGGCAGGCCCGCCCGCACGGCGTGGTTGGCTGACCCAGCGAGCACAAGCAGCAAGGGGGGGATAAATGAATAAATAAATAAAATCTTTAAAAAAAATAATAATAATAATAATGATGACAATGGGCATCCTTGTCTTGTTCCTGATCTCAACGGGAAAGTTTTCAGTCTTTCATCATTGAGTACAATACTAGCTGTAGGTTTTTCATATATGCACTTTACCATATTGAGAAAGTTTCCTTCTATTACTATCTTTTGGAGTGTTTTTATCAAGAAAGGGTGCTGTATTTTGTCAAATGCCTTTTCTGCATCAATAGAGAGGATCGTATGATTTTTCTTCTTCAGTTTATCAATGTGGCTTATTACACTAATTGATTTTCTTGTGTTGAACCACCCTTGCATACCTCCTCCAGCTTACTTTTTTTTTTTAAACCGGGGGAGAGCGCGAACGCAGTCCCCCACTACCACAAATTATGCAGTCGAGTTTCCCATATTTGGAGAAATCGCAGGGGTCAGCACATCCGGAGTGCAATGGATAAGCCTTGCCCTGGGAAGACCACCTTCATGATCATGGTATCTCCCCTGCCAGGTAAGTATCCAGCTTACTTTTGATTAGTGTTAGCATGGTATAACTTTCTCCATCCTTTAGTTTTAATTATCTGTGTCTTTATATTTAAAGTGGGCTTCTTGTAGACAACATATAGTTGGGTCTTGTTTTTTATCCACTCTGTCAGTCTCTATTTTAATTGGTGTATTTAGGCCATTTGCATTTAAAATGATTATTGATATACATGGATTAATATCTACAGTATTTGCAACTGTTTTCTGTTTGATGCATTTGTTCTTTGTTACTTTTTAATCTTCCCCTCTTTTTTTTTTTATATGATTCCTTTTTTCTCTCTTTTCTCACATATGAATTATATTTGTTTTTAAAAGTTTTTAGGGATTGCCCCAGAGTTTGTACTATACATTTACAACTAATACAACTCCATTTTCAAATTGCACTATACACTTCATGAGTACTGCATGTACTTTTTTTTTTTTTAAAGATTTATTTATTTATCCCCTCCCACCCCCTGTCCCCATTGTCTGCTCTCTTGTCCCGGTCCGCGGGACAAATCAACTGAGACTCTGAGTTATCCAGCAAAGGAATGAGACGTAGACATAACAGACACGCACACAGAGACTTTCTACATGCTTCTTCTTTATTGCTTCTTCATGGCTTCTACCTCCTTAAGGGAGGTGGTGGCATATATATCATGAAAAAGGGGAAGTACGTGTAAGGCATATGTGGCAGGCTGGGATTGGGCACAGTTGGTTGCTAGGGAGGGTTTGCTATCTGTGGAAGGCGGGAAGGTTTCGCGCGCGCGGGAGCAGGGTGAGCTACTTCCTCAAAGAAGGCTAAATATAGGATCAGGCTTGTTCTTTGTTGTCGGTTGGCCATTTTAGCTTCACCTCTTTCTGGCTGCCTCCAACACTCTCTGTGTCCATTTGCTGTGTGTTCTTCTGTGTTTGCTTGTCTTCTCTTTAGGCAGCACTGGGAACCAATCCTGGGAACTTCCAGAGTGAGAGAGAGGCGCTCAATCTCTTGCGCCACCTCAGCTCTCTGGTCCGCTGTGTCTCTCATTGTCTCTCCTCTGTGTCTCTTTTTGTTGTGTCATCTTGCTGCGCCAGCTCTCTGTGTGGGCCAGCACTCCACATGGGCCAGCTCACCGTGTGGGCCAGCTTGCCTTCACCAGGAGGTCCTGGGAATCAAACCCTGGACCTCCCATATGGTAGACAGGAGCCCAATAGCTTGAGCCACATCTGCTTCCCTGCATGTACTTTATAACAGAGTATTTTCAATTCCTCTCTCCCATTCTTTATAGCATTGCTGCCATTCATGTATCTTATTGTATTAGTCAGCCAAAGGGGTGCTGATGCAAAATACCAGAAATAGGTTGGTTTTTATAAAGGGTAATTATTTGGGGTAAAAGTCCAGGCCATAAAGCATAAGTTTCTTCCCTCACCAAAGTCCATTGCCATGTGTTGGAGCAAGACAGCTGCTAACGTTTGCCAGGGTTCAGGCTTCTTGGGTTCCTCTCTTCCTGGGGCTGCGTTTGTCTCCGGGCTTAGCGCCTCTGTTTCCTCCACAAGGCCAGCTGTAGACTATCAGGCAAATGGCTTGTCTATCCTGGGGCCTTCTCTCCTTCCTCACAACCAAGCTCTCTTACTTCCTGGGGCTCCAGCACAAGACTCCAACATCAAAACTTCAACATCAAAACTGCTCCCTCTGTCCATTGCCTTGCCTTTTATATTTGACTCCCACCCCACCAAGGGGTAGGGCTCAACACCCTACTGATGAGGCCCAGTTAATGCCCTAATCATAACTTAATCATGCCCAGATTAGCAGACCAGTTTACAAGCATAATCCAATATATATTTTTGGTATTCATAATTACATCAAACTGCCAAACGACTACACTTATCCATAAGCTATAATCATTATTGCTGTTATTATTTTGAATAAACTGTTATCTTTTACATCAATTAAGAATAATAAAACTGAAATATTTTATTAGACCTTCATTTATTCCTTCTCTAATATTCTTCCTTTTTAAATTTAGATATGAGTTTCTGACCCATATAATTTTCCTTCTCTCTGACGACCTTTTTAAAAAAATCTTGCAAAGTAGGTGTACTGGTGACAAATTTCCTTAATCTTTGTCTTTCTTATAAAATCTTAATTTCTTTTCCACTTTTGAAGGATAATTTTGCTGGACACAGGATTCTAGGTTTTGGGGGCTTTTTTTTCTTTCAACACTTTAAATATCTCATTTCACTCTCTTCCTGCTTGCATGGTTTCTGAAGCAAAGTCCACTATAATTCTTATTCTTATTCCTCTGTAGATAAGTTCCCCTGCCCCTCTGGCTTCTTTCAAGATTTTCTCTTTGTCTTTCATTTTCTGCAGTTTGAATATAATCTGTGAGGTGTAGAATTTTGGATATTTATCCTGCTTGGTGTGCTCTGGGCTTCCTGGATCTATGGTTTGGTGTCTATCATTACTGTTTCAAAATTTTCAGCCATTATTACTTTAAATATTTATTCTGTTTCTTTATTTCTTCTCCTTCTGGTATTCCCATTATGTTTCACCTATTGTAACTGTCCCACAGTTCTTGGACAATCTGTTCCACTTTTGTTTCCATTCTTTTTTCACCTTACTTTTTAGTTTTGGAAGTTGCTATTGACATATCTCAAAGTTCACTGATTTTTTCCTCAGCCATGTCCAGCCTGCTGATGAACCCATCAAAGACATTCTTCATTTCTGTTACAGTGTTTTTTATTTTTAGCATTTCATTTTGATGTTTTCATCACTCTGTTTATATTACTGATCTGTTCTTGCATATTGCACACTTTTTCCTTTAGAGCTCTTAGCATATTAATTATAGTTATTTTAAATTCTCGGTCTGATAATGCCAATATTGCTGCCATATGTGAATCTTGTTCTGATGTTTGCTCAGTCTCTTCAGGCTGTCTTTTTTGTTTGTTTGTTTGTTTGTTTGTTTGTTTTGCCTTTTAGCATGGCTTGTAATTTTTTATTGAAAGCCAGATATGGTTTATTGGGTAAAAGGAACTCAGGTAAATATACTTTTAGTGTGATGTTATATGTGGCTAGGAGTTAGACTGTGTTTAGTGTTTACTGTAGCTATAGGTGTCAGAGGCTAAGATTTCCTCTAGTGTTCTTTTTTTTTTCTGTCTCCCTTGTTGTCTTTAGGTTTCCCTGGAGACTCCTTCTTAGATAAGGCCTAAGCCTTGCAGCTCTTTCAGCTGTAATCTCTTGTTATTACACAGGGGCCCTATTGATGTTATGGTTAATTGTGTGGGGAGGAGAAGTGTTACACAATTCTATGATCAGGTCTCAGTCTTTCAGTGAGCCTGTGTCCCTGGGCTGTGACCTTCATAAATGCTTCTCAGCATTTTTCCCCCTTAGGTGAGATAAAAAGGCTAGAGAGTGCCGGAGTTGTGCTCCCATAGGTCTTACTGTATAATATTTCTAGTATAAGATGCATCAATGCATCATATTTTATCCCAATTGGTTGATTGGGTGTCCAACTTTCCCATTGGGTTATATAAATATAAATGTCAATAAATCAGACTCGGGAAGCGGCTGTGGCTCAATCAGTAGGGCTCCCGTTTACCATATGGGAGGCCCCGGGTTCGGTTCCCGGGGCCTCCTGGTGAGGGCAAGCCCGCCCGCGCGGCGTGGTCAGCTGACCCAGCGAGCACAAGCAGCAAGGGGGGGATAAATGAATAAATAAATAAAATCTTAAAAATAAATAAATAAATAAATCAGACTCATGCTAAGATTTGGACTGGTATGATGAAATGATAAGTTCCCTATACTTAAGGAATTCCTAGCATAGGGAGGGGTGATCCTTTTACACCAATAAGCAATAACAATGCCATAAAAGAGCAGTATGCATAGATGCTATGTTTAGGAAGAAACATCATCACATCTGCCCAGAAGACTCTGTCAAAGCAGTGTAGGAGTATTATTGTTTGAGATGAAATTTGAGGGCTAAACAGAAATCTGAAGGTAAAAGCCTAGTTAAAAAAATTCTATACTGAATAAGCAATGGATGGAAATACTGAGAGGTATAGAGAACATGGAACATTTGGGTAAGGGCAAATAGTTTTAGCATGACTACTTTAATGATGTTTTTATTCATTTGCATTTTGAATGTTCAGAAAAAAGTAAACCAAAGCCACTTTCACACCTTATTATTTATTGAGTGTCTTCTCTATGCCATCTTCTGTTAGATTCTTGGGGTATAATGGTGAGCAAAAAGAGGTCTCCTATATAGCTAATGGCCAACATCAGGCCCTGGAGGCCTAATATAAAACATAAATATAGAATAAAATGGAGTCCAATTATCTTATCAAGACAGGTCAATTAAGTTCTTATGATGGAAGCACATGAAGCAGAATTTCTAGATTGGGTTTTTTCTGGCATTTTAGTCCATTTCTCATCACTGGTGGCCTAG
This sequence comes from Tolypeutes matacus, assembly GCA_026826555.1. Lineage (NCBI taxonomy): Eukaryota > Metazoa > Chordata > Mammalia > Cingulata > Chlamyphoridae > Tolypeutes > Tolypeutes matacus. The sequence continues at coordinate 12,384,811 of JAKSZT010053813.1, forward strand.
ACATCTGCTTTGTGCTCAGGGAATGCAAACTAATGCTAATTTTAGCTTCATCAACACAGAGGAATGAAGGCCAGACGGAAGGAAGAAAATGAGGAAGGAAGGCAAATCTGCTGCCCCCAAAGGCAATTAAAAATATTTCTTTTCTACCTCCTGTTTTTGTTTTATCCATGTTACTCTTTGTATTAGTCCATTATATTTACCTTAGTTAAATGCTGACCTCGAGTGATACTGAGCAAACTATGTTTCACATTATCAAATGACTTTCTTATCTATCTATAGAGCCATGTATTCATATTAAGTGGCTTTCTCATCGGAAGTCCTTTGCAATTTTGATAAGTACCATGGCTGAGCCAATCTAAAACAAACAAATCCAGTAGAATAAGGGATTGGGTGTATAGTGATGGGGAGGGGAGAATCTGTTGGATCCTGGTACTAAAGAGTTACTGTTATCTGAGCATTGCCTCTGGGTTTCAAATAGATCTGAAGAGGAGTTTTTATATCATTTTTAAAGGTAGGAGAAGGAGAAGAGTTTGATATTAACTTTCTGCCCTGATCTCATTGAGATGCCTTTTTTTTTTTTTTTTTTTTTTTTTTGGTCTGATGTATTCTTCCTCAAAAGGGCAGAATCTAGCCTGATGCAGTGTGAGAGAAAGGGTTAGTCTGTTCTATAAACTGTTAGAGAGATTTTTTAAAGTAGGCAATCTAATTGACTCATACATGGCTCACAGCCACGTAAGTGCTTGCAAAATTGCTTCCTGCACAGTAGTGATGACACAGAGAAGCAGAAGTAAAATGGAAGCAAGTGAGATGAAAACTTTTAGGAAATCTTTAACGGGACTTTAAAATGTTTGTTAAATATTCTGTTTAACTTGTGTAGAACTTTCCTTTGGAAGGTTAAGTACATTTTCCATGAGCATACCTCTAGTCAAAATTCACACAATTTGTCTACAAAATAACACCTCTTTGGCATTAAATTTCATTTCTAGAAAACATCGTCTTTCAGAACCAACTGTTGAAGAGAAAACAATTTTTTTCCGAAGGACTGTGGCTACATCATTACTAGGAGATTTGTAATCTGCTTATGCATGTTACTGAAATAGGACCTGAAATAACTACTGAGCTTGCTGTTTACATTTATTTTAAAACATTGCTTAAAATAAAATATATTGGGATGTTTAGAACAGTTATTAAAAGTATACACATGTATAAACCTTCTCCAAACTCACTTTTTTTTTTTTTTTTTTTAAAAAGATTTTATTTATTTATTCATTTATCCCCCCCTTGCTGCTTGTGCTCGCTGGGTCAGCTAACCACGCCATGCGGGCAGGCTTGCCTTCACCAGGAGGCTCCAGGAACCGAACCCCATATGGTAAACGGGAGCCCTACTGATTGAGCCACAGCCGCTTCCCCCAAACTCACTTTTAACAAAACCTTTCCTCTGCTACCTTTTTCAAGACTCTCTGCCCCTCCCTATATTGATTGATTTTATCTGTGATTATTCCCTCGATTCTTCTTATGCTTGGCTGAAACTTGCCTAATACCACCACTTGTCATCATTTGTCTTTTCCTTGTCAGTCACACTCCAAAAAAATAAAAAAGTCTCCCATCTGTTTGTGCTTCCCTTTTACTAACTAAACATCAGCTGAAATAGAATACAATTTATAGTTTTAATCTCTAAATTGGTTGGTTGGTCCCCAACTTTGGAGGTAGGAAATTATTTCTTTCTGTGTAAGGCTTCATTCTAAAAGCCCCAGTTATAGTAATGATAATATAATTACTCAACATGCTCTTTGTTATAAACAATTATCTCCTGAGTTGCCAAAGACATTTTTTTAGTCATCCACTTGAACTTTTTACTTAATTTTATAATTTGTTTCATAACTCTCCTTCTTGGTTTTGTAAGTACTGATTTACTCGAACTTTATGATGTCCTCATTTTGAGTCAAGATGAAAGACTGAATTTCCTTTAGAAACTAAAAGCTGAGATTCATTATTAATATGATTTTTTAAAATCTTTTGATGATTTACTAATGAAAAATGTTTAAATATTTTGTGTATGTATGTATATGACTTACTATAAGACCAACTAATAAAAGGGTTAAACCATTCTAAAGGAATAAAAGTTTTATTTAAGCATTTACTTTTTTTTGCAATCATTAAAGCAGGAGAAAAGATATTCATTCTCAATATACTATATCTTCTATTTTCAAGATGGATTCTCTTTTAGAATCAATCTCTTTTAGAAGAAATTTTATTGAGAATATATTGAAAAGTCATAGTACCCTCAATAGCAACACTGAAATTCCCAATTCATCCAGCTCTCTGAGGACATATCTGATCTAATACTGAACTTATCACCCTTGAACTGACATTCAGCATGTGCTAGTGTGATACCTACTATTTTTGTACATCTTTAGAATTGTAGTAAGAGCAATAGTGATTCACTATGCTTAGCATAATTCTTGGCACATATAAAATAAAGGTGGAAAAATGGAGAAAGGGAAGCATGGAGATAGGCAGGGATTATTCAAAAAGAGGTCAGGGGAAGGATACAAATCTTACCAAGTTTCTGCCTTGGCCTTGGAAAATTTTTCCTATATGCTATACCATAGTTAAGTGGACAATGACTGCTGTTCCAACCTGGGTTCCAATAATTTGAGATTTCCTATGGGTCTCATGAGATATTTTGAACATTTTCCAGAGCAAACATCATCTCAATAAGTCTCAGAGAATTTAGGGATTCCAGTTAAAATATGTGGAAGAATGGAAGCTACAACTTTCAGATTAATACCAGTATAGGTCCTACCCTCTTTCCTCTACTCTTTGCGGCTTAAAACTTAAAGGTAGATGGGGGGCGGATGTAGCTCAAGTGGTTGAACACTTGCTTCCCAGGTACGAGGTCCTGCTACCTCAAAAAAAAAAAAGGTAGAAATCAAATGAAGTTTTTGGATAATACTTCACTTAACCCAAAGAAGGAAGGAGGAGTAGAGTCAAAGGTCATGGCATTAACTCGAACCACTGACTTTTTGACGCTTCATTTAGGAGAACCAGCAATTACAGAAAGAAACCTATTTCCAGCCTATCTAGATGAAGAACAGATATTAGTAAATTTCCTACATTGCTGCCCTTTAGCTCCCAAAGCACCGGCTGCTGTGGCAGAATGATTCCGTTTCTCCCCCATTTCAGGATTAACACGAGCTTTACTCTGGAGTAAAAAGGGTGTCACTCATGCTCTGTGGTCAGCCCTTTACCTGTGTTGACAGAACTCCACAGGTCGGCCAGGCAAATGAATGCGCTTGTTGCTAGGATACCCCGTTTCCAGGGCAGCAGGCGACTGTTTGCTGTGCTCCTTAATACTAGCACATACACCTGTTCCTTAAGAAGAAGGCTTATTTTCCTTCTTTATAAGGCAAACACTTAGTGGGAAATAACATAATTGATTGGTTACAACTTGTCTTGCTCTCCAGCAGCAATATAATACATCAAATACTTTGGTTTGTGGAAGGGGATTTCACATGTCCACCCAAAACAGTCTTCATATGTAAGAAAAAGTTTTATATGATTGACTGATTTCTTGCTATATTTATAGCTCACCATGTGCCACAGAGGATGTGAATCAACAGCACATGTAGTTCTGAGGCTACACCAAGATTTGTCTTACGTGGTGCTCACAGGTGACTTTTATGATAACATGTGATAGCTTCCTGTGAAACTCACCCTTTGTTTCCCTCCTACTAGCATCTCGTCACCAAAATTGCCACTACTGCTGCCTATAACTGCTAATCAGGGCCAGGACTAGGTGAGTGAGACACTTAGGAACAAAACTGAAGGAGGTCCCCACTTTCAGAGTCATGCAACATTTCAGATGTTAGCCCTGCTGCTAACATCTACTTGAAAGTAGTAAATACCCTAGGTCAAGGGTGCCAAGCCCTGGGCCAAGAGCATGTCTCCTGTTATTGATGAAAATTTTAACTCCTAGGCTTCTTAATCCCTCAGCTCACTTAGTTTTAACTTCCTCCTTAACTGTGTCCTCCATACCTTAAGACTCAAGCATAGGTCTGTGAGAGCAGACTGGAGAACAGTGTAATTGGTAGACACAGCCATATTTAGAACCATCCCTCTCCTGCAACACAGGATCATTGGTCCTGTGTGTGAAAAGACTCTTAAGGGTTTGTTTGATGTTTCCTCATAATTTATGCATATGTTACACTTTATTTGAATGATGATCCACATAAAGGCCATGTATTGTGATTAATGTATATGTATAGATTAATCTCTCTCTCTTTTTTTTTTTCCTTTTAGGTACCAGGGCCAGGGATTGAACCTGGGACCTTGTATGTGGCATGCGGGCACTCAATCACTTGAGCTGCACCAGCACCCTAATCCTGTAATCTACAGGTATTCCCATTTTATCTTTTTTCTTACAATTTATGTATTAAAGAAATAGAATCAGGTTTCTGCTGATTGCATCAAAAATTTAACAATATTAAAAGTAAAACTATTTGTTCTTAACTTTCATAATAAATATGGTGTTTTATAACCTGACTACAAGCTGGAAAATATTGAAAAATTTTATTAAACATTTTGTACATGCAAAAAGAAAGACACCTATGGCCCAGACCCTTTGCTTCTTGACACATGCCCACATGTTCACCTTGAATACCAAGGTGAACAAGATTCAGGTGAAAGATGAAACTTCAACAACACCCAATTCCCACATTTTGGAAAGCAGGACCACATGATACTATTTCTAACTAATGTGTCATTAAAAGATTAAAAGCTATTGATTATGAAATCTTTCAGACAACTGAGAGTTTGACCCAGCTGACAGGATTATATAATCAAACAGAATAGACTGCAAAGATATAATGACTCACAGTAGCTACAAAACTAGTATCGGAGAGAAATCATTCTCCTCCTTTCAAAGGGTCTCTTTAGTGCCTGAAAATAGAGTTCAAAAAGCCTCCTCTCTTTTTGCCCAGTCAGTTAATTTTTCAAATGTTTTATTCTGGAGGTTCTTTTAGCTCTTCTTACTCTGTTTCAATTAGGGGCAAGACTTGCCTATAGGTATCTGAACTCCTTCTTTCCCAGTACAAATACTGGGACCCTCACATGTCAAAGCAGTATAGAAAAGGGAGCAAACACTCTGTTTTCGTTTCCTAGACTACTTAAAGCAAATACCATAAAATAGTTAGGCTTGAACAATGGGAACTTATTAACTCACAGTTTTGAGACTGAGAAAATATCCAAATCAAGGCACATTAAGGCAATGCTTTCTTCCTGAAAACAGGTTGCCAGTGATCCTTGGCTCTTCTGCAATGTGGCAAGGCACATGGTGGCATCTGCTGGTCTCCTTTCTCTTCTGGGTTTGATTGATTTCAGCTTCTTGCTTCCATGGCTTTCTCTCTCTTGGTCTGAGTTTCATTCTGTTTATAAAGGACCCCAGTTATAGGATTAAGACCCATCCTGAATGAGGTGGGTCAGACCTTAAATGAAGTAGCCCCATCAAAAGGTCCTACTTACAATGAGTTTACACCCACAGAAATGGATTATATTTAAGAGCTTATTTTTCTGGGGTACATACAGCTTCAAACCACCACACAGTCTACCTACGATGCGGGTTTATCTGTCTGAGTGGTTAATGCTCTTCCATCTGACTATGCCTTAACCCAAGATTCTTATTTGCTCCATTTTAGCTACTTTATTGAACATGACCATCCAGACGTATGATGTTATAATTAGGTTCTCATGGTCTCCTGCCATTATACTATTTCAGAGCTTACCTAGCCACTCTGACTCCAGTTGTCTGTAATGTAATCAACATTATGATCAGGTCAACCCCCTTCTCAAAAACATGAAGTCATTCCCCTGAACAGTTGTTGACAAACTACAGCTATTTCGTTTTTGTAAGGCTTGGGAACTAAGAATGGCCTTTACAGGTGAACATTTGCAATGAATTTGTTGATAGGGAATATAGACTTTGAAGGATCTTTTTTTTTTTTTTTTAAGATTTTATTTATTTATTCATTTATCCCCCCCTTGTTGCTTGTGCTCGCTGTGTCCATTTGCTGTGCGTTTTTCTGTGTCTGCTTGTCTCCCCTTGCTGGGTTGTCCTGCTGCGTCAGCTCACTGCGCCACGTGGGCTGGCTTGCCTACACCAGGAGGCCCCGGGTTCGATTCCCGGGGCCTCCCATATGGTAAACGGGAGCCCTACTGATTGAGCCACATCCGCTTCCTGGGAATATAGACTTTGAAACACAATTAAGTATAAGTGATCGTCCCCAAAAGAATTCCATTCTCATTAGCACATCTGTATTAAAAATTGTACTAAATTATTACTATATTTTGAATTTCATCAATAAAAATTTAAGGAGATTTGTTTTCTCTCTTGTTATATAAGGAGCTACATAATATCCTTGATTTTGCCTCTTGGTAAGCAAAGACTTAAATATTTACTATCTGACTTTTTTTTAAAGATTTATTTATTTATTTATTCCCCCACCCCACTCCCTCGTTGTTTTGCGCTGCTGTCTGCTCTCTGTGTGTTCTTCTGTGTCTGCTTGTCTTTTCTTTAGATGGCACTAGGAACTGATCCTGGGACCTTCCAGAGTGGGAGAGAGGCACTCTATTTCTTGTGCCAGCTCAGCTCCCTGTTCTGCTATGGCTTTTATTGTTTCTCCTCTGTTTCTCTTTTTGTTGCGTCATCTTGCTGCACCAGCTCTCCGCGTGGGCCAGCACTCCTGCACGGGCCAGCATTCCAAGCGGGCCAGCATTCCTTGTGTGCCAGCTTGCCGCACAGGTCAGCTTGCCTTTCACCAGAAGACCCTGGGAATTGAACCCTGGACCTCCTATATGGTAGGCGGGAGCCCAATTGCTTGAGCCACATCTGTTTCCCTATTTGACTCTTTATGGAAAAGTTTTGCTGACTTCTGTCCTAGTATATTCAGAATAGGGGTCAAGCACTTTGCCTGAGGCTCAAGAACCTGTGTGGCCTTTCCTCAGCCTCTATACATTCCCATCCTTCACCCCAATCTCTACTTTCACTTCTCTATTCATTGTTTTATGCTTTCCTAAATGTGGTCTTTGTACTCTTCTCTTTCCCTGGAATGTCCTCCCCACCCCATCTCTTGATATTAAAGGTCTCCCTCTTCTATAGGTCTTCCAAGATTCCCATGGTCAGATTACATATTCTCCCTATCTGTTCTCCTACTGTACAATGTACCTCAAATATAATTAGTTCTCTGCTAATTAGGGTAATAATAGGACTACATGTGTGTTGGAGCAAGCATGGGGGTGGTAATAACGCAGGATGACACTGTCGAACATGGTTCTAAGTGATATAATGTAAACTTATTTGGCTATAATCATATCCAGTGTACATAGAGCACATTTGTTACTCACCTGTCCAGCAGTCTTTCACTAATCTTCTAACCACAGCCACATGGTCTATGAGAAGCTCTATCCTCTATCTAAAGTGAGTACATGACATTGGTCTGAGCCATCAGTGCATATCCTTTGCCAAAGTGTCCAGGGATGGACATATGACCTAGGCTGGTCCAGAGTGAATTTGGGGACCTTTGCTTGGAATACTCTGAAAATATGAAGTGGAAATACAAAGCCCCAGGGAGCCATCTTGCAATGAGGATAGGACAACATGTCTGAGAATGGAGTCAAAATGAAGGAAGTGGAGCCAGATTTGAAGAAAGGAAAATAGAAACCTGGTAACATCTCCATTTCCAGCCTCAACTGAAACTAGACCTAACAATGGACTTTAAGTTTAGCTAGCCATTTAATTCTCTTTTTTTGCAAAAAAGTTTGGGTGCAGTTTTTCTATATTCATTCTGTAAATGTCATTGAAAAGCATGGCAAGCATACAAATACAGTGGTCTGGATGGAACACCATGCGTGTACCATACAGGATGCTGGCTCTGCTACTTAGTACCTCTACCATCTATTGCCGCCATTCTCTTCATCCCTAGTAAGCAAACTTGTACTGTGATGCAAGAAATTATAAAATAAAGTTGTTTCTTTTTTAAATTAAAAAAAAAAAAAGTAGTATTTGACTCTGTCTTAGTTTACCAGGGCTGCTATGACAAATACTACACAATGGGTTAGCTTAAACAATAGGGATTTATTGTCTTATGGTTTTGAAGGCTAGAAGTCCAAAATCAAGGTCACGGCAGGCTATGCTTTCTCTCTCTGTAGCATTCTGGGGCTGGCATTCTAGGTTCCATGGCTTGCAACTCTGCCTCTGTCATGGCAATCTGCCTCATGTCTGATTGTATCTGAATATCCTCTCTATATCAGGCCTCCAGTCATATGGATTAAGACTCGTTCTATCACTCATGATTAGGGAAATGCAAATCAAAACTACAATGAGATATCATTTCACACCTATCAAAATGGCCACTATTAAAAAGACAGAGAACTACAAGTGTTGGAGAGGATGTGGAGAGATAGGAACACTTCTTCACTGTTGGTGGGAATGCAGAATGGTACAACCACTGTGGAGGACTGTTTGGCAGTTCCTAAAGAAGTTGAATTTAGACTTGCCACGTGACCCTGCAATACCACTACTGGGTATATACTCAGAAGAACTGCGAGCAGTGACACGAACAGACATCTGCACACCGATGTTCATAGCCACATTATTCACCATTGCCAAAAGTTGGAAACAACCCAGGTGTCCATCAACAGATGAATGGATAAACAAACTGTGGTCTATTCACACGATGGAATATTATGCAGCTGTAAGAAGAAATGAAGTCATAAAGCATATGGCAACATGGATGAACCTGGAGGACATTATGTTGAGTGAAGCAAGCCAGACACAAAAGGACAAATACTGTATGAATGTGTTACTATGAACCAAATATATTGTGTAACATATTGTTTGATTAAAAAAAAATTTATATTTATCCATTACATTTAATTGAGAAATGTATATATTTATTCATCTGTGTTTACTTTTTAGTTTTTAATTGTTTATATTTTCAATTATTAAATGTACAAAATTAAAAAAAAAGGGGGGGGGGAAGACTCGTTCTGATTCAATTTGGCCACACCTTAAAAATAATAATATCTGCCTATTTACAAATGAGTTCACAACCACAGGAATGCAGATCAACATTTGAACATGTTCTTTGTGGGGCACATGATTCAATTTCCAAAAGACCCTATGCCGTATGAAATTCAAGATAACATTTATCTTGGTAGTATTGGAAAGAAGTGGGTTGTTATTAAGTTGAGGCAGACATATGTGTTAAGTATTGTAGTTCATAACAATATATAGAGGTTGTCACTGATTCATAATAATTTTTATGCTTCTTATACTTACATATATTTTTATCATGTTTGATCTCAAAATTGATTAATCTACCCTTGAATATTGAGAATTGGTTATATAGTATATATCTGAACTGGCCACAGATAGCTGGTACATGGAAATAATAGGAAAATACCCTCAAAATTAGAACTTCAATTTTTGGCTACTTCTGGCCATAATGGGATAACAGAAACTGGATTTACCCTCCCACTTTATATAACTAGAAAAAATGTATGAGACAATGGTTTTAGGGCATTGGTTAACAGGCGGCACAGGGCAGTGATCCCTGAGAGACGGGGAAAAAATGACGTGAGTCCTGTCCCAGCTCACAGGCCACAAATGCATGAAGCCCAGTAGTCCCACTGGACTGAGGAGACAGAGCTGGGAGTCAAAGGAGGCTAAAGCAACTAAAATTTATGAGAGAGTATCAGGGAAGAGAGTTGTACACAGAGAGCGCTTCTGAAGTTTTAGAGAGATCCTCTTGAGTTTGGAGCCGAGTATGAGGAAACTACCAAGAACGAGGAAAGAATCACTGGAAAGGAGCAGGAAGAACAATCCCCAGAGGATTTTCCACACAGGGCTGGGGAAAGCTCACTTTCCCACCAGCACTGGGTAGAGTCCTCCAAAGGGTACTGTCTCAGTGGTGAGGTCAAATTGGCCTTAGGCTCAAGGCTTGTTTTGTTGTTGTTTTTTAAAACTGTAGTAATAGATATTATAAAATTTGCCATTGTAACTGTTTTTTGTTTTTTTTTTTTTACTTTATTTTGTACATTTAGTAAGTGAAAATATAAACAATTAAAAACTAAAAAGTAAACACAGATGAATAAATATATACATTTCTCAATTAAATGTACTGGATACATATAAAAAATTTTAAATCAAACAATATGCATTGTAACTGTTTTTAATTATACAATTCAGTGGCATTAAATATTTTTACTATGTTGTGCTACTATCATGACCTTCCATTACTAAAACTTTTTCATCACCTGAAACAGAAACTGTTTACCCTGTAAGCAACGATTCCCAATTTCCCCTTCCCCCAGCCCCTGGCAAACTCTAATCTTCTTTCTGTCTTCAGGGATTTTCTTATTCTAGATATTTCATGTAAGTGGAATCATATGATATTTGTCCTTTTTTTGTCTGGCTTATTTTTGTTTGTTTGTTTATTTTTCTTTATTTATCCCCCTTTCCCCTAGATGGTTTGCTTGTCTGTCTGCTCATTGTTTGCACGCTTTCTCCAGGAGGCACCAGGAACTGAACCCAGGACCTCCCACATGGGAGGCAAGTGCCCAACGGCCTGAGTCACATCCTCTCTCTGTGGCCTGTGGTGTCTGCCGGCTTGTGGCCTCTGCTTCTTGCAGCAGTGGCGGCGTCTAGCTTTGTTGTGGCGGAAGTGGCATCTTCTCATCTTCTTTTAGGAGCCACTGGGAGCTGAACTTGGGACTTCCCATGTGGTAGGCAGGCGCCCAAGTGGTTGAGCCACATCCGCTTCCCTGTCTGGCTTATTTTACCTTAGCATAATGTTTTAGGGTTCATCGATGTTGTAGCATGCTTCAGAACTTCATTCCTTTTTATGGCCAATGAGTATTCCACGGTGTGTATATACCACATTTTGTTTATCCGTTCATCTGCTGATGGACGTTTGCGTTACTTCCACTTTCTGGCTATTGTGAATAATGTTGCTGTGAACACTGGTGTACATCAAGGATGTTTTGACAGAAAGTAGATGGGTTATTGCCTGAGGTTCGGGGTAGGAGTGGGAATTTTCTGCATAAACTTTTTGGAGTGATGAAAATTGGATTGGGTGATGATTACATATTTGTATAAATTTACTAAAAATCATTCACCTGCGCATGTCCAATGGATTTATTTTATAGCATATAAATTATATATATATATCTATAGAGCTGTTTAAAAAAACAAGTAAACAACTAAAGACCCTGTGGATGCCCCTATATTACTAAAGTAATCTTCAAATACCTTTTATACTTTTGCTGTGATTTAGGTACGTGACTGTGTCTCTTCCATTTGACGGTATGTGAATTGAAGGTAAGGACTGCTATTTTGCATCTTTGTAACTTCTCCAATGTTCATCTGGATCTCCTGCACATAAAAAATGTTCAATAAATATTTGTTGAATGCTCTATGACATAGTATCCTTACTTCCTGCATTTCTAGCTTTGGCTTTCTCTTGCTAACACAATTTTATTGCTTCTCATATTCCACCGTCACAAATACTAAAAAAATAAAGCATATTATTATTGCCCATGAATATATTGTTTTTACATTGCTCTAGGGTAAAAGGCCTGTCAGAGGTCATTAGGCAGCAGGGTCTGAAGAGGCAGACAAATTGAGCAAAGAGACAATGACCAATGTGTGTTTCCTATTGCATCAAAACTAATGAATACAGTCCAAAAAATGGGGGAAGAGGGAAGAGGATGATGGCATTAAAAACTTATTGCTGTCTTTACACAAACTCTTCTTCCCCCTTTTCCATTGGATATTTTTACTTCAAAAGGAGAAAAATATAAGGGGAACTATTTAAACATCTGATTTATGGCATAGTAAAGAAAAAAAAAAAAAAATCCTGTCCAGAAACCCCACAAAAGGATGCAACTTGTGCTAATCTGATATCAAAACAGAGAAACTCATAAAAACCACTTCATATATTATATTGCTCTGAACCAAACTTCCTGAGAAAAAATAAAACCAAAAAAATAATAATTGTAGGGTAAAAAATAATTGTAGGGTAAAAGTCCTTTGGAACTGAGATGGAATTAGTTCTGCCACCAAAAACAAATAAATCTTGTCCTGAAGTAGGAAATAGATGAGTCATGTGTACTAATATTTTCTGAATTTTTATGTAGAATGCCAATTACCTACCTTGATATCATTATCACAAATTCTTTGGCAATCATCTTCTTCTTTTGTTTTAATTTACGACAACTTCTGATATACCCTTCTATCACCCCCTTTTCTTTTCCTCCATCCAAGGCAAAACAAACCCACAGTATTAAAAATTTCCAGAACTTTAAGAATGTTTGTTACCTAATAAAGCTGGAGAGAAGAATTAAAAGGAGGATTGATAAAAGAAAGAAATTTGGAAGAGCCACTTTATGAGAACTTACCCAAATGCATTAATCCCACACTTGCCAGAAATCTTAACACCCAGCACTTCTGCATTTATTCCCAAACCCTCTGGTATTCAGACTCAGTACAAATTTATTACCAATCCCTTATCCTCTAGCAGAATAAAAATGTCTGATATCAGACTCCTTTGCCACATTTCATCCAGTGGGTTTCTGGTCTCTCTTTCTCTTATATTTTTTAGGAAGGGAAATCCATCGTAAAGGTGTTATACTTTTTGCAGGATTCAGATTAAAATGAGGAAAGAATGGGGCAACTGGTATGACTCTAGCCCATTTTAATAAAGTTTAGGTTGAATTATATTTTCCCTATTTTACTTACAAGAATTTAATCAACTTTCTCATTTCCTGTTTGCCCTGGTCCCCCCCCCACCACCTGCTTTCATTAAATGCCACCTGTTTCATTCATTTACATCACCTGCCTAGCCGAGGCCCTGTGACATTTGATTTGATTACCACTGCATTAGACTTGGGCTTTGAATCCTGCAATTACCTCTGGGAAGGAACACATGAAGCCATATTAGTCATTTGCATGTCATTGGGAATATTTCTGCTATTTTCCTGAAAACAGGAAGGAAGAGACTGTTAGGGGAATTAACAACTGAAAAAGAGGGAAATGAAGAACTAGGGGAAGGGGAGTCTCATTATGTCAAATATAAATTCTGTCTACCTTCATAATTTTGCTTGGAGTTATTCTTGAAAATGACAGCATTACCAGAGGTGAAAGCCATTTGTCTGTGAAAACCCACACCCATAGCTCCTTCTGCCTGGACTGCCCCTCCAGACTTTGCTAGGCCTTCAGCTCCTCCTTTTTTTGGTATTTGACACTTTTATTAATAAAAGTATATTAGTAATTGATATAATTATTAATATTTTATTAATATCAAAATATTACATTAATAAAAATCCCTTACATTTTACAATTTTTTTTGCCACTTTAAACATTTTTAAGAGTACATTCAGTGGCATTAATTATATTCGCAATGTTCTGCAACCATCATTATTTCCAAAATTTTTCATCACTCCAATAGAAACTTTGTACCCATTAAACAATAACTCCCCTTTCTCCCCCCTCCCCACAGCTCCTGGGAACCTCTAATCTACTTTCTGTAAATTTGCCTATCCTAGATATTTCATAGAAGTATTCCATACAATTCTTGTCCTTATTTCATTTAGCATAATGTTTTCAAGGTGCTTCCATGTTGTAGCATGTATCTTCATGTAACTTTATTCCTTTTTATGACTGAATAATAGTCCATTGTATGCATATACTACATTTTGTTGTCTTTTCATCTATTGATGGATACTTGGGTTTTTTCCCACCTTTGGCTATTGTAGATAATGCTGCGATGAAAATTGGCATACAAATATCTGTTTGAGTCCCTGCTTTCAATTATTTGGCTTATATACCTAGAAGCAGAACTGCTAGATTATATGGTAATTCTTTGTTTAACTTTTTGGGGACCACCAAACTATTTTTCCTAGTGGCTGCACCATTTTACATTTCCATCAATAATGTACAAGGGTTCCAATTTCTCATCCTCACCAACACTTGTTATTTTCTGTTATTTTAAAAATAATATCTATCCTAGTGGGGGATAATTCACTTTACAATCTTGAAAGCACTTTCGCATACAGCAATAGGCAGATATTATTATTCTCCGTGTTTCAAACAAGTCTCAGAGAGCGAAGAAATTTGCCTAAGATAACATAGCTAGTAAGTGATGGAGGGGGGTCTAGAATCCAGCCTTCTGACATGGAGCCCTGCTGCCCTTTTGCATTATACCACTCTTCCTTCCTCACTTCCTCCCTAGCACATTAATGGCCACTTCCCCTCTTAAAAAATATTTGCCTGGTAGAGATTAATTACACCTATGATGTTCACATGGCCTGTTTTTCAAAATTTTATGCCACGGGAAGCGGCTGTGGCTCAATCGGTAGGGCTCCCGTTTACCATGTGGGAGGCCCGGGTTCGGTTCCCGGGGCCTCCTGGTGGAGGCAGGCCCGCCCGCACGGCGTGGTTAGCTGACCCAGCGAGCACAAGCAGCAAGGGGGGGGATAAATGAATAAATAAATAAAATCTTAAAAAAAAAAAAAAAAAAAAATTTTATGCCACTTTCCTCTAACATATTTTAAAAATTCAACCATGAGTCATTTTTCTTGGCAGTTTGACTTTTCTCAGGTCATTCAAAGATGAAAAGCACTTGGGTTAAGTTTTGAAGATGCTTGGCTACATATTCTAAATAAGATCTGGTCAGGTTATTTCAAGTCTTACAGAAATTCTGCAAGTCGAATTTACTGCACTCAAATTTTTTGAAGTTTGTTTATATTTTAAAAGCTTTCCTATCTATTCCATTAATGTTTTTAGATGTGTTCAAATGGAAAAGAGGGACATATGTTGGCAACCAAGCATGTTATGTGATAATTCATCTGAATGCAAGTCACATGAAAGCAGTTTAATTTCTTTCTGGTTTTGTAAGTTATCTTAGTTATCAGGTTGCTATGACCAATACCACAAAATGGGTTGACCTAACAGCAGGGCTTTATTGGCTCCTGATTTCTCCCAGGGTCAATAACATTCTGACTGGCCAGCAATCCTTGGGGTTCTTTGGCTTTCCTATCTCATGGAGGTGTCCTCTCCTTTCTCTTCTGGGTTTCTGCTGACTTCCTGCTCTGGATCCCCCCTGTGGCTTTCTCTTTTTAAGACCTCCAGTAATAGGATTAGACCCAGCCTGATTCGGTCAGCCACACCTTAACTAAAAATAACATCTTCAAAAGTTCTTATTTACAATGGGTTCACATTCAGAGGAATGGGATTAAGAACATGCTTTTTTGTGAGGTACATAACTCAACCTGTCACATATGGGAAGGCAAACCAATATAAAATTCTCTTTGGGGAGCAGGTGTAGCTCAGTTGGTTGAATGCCAGCTTCCCATGTACAAGGTCCCAGGTTCAATGCCTGGTGCTTCCTAAAAAAATAAATAAAATAAAATAAAATGTTCTTTGAAGCTTTAATTCCATTCCACATGACAACCCCATCATCACTCTAGAAAAATGATCTGAACTACGTTATCAATGGGGAAAGTGGCTCAAGCACTAGAAATCAAAGCCTGTAGAAAAGTATTAGAAGGAAAGAAACAGTGTTCACAGAATATTTGATATATAGAGCATGTAGTAAAAGTATTAAGATATCATTTAATATAGTGATATAGTTATACCTTCAAGAATTCTATTTTAGGGAAATGGATGTGGCTCAAGTGATTGGGTTCCCGTCTACCATATAGAAGGTTCAGGGTTTGATTCCCGGGGCCTCCTGGTGAAAGGCAAGCTGGTCCATGTGGAGCGCTGGCCTGCTCAGGAGAGCTGGCACAGCAAGATGACACAGCAGAAAGAGATACAGAGGAGAGACAATAAGAGACACAGCAGACCAGGGAGCTGGGGTGGAGCAGAAGGTTGAGTGCCTCTCTCCACTTGGGGGGAGGGGGAGTGTCCCAGGATCTGTTACTGGTGTCTCCTGGGGAGGGGACAAGCAGACACAGAAGAGCGCACAGAGAGCAGACAGCGAGTACAAAACAATGAGGGGGGGGTGGAAAATGAATAAACAAAATAAACCTTAAAAAAAAAAAAAAGAAATCTAGGTTTAAAAAAAAATTCTATTTTTAACTTTTTCAGTTTGGACCTTTACAATTTTGGGGTAATAGGAAAAAACTTGCAAGCATGGAGAGAAAAAGTAAAGACAAAATAAGTAAATAGAATCTATAAGAGGATTGAGGAGATGGAACGTTACAGAAGATCAAAACACAATTTAGATGGAATCAAAATAAATGAAGAATCACACGAATGAGGGGTCCTCACCACACAAGATTTCTAAATTGAGAGATTTTGTCTATGAACTTTGTGACAATTAAAGTAGCTTATTGCTTCCCATAAAATAGTATTTAAATATGGTTTTAGAAATTATGCTGCTGGTTCTAGTCACCGATCAGATTTAGGAATATAATTTAGATGGTGGTACCAATGGTACATGGTAGAAAATTGCTTCCCAACCTCTAAAGAAACATCCAGTTATTTTACTTTTTATACTTATAATGGGGAAAAAAACCTCTAATTTTACTAAAGAAGTCATTTTTTAAAAAAGATTAATTTAATTTATTTATTTATCCCCCCCTTGCTGCTTGTGCTCGCTGTTTCCATTTGCTGTGTGTTTTTGTGTCTGCTTGTCTCCATTTGTTATGTCACCTTGCTGCGCCAGCTCACCGTGCCGCAGGGGCTGGCTTGCCTTCCCCAGGAGGCCCCGGGTAAATGGGAGCCCAACCACTTGAGCCACATCTGCTTCCCGAGAAGTCTAATTCTTTTAAATTGGAAGTAAAAAGCATGTGGCTACAAAAGAATTTTCTTGTCTATAACTTGACAAGATTCAGAACCTTCCATTTCTGCATGCTGGACTTAAAACCACTTCTACCTTTGATATTTATCAAGACTAGCTGCATTCTTTATACAGAATCACAGTCATCATCTCTTTGCTTTCTTTTCATTGTCTTTCTTTTTTTTTTTTTTTTATAAAGATTTTATTTATTTATTCATTTATCCCCCCCCTTGCTGCTTGTGTTCGCCGGGTCAGCCAACCACGCCCTGCGGGCGGGCCTGCCTTCCCCAGGGGGCCTCCCATATGGTAAACGGGAGCCCCACTGATTGAGCCACAGCCGCTTCCCTTCATTGTCTTTCTTGATTGCATTCTCCTAATAGTGGTAGTAATAATGTTTAGGGGCCCAATCAGAACATTTTGAAACACCAGCATTGCAGAAACTGCTTATGTGACTGGTGTGAAAAAAAGAAAACAAAGGCAGTAAGCAGTAGCAACATGTGAATCTTTGGTTCGTCCTTGACACAAAAGTCACAAACTTATTGGGGCAAGCATGTTTGGGGCCAGGGTAGCTAGTGTCAGAGTGCCAGGTGTGCTATTAATAGCACCAACACTTAAATGTAGAAAACTTTTCTTGAAGAATTAGAAACCTTTTAAATAAGAACCCACCCTGCAGTTTGGAAATGTAAAGTAGTAACTGCCAATTGGCTTGGCTTCATCAATAAAGGTTTTTTATGTTTTGTTTTTTTGGTGTGTTTTTTTTTTTTTTTTTTTTTTTTGGACCTTGTAATATCGGGTTTACAAAAAACAAAACTCCTGGGAGAGAAGTAAAGATTGGCCAACCCAACATTCAACTGACAATTTTACATTACCAGTATTAATGATAGATTATCAGTAGGACAGGAATAAATTTTTGCATCATCAAGAATTTTATTTCACAATTAGGAAGACAAGCTGAAACTTTAATTTATGAATCTTGGCTTGAACATTTTAATTCTTATATCCTTCAGGCATCTTTTGGCATATTCTTGGGGGATCACTATCTTGCTAGACTCCATGATATCCAGATTATGCATTCTTCAAGATCTAGCTCAAAGAAAAGCTGTAAGTACAAGAAAGTTCCTCAAAGGGCTACCTACCACAATAGAAAGTTGGAAATCAACCTAAATATCTTACAGTAGAGGACTAGTTAAATGAGAGATGGTATTTTCATATTCTGGGTTACTTACAGCCATGTTTATATTATTTTCGATCGTTAATCATATGGGAAAAATTTTATGACATAATGTTAATTGTAAAAAAGGACACAAAAACTATATACAATATGAACTCAATTCATACACACACATACACACATGAAGAAAATACTGCAGAATACTAATAGTAGTTAGGTAGTGGGGTATTAAGTGATTTTTTTTCTTTTAGAGACTTTTCTATATTTTTCAAATTTTCTGCAATGAGTTTATTTTCACTATTAAAAAGAAAACAAATAAAAGATATTAAAACTTTTCAAAGATCCAGCTCAAATATTTCCTCTCTGAGGCCTTCATCAAAAGGTGTTATTTGCTCCTTCTCCATGTCCACATACTACTCAGTATATATCGTCTTAACCATTTTCCATTCTGAGCCAGAATGATCTTCTTATAAAGTAAATCTATAACCCAGCCATTCTGCTCCTAGTTATATACCTGAGAGAAATAAAAAATGTAAGTCCTCACAAACATTTATACAAGAATGTTCATAACAGCACTACTTGTAATAGCCAAAAAGTGGACAAAACCCAAATGTCTATCAGCTGATGAATGGATAAATAAAATATGGTGTATCCTTGTACTGAGCGGTGGGCAAGCCATTGTATGGCCACATCCTAATCCCTAAAACCTGTGAATATGTTACATTGCCTGGCAGAGGAGGATTAAGGTAGCAGATGGAATTAAGATTGCTAATCAGATGACCTTAAAATAGGGAGATCATCCTGGATGATGCATGTGGGGGCAAGGCAGTTACAAGGGTCTGGAAGAGGGGGACAGAGAGAACATGTAACTTGAGAACTCAATCTGCTGGCTTTGAAGTTGGAGGGAGGGTCATTAGCCAAGGAAAGCAGCAGCCACTAGAAGCTGAAAAAGGCAAGAAAAGTGATTCTCCTCTAGAGCTTCCAGAAAAGAATGGAACCTTGATGATTCCTTGATTTTAGCCCAGTGAGAACAATGTCAGCCTTCTGACCTTCAGAACTGTAAGATAATAAATTTTTGTTTTTGTAAACAACTAATTTTGTGGTAATTTCTTACAGCAGCAATAAAAAATAATATAAGCAGAATATTACATGGCAATAAAAAGGAATCATGTACTGGTATGTGCTACAACATAGGTAATTCTTAAAATCATTAAACTAAGTGAAAGAACCCAGTCACAAAACCCCACATATTGTATGATTCCGTTTATATGAAATTTCCAGAACAGGCAAAGCTCTAGAGAGAGAAAGCAGATTAGAAATTACCAAGGGTTAGGGGTAGGATGGGAAGTAATTGCTAATGGGTATAAGGTTTCTTTTGAGGGTGATGAAAATGTTCTAAAATTGATTGTGATGATGGTTGCACAACTCTGTGAATATACTATTGTTTTTCAAGTATAGCTCTCAATTATATTTAATAAAGTATAAATATGTGTGTGGTTTGGATAAAATATAAACCCTTCATACAGCACATGCAGCCCTTCATTATCTGACCTCTACTCATCCCAGCTGCATCTCTTCCCATTCTCCAACATATTCCCCAGACTTTTGCAGTTTTCCTCATCTTTGTACCTTTGCTTTCTGCCAAGAACACTTCTTCCTCTTCTTCCCCTTATTCATGCCAGTGTTTCAGAACTTAGTTTAAATTTCACCTATGGGAAGACTTCCCTGCATCACCCCACAAGGGAAGGTTAGGTAACCTTTAGTAATTTCTTTTGTATTTGTCTCCTCTATGAGACTATACACCTTTAAGTCTTATGTCTTATTCTTAATAGCTAGTATAGGTTCTGACACATGCTGGCATTAAGTTCATTTAAAAATATTTATTAATGAATGAATATCTCTATTATAGCACCTCCTATATTGTCTTATAAATTATTTGTTTCCATTTCTATTTCTATACTAGATTGTGAGCTCCTCGCTCTTTTTTTTTTTTTTTTTTTTTTACTGGGAGGTCCCGGGGATCGAACCCAGGTCCCTCCATATGGGAGACGGACGCCCAACCAGTTGAGCCACATCCGCCCCTTCCTCGCTCTTATTCATCTTTGTAATCCTTGGATACATAACACAATTCCAAGTAGATAATAGATACTCTATACTATAATAGAATGAATGGATGGGTGTCATCCATGATCATTTTCAAACACCCTAACATATTTATCAGATGTGACTATCCAGAAAACAGTTAAGCCTTGGCTATTGTACTTTTTTGCTTTTTCAGGACACAGACATTTTAAAGGCTTTCTGAAAGCCCAAAATGTTTTTTGTGGCAGAATTTGCTGCAAATGTAATTTAAATATATAGATATGTCAATAACTTAATTTGTCATAAATTATTTCATTCTACAGAGAAATGCAACTTGTAAAATAATATGCTCAAGTTGATTAAAACTCACACATAGTTAAAGTAATGTCACAATTGAATATCTTTCCCCAACAGACACTAATTGAAAACAATCTGTCTTTGTTTGTAGGATATGATTGAATCCCCAGCAGCAAAGAGAATTCATTGGTCCATTATATACTAACACAAAGGCTGTCAGAATGTGCAAGCCTGGTATTAAACATTGACCTTCAGGGGTCGGGTGGAACAGTGATTTATAAACTCATTCAGTCTTTATTATAGAAGTAATAACAAATACTTCCACAGAAATAATCTCCATGCTCATCATATTAGAGGTTTCATATGATTCAAATGTGAATGACCATATTTGAAAGATCACAATGCATCTTCTATATAAGGTAATAAAATGTTAACTTTGACAGTATTACAAGTGACAGTTGATTCAGGAAGACTTGTAGGAAATAATATTCTATACCCATTTACAGAGGAGAAAACCAGGGCACAGAAATGCTAAGTGACTTGCTCAAGATCACATAGAGAAAAATAGAAAAGAAAAAAAAAAGTGTACAATCAATGGATTTTAGTATACACAGAGTTGTCATTCATCACCACACTCAATCTTAGAAAGTTTTCATTACTCCAAAAAGAAAAACCCCATACCCCTTTTCAGTCACGTCTCAATTCCTCTATCCTTCTCCAGCCCTACATAACCATAATCTAATTCTTCTCTATAAATTTATTTATATTCACATTTTCTATAAATGGAACCAAACAATATGTAGTACTTTGTATCTGGTTTCTTTCATGTAGCATAATGTTTTTTAAATTATTGTAATTTTTTTAAATTAGAGAAGTTGTAGGTCTACAGAAAAGTCATGTAAAAAATACAATGTTTCCATATAACCCCCTATTGTTGACACTTTGTTTTAGTATGGTACCTTTGTTAGAACTGATGAAAGAATATTAAAATATTACTGTTAACTATAGTCCATAGTTTACTTTATGTGTATTTTTTCCCATACACCACCCTATTACCAACACCTTGTAATTGTGTCGTACATTTGTTATAATTCATGAAAGAATATTCTTATATTTGTACTATTAACTAGTCCATTGTCCACAACAGGGTTCACTGTGTTATACAATCCCATGTTTTGTATTCTAACTTTCCTTCTAATAATATGTACAACCCAAAACTTTCCCTTTCAAACACATTCACAAACATAATTCAGCACTGTTAATTACATTCACAATAATGTGCAACCATCACTACTATCCATTTACAATCAACCTAAATAGAAATTCTGCACATTAAGCAGCAGCTCCCCATTCTCTACCCGAATTCTATCCCCTGGTAGCCTATATTCTAGTTTCTAACTCTATGAGTTTGCTTATTATAATTAGTTCATATCAGTGAGATCATACAATATTTGTCCTTTTGTGACTGGCTGATTTCACTCAACATAATGTCTTCAAGGTTCATCTACGTTGTGCTTGCATCAGAACTTCATTCCTTCTTACAACTGAACAATATTCCATCATATGTAAACACCACATTTTGTTTATACATTCATCAGTTGATGGACACTTCAGTTGCTTCATCTTTTACACAATTGTGAATAATGCTGCTATGAACATCAGTGTGCAAATGTCTGTTCCAGTCCTTGCTTTCAATTCCTCCGGGTAAATACTTAGTAGTGGGATTGCCGGATCATATGGTAATTCTATATTTAGTTTCTCGAGGAATCACCAAACTGTCTTCCATAGTGGCTACACCATTTTACATTTCCACCAGCAGTAA
The DNA here is from genome assembly GCA_026826555.1 of Tolypeutes matacus. Taxonomy (NCBI): domain Eukaryota; kingdom Metazoa; phylum Chordata; class Mammalia; order Cingulata; family Chlamyphoridae; genus Tolypeutes; species Tolypeutes matacus. The sequence continues at coordinate 12,407,024 of JAKSZT010053813.1, forward strand.
ATGAATGCTCCTATATCTCCATATCCTCTCCAACACTTGTAGTTTTCTGCTTTTTAAAAATAGTGATCACTCTAGTAGGTATGAAATATTATCTTATTGTGATTTTGATTTGCATTTCCCTAATAGCTGGTGATGTTGAACATCTTTTCATGTGCTTTCTGGCCATTTATATATCCTCTTTGGAAAAATGTCTATTCAAGTCTTTTGCCCATTTTTTTTTTTTACTGTTGCACCTTTATTTTTTACTGTTCACTGTTCACAATTTTCATACAATCTTCCTAGAATCAAACCAAACCTGTTAGATAGCTCCCTGCCCCTGACATTGTTTTATTTCTTACTAGACTCCTCTTGTCCTTTGTCCTCACTGTATGATATTCTGCCAGTGTCCAAGGTGTTCCCAGGGGGTGTTTACTTTAATTGAGGGCAGGTATGCAGAGCTGGCCCCCAGCAAATGGTCCAGCTTATGTCCACACCCGTGAGTTTCCCTTTCCTTTGACTTCCCCACCTCTCCATGTTCTCTGCCCCAGCAGCCTCTGACCTCTCACTGGGTGAAGGAATCAGACAGGTTGGGGTTTGAGTCCTGACTCCACCATTAGTAGCCACATGATCTTGGGAAGATTCCTGATCTCTCTCAGGGCTCATTTCTTCTTCTCTGTTGTGGAGGAAACACTCTTAGCTCAGAGGATTGCTGTGAGGATTCAAGGATTCAAGGTGTATCAAGAGCCTGGCCCAGTGCCTGGCACATAGTATGCTCTCGTTCCACGTTAGCTTCCTTCCTTCTGACTGGGAAGAGAAGACGCCTGACGAATCAGCGTCAGAGCCATGTGCTCAGGGGCATTTGTTTTATTAAAGAGCCTCTTAGAAGAGTTCAAGGAGCGACTCTCTAATGGTGGAATTTCAGGCACAATAGAGGGGGAGGGGGAGAAATCTGGCAGCAGAGATCTCCTTGGCAACAATTCAGATTCAACCAGGCAGGCCACTGCTTCTTCTGCCCACGGGTAGGTGGCACAGTGGAAAGAACACAGACCCTCTTTTTAAGGCCATGTCATTGCAGCCACACAAGGGTCTGTCTCAGAGAGCCAAGAGGACAGGGCAAATTCATATCTATTCAACCATCCCTGCGAGAGAGACAGTAGCTCCATGTGAGTACAAACTCGGAACTTAAAAACACCGCAAGTCTTTAGGGTGATCCTACGTCCCCTTCTAATGCCGTTGAAAAGTCTCCTGTCACAGGGGGTGTCCCCACAGCCTGAGGGAGCTGAGCCACCCAGGGTGAGCTCACAGTGGGGAGTTTATGAATCACCTACACCCCACCTACTTTTAAAAGGATCGGAAGTGGCATACTCAGAAAGAAATTGTGCACCTAATGCTAAATTTGTCCCCTTGTCCTTCCCATCTCTCACTGTATATATGGGCACTAAAATTAAAATCTGGTAAACGAATAGTCACAAGAATGAAATAATAATGCTGCTGATAAAAAGTTGAATATTCTGTTCTATATAGATCTGCAAATACAGCCATGCTCTTCATCCTCGATGGTAGTCATTTCCTTATTTTTTTAAATTGATCTATCACTCAGCCCTTATTCATGCATAATTCTCAGTAAAGATTTGGCACCTCTAAGGTCTATATACCTACGAGCATTTTAAACCACTGAAATACTAACAAAAAGTCACCCAATGGAGAAAGATAGTCATGCACCAACCAAAGCAGTGGCTGATATTATGTGACAATATCCTTCAGACCAAAGAGAGAGAGAGAAGGTAAGATCAAGATGAGACAAATAGGAGAAGAATGATTTTGCCCATTTTTAAATTGGGTTGTTTTTCTTTTTATTGTTGTGTTACAGTATTTCTTTATATATTCTGGATATTAAACCCTTATCAGATATGTGGTTTCCAAATATTTTGTCCCATTGAGTAGGCTGTCTTTTCACTTTCTTGACAAAGTTCTTTGAAACACAAAAGTTTTTTATTTTGAGGAAGTCTCATTTATTTATTTTGCTGTTGTTGTTGCTTTTGCTTTGGGTATAAAGTCTAAGAAACCATTGCCTACCACAAGATCTTGAAGATGCTTCCCTATATTTTCTTCTAGTAGTTTTATGGTCCTGTTTCTTATATTTAGGTCTTTGATCCATCTTGAGTTAATTTTTATATAAGATGTGAGATAGGGGTCCTTTCTCATTCTTTTGCATATAGACATCCTGTTCTCCCAGCACCATTTGTTGAAGAGACTATTCTGTCCCAGTTGAGTGGACTTTGCAGCCTTGCCAAATATCAATTGGCCATAGATGTAAGGTTCTATTTCTGAACTCTGAATTTGATTCCATTGGTTAATATATCTATCTTTATGCCAGTAGCATGCTGTTTTTGTTAGTTTGTTGTTGTTGTTTTTTTTTCATTAAACCGGGAGGTCCCGGGGATCGAACCCAGGTCCCTCCATATGGGAAACAGATGCCCAACCATTTGAGCCACATCCGTCCCCCAGCATGCTGTTTTGACTACTGTAGTTTTGTAATATGCTTTAAAATCAGGAAGTGAGTCCTCCAACTTTGTTCTTCTTTTTCAAGATGTTTTTGGCTACTCAGGGGCACTTACACTTCCAAATAAATTTCATAATTGGCTTTTCCATTTATGCAAAGTAGGCTGTTGAAATTTTGACTGGGATTGCAATGAATCTGTAAATCAATTTGGGTAGAATTAACATCTTAATGATATTTAGTCTTCCAATCCATGAACATGGAATGTCTTTCCATTTACTTAGGCCTTTTTTGATTTCTTTTAGCAATGTTTTATAGTTTTCTGTGTACAAGTCCTTTACATCATTGTTTATGTTTATTTGTAGATACTTGATTCTTTTAGTTGCTGTTGCAAATGGAAGTTTTTCTTGATTTCGTCCTCAGATTGCTCATTACTAGTGTATAGAAATACTATGGTTTTTGCATGTTGATTTTGTATCCTGCTTCTTTGCTGAATTCGTTTATTAGCTCTAGTAGCTTTATTGTAGATTTTTGGGGACTTTCTATGTATAGGATCATGTCTTCTGCAAATAGTGCAAGTTTTACTCCTTTCTTTCCAGTTTAGATGTCTTTTATTTCTTTTACTTGCCTAATAACCCAGGCTAGAAAGTCCAGCACAGTGTTGAATAACAGTGGTGACAGTGGGCATCCTTATTTTATTTCTGATCTTAGAGGGAAAACTTTCAGTCTTTCACCATTAAGTACAATGTTAGCTGTGTGTTTTTCACATATGCACTTTATCATATTGAGGAAGTTTCCTTCTATTCCTATCTTTTGAAGTGTTTTTATCAAGAAAGGATGCTGTATTTTGTCAAATGCCTTTTCTGTGTCAGTCGAGATGATCCTGTGGTTTTTCCCCTTTGGTTTGTTAGTGTGGTTATTACATTAATTGATTTTCTTATGTTGAACCACCTTACATATTTAGGATAAAACCACTTGATTGTGGTGTATAATTCTTTTAATGTGGATTCAATTTGCAAGTATTTTGTTGAGGATCTTTGCATCTATATTCACAAGAGAAATTGGTCTATAGTTTTCTTTTCTTGTAGTAGTAACTTTATCTAAGTAACTATACCTGTTTTGGTATTAGGGTGATGTTGGCATCATAGAATGAATTAGGTATTGTTCGCTCCTCTTCAATTTTTTGGAACAGTTTGAGTGGGATCGGTATTACTACTTCTTGAAATGATTGGTAGAATTCACCTGTGAAATCATCTGGTCCTGGGCTTTTCTTTGTTGGGAAGTTTTTGATGACTGACTCAATCTCTTTACTTGTAATTGGCATTTGAGGTCTTCTATTTCTTCTAGGGTCAGTGTAGGTTGTTGATGTGTTTCTAGGAATTTGTTCATTTTATCTAAGTTGTATAATTTGTTGGCACACAGTTGTTCTTAGTATCCTCTTATGACCCTTTTTTCCCCTGTGTGGTCAGTAATAATGTCCCCCCTCTTGTTTATGATTTTATTTATTTGCATCTTCTCTCTCTTTTCCTTTAAATAAGGGTTTGAAATATCGATTGACCTTCTCAAAAAAGCAACTTTTGGTCCTGTTAATTCTATTGTTTTTTTTAATTCTCAATTTCATTTACTTCTGCTCTAATCTTTATTATTTCTTTCCTTCTGCTTGCTTTGGGATTAGTTTGCTGTTCATTTTCTAGTTTGTTCAGGTATGCAGTTAGATCATTGGTTTCAGCTCTTCTTGCTTTTTTAATACAGGCATTTAGGGCTATAAATTTCCCTATCAGTGCTACCTTTGTTGCATCCCATAAGTTTTTTTTTTTAAGATTTATTTTATTTATTTATTCCTCTCCTCATTGTTTTGTGCTCACTGTCTGCTCTCTGTGCCCATTTTCTGTGTGCTCTCTGTGTCTGCTTGTCTTCTCTTTAGGAGGCACTGGAAACTGAACCTGGGACCTCCCATGTGGGAGAGAGACACTCAGTCACTTGAGCCACCTTAGCTTCCTGCTTGTTGTATCTCCCATTGTCTTTCCTCTTTGTGTCTCCTTGTTGCGTCACCTTGTTGTGTCAGCTTGCTATGCCTTCCCGTTGCACCAGCTCATTGTCTTGCTCATCTTCTCCAGTAGGCACCAGGAACTGAACCCAGGACCTCCCATGTGGTAGGTGGGAGCTCAATCGCTTGAGCCACATCCACTTCCCCCATAAGTTTTGATAAGTTGTGTTCTCATTTTCATTTGTATCAAGATTTTTACTGAATTCTCTTACAATTTCTTCTTTGACCCAATGATTGTTCAAGAGTGTGTTGTTTAATCTCCATATATTTGTGAATTTTCCCTTTTTCTGCTTGTTATTGCTTTGCAGCTTCATTCCATTATGATCAGAGAAGATGTTTTGTATAATTTCAATTATTTTTAAATTTATTGAGACCTGTTTTGTGACTCAACATGTGGTCTATCCTGAAGAAAGATCCATGAGCACTTGAAAAGAATGCATATCCTGCTGTCTTAGGGTGCAATGTTCTGTATATGTCTGTTAGGTCTAGTTCATTCATTATATTATTCAAGTCCTCTATTTCCTTATTGATCCTCTGTCTAGATGTTCTATCTATTGATGTAAGTGGTGTATTTAAGTCTCCAACTATTATTGTAGAGACATCTATATCTCCCTTCAGTTTTTATTTATTTATTTATTATTTATTTATTTATAGGAGATACCGAGGATTGAACTGAGGACCTTGTACATGGGAAGCAGGCGCTCAACCACTTGAGCTACATCTGCTCCTTTCCCTTCAGTTTGCCAGTGTTTGCCTCTGGTATTTTGGGGCACCACGATTAGGTGCATAAAAATTAAGATTGTTATTTCTTCTTGTTGGATTGTCCCTTTTATTAATATGTAGTGTTCTTCTTTGTCTTTTATAACGGTTTTGCATTTAAAGTCTATTTTGGGGAAGCGGCTGTGGCTCAATCAGTAGGGCTCCCGTTTACCATATGGGAGGCCCCGGGTTCGGTTCCCGGGGCCTCCTGGTGAAGGCAAGCCCGCCCACACGGCGTGGTTAGCTGACCCAGCGAGCACAAGCAGCAAGGGGGGGATAAATGAATAAATAAATAAAATCTTAAAAAAAAAAAAAAATAAATAAATAAAGTCTATTTTGTCCGATATTAGTATAGCTACCCCAGCTCTTTTCTGGTTACTGTTTGCATGGAATGTCTTTTTCCAGCCTTTTACTTAAAAAAAAAAACAAAAAACATTTTATTTTGGAACAATTTAAGATTTACAGAAAAGTTTCAAAGACAAGGTAGACAGAGTTTCCATTTCTACTCACCCCAGCTTTCCCTGTTGTTGGCATCTGATATTATCATGGTACATTTGTCCAAAGAGGCCAACCTGGCTATATTTCTATTAACTAAAGTCTAAACAACCAAGTGCTTTTGGATTTTTCTTGATCAATATAGAAAATAATTTCTTGGCCACTTTCCTTGGAACATTCTTAAACGACAGCTATTTAGTTTGCACTCATCTCAGAAAGCTCAAATGTGTCACTTCTAAGAAAAAGGTTTAGTCCACACAATTTAAACAGTTATTCATAAACTTCATCACTGGCCACTTCTCCTTAGGGAGGACTCAGGAAGACAGGGTTTCCATGACTCCCTCTCCCATGTTGTGTCCCTAGTATTATCCTGCTGTCTGACTCCTACCAGAGCAAAGCTCCTCTAAGCTTGCCTCCCATTTCCTCCAGCATTGAAAGCTTCAGAAAGCACTTGATTGATTCTTCTTGGAAGCTGCTGGCCCTGGCCTCTGTGGCTGTGAGGGTCCCTGGGCCTCTGTGTGGCTGTTCTGCCAGAATGTGGGTACCCAGACTCAGGGTCCCACACCAGGTGGACTCCTGAGGGGCTGCCCGCCCAGTGCTTTCAAGGAAGTCCTGAGAGTCTCTGTCCTTTTGGAGCTACTAGAGGCAGTCAGGGAAGAGGAACTGTGGCCTTTTCAGGCTGTGACCATTTTCCTGTCAGTGTGCTAAATCCCTGGGAAGGAGTGGACACACTCAGGCGATGCCCTTTCACCCCCTCCCCCCAACAAACATGGGATCCAGCCTTTTACTTTTAACCTATTTGAGTCTTTGGGTCTAAGGAGAGTCTCTTATACACAGCATATAGGTTTTTTGTTGTTGTTGTTGTTGTTTTTAGGAAGTACTGGGGATTGAACCCAGGATCTCATACATGGGAAGCAGGCACTCAACCACTGAGCTACATCCATTTCCCATACTTTTTTTCTCCAGTCTGTGTCTTTTGACTGGGGAGTTTAATCTATTAATATTCAATGTTATTACTGTAAAGGCAGTACTTATTTCAATCAATTTATTCTTTGGTTTTTCTATGTCATATATTCTTTTTTCTCTCTTTTTACCCTTTTAGTTAACCTTGCTGATAATCTTCATTTCTACAAACTTCTGTCTTTTCTTTTCAGCCTACAGAATTCCTAGAACTCCCTTTAGTATTTCTTGTAGGGAAAGTCTCTTATTGATAAACTCTTTCAGTTTCTGTTTATCTGGGAATATTTTAAACTCTCCCTCAGTTTTGAAGGACAGTTTTGCTGGATAAAGAATTCTTGGCTGGCAGTTTTTCTCTTTCAGTACCTTAAATATATCATGCCCTTGCCTTCTTGTCTCCATGGTTTCTATAAGAAATCAGCACTTAGTCTTCTTGTGGTTCCCTTGATGAATCACTTTTCTCTTGCTCCTTTCAGGAATCTCTCTTTATCTTTGGCATTTGACATTTTGATTAGTATATGTCTTAGAGTAAGTATATTTGGATTTATTCTGTTTGGAGTATGTTGCATTTCTTGGACATGGATATCTATGTCTTTTATAAGAGTTGGGAAATTTTCGGCCATTATTTCTTCAGATAATCTTTTTGCCCCTTTTACCTTCTCTTCTTCTGGGACACCTGTAGCAGTTTGATATTATTTATTAATTCCAAAAATTGGTATTGGATTATTTTGTAAATTGGTCTGTTCTTCTGGGTATATTAGATTGTATCGGATTCAGAGGTTTCACTCTTACTTGATTAAATTATGATTAAGGCTTTGATTGGACCACGTCAGTAGGACGTTGAGTCCCCGCCCCCTTGGTGGGTGGGGACTCACTGAGAAAAGGACAAGGCAGATGAGTTAGTTGAGGTTTTGAGCTGGAGCCCCGAGAAGTAAACACACAGGAGAAGAACACAGAGGAACAGAGATGGCTCCATAGACACAGCAGAGGCCCTGGGAAGACAGATGAGCCTAATAGCCTACAGCTGCAGCTGAGCCCAGAGAGAAACAAGCCCTGGGGAGAGAGAAGAGCCTTATACCAGCCTATAGCTGGGATTGGAAGGAGCTGGGAACACAGAGCCTTAAGAAGAAGAAGGAGGAGGGCTGGACCCTCGCAGATATCACCCGCCATCTTGCTCCAACACGTAGCCAATAACTTTGGGTGAGAAAGTACCTCTCATGGCACCTTGAGTTGGACTCCTTAGGGCCTTGTGACTGTAAGCTTCTACCCCAAATAAATACCCTTTATAAAAGCCAACAGATTTCTGGTATTTTGCATCAGCATCGTTTGGCTGACTAATACAACACCCATGACACATATGTTTGTGTACTTCATGATGTCATTCAAGTCTCTGAGATCCTGCTCAATTTTTTCCATTCTTTTCTCAATCTGTTCTTCTGTCATCAGATTTCAATTGTCTTGTCTTCTAGTTTGCGGATTCTTTTGCCTTGAAGTCTGCTGTTGTATACCTCTAGTATATGTTTAATCTCTTCTATTGTGCCTTTCATTCCCATAATTTCTGTTATGTTTCCTTTTATACTTTCAAATTCTTTATAGTCACCCAGTGTCTTAATATCCTTTATTTCTTTAGCAATATTTTCCTACCTCTCCTTGAATTGATTTAGGAGATTTGTTTTAATATCGTTGATTAGTTGTTTCAAATTCTGTGTCTCAGGAAGTAGATGCAGCTCAAGTGATTGGGCGCCCACCTACTACATGGGAGGTCCGTGGTTCAGTTCCCGGTGCCTACTGGAGAAGACAAGCAAGCACTGTCTTCTCAATGAGCTGGTGCAATGGGCAGGCACGGCAAGCTGACACAAGATGATGCAACAAGGAGACACAAGAAGAAAAACATAATGAGAGACACAGCAAAACAGGAGCAGAGGTTCCTGGTGCCTCTTCAAGAGGATGAACAGGACGGTGAGCTGGTACAACCAGCAGGTGCGGTGAGCTGATACAACAAGATGACGCAACAAGAGACACAAGAGGAAAACATAATGAGAGACACAATAAAGCCAGGAACAGAGGTGGCACAAGCAAATATGCACCTCCCTCCCAGATTTGGTTTCTGGTGCCTCCTAAAGAAACAAAGAAGATGAACAGACACAGCAACTGCAAAACAATGAGGGGTTGGGAGAAGACAAATAAATAAAATAAATCTTTTTTAAAAATTCTGTGTCTCCTCCAAAGTTTTAATTTGTTTCTTTGATTGGCCATATCTTCCTGTAATTTTTTGCTAATGTACCAGGCATCTGCTTATCTTTTTTTAAAAAAACAATTTATTGAAGTATATCATTAATGCATGAACATACATAAACTATAAGTGTTCAGTAAACATCGTGAACTTACAAAACAAACATGCATAACATCATACAGGGCTCCCACACATCAACCCCCCACAAACACCATGCATTGTTGTGAAACATTTGTTAACGAATGTTGAAAGAGCATCATCAAACTATTACTACTAACTATAGTCCATATCTTCCTCCCCTATACATTTTTTAAAGGATTTATTTATTTACTTTTATCCATTTTTACACACATACACACACACACACACCGTTTTTGCTGTTTCTGTGTCCATTCGCTGGGCAACTCTCTGTGTCCATTTCCTGCCCTCTCTTCTCATCCTTCTTCTCCTGTCTTCACTGGGATTCGATCCTCGGAACCTCCGATGTGGGAGAAAGGTGTCCTACCACCTGCGCCACCTTAGTTCCTGGTTTTATGGCATGTCTCATTTTGGCTTTCCCTTGTGTCACTCTCCTGTTACATCATCATCTTGCTGCGTAGCTTGCGGGGCCTGAAAGCGCACCCGCACATGGGGCCTGGTGGCCCACGAGCAGTCTACATTTTTCTTGTTTTAATTTTTACTAGGAGGGTCCTGGGGATCAAACCCAGGTCCCTCCAAATGGGAGACAGATGCCCAACCACCCGAGCCACATCTGTCCCCCTGCTATAGCTCTTAAGGTTGACCAAAGATACCCAAATTTACAGTCTTTTCCCATACAGGATGGTCATATAATAAATCAGGCTTAGTTTATCACCAGCATTCTAAAAACCAGACCTAGGGAGAAAAACTAAGTCCGGGGACACATGCATGGTTTCTAACACAGCAAATGTTTAGCCTACCCTGATTATCACAAAATCAGGACAGCGAGAATATTCGCAAAGCATCTGTTTATCTTGATAAGTTTACTCTGAATGTCAGTTTCTCTCTTTTGTTTATGGTTTTATTGTTTGGTTTTGTGTTAAGGCTCTTCTTTAACACTTGGTTCAACTTATTTTAGACCTTTAGAATTGCCCATGTTTAACTGATCATATTTTCCAGCTCTTCTTCATTTGTTTCTTGCCCTGGATGTGCAGTACAATTTTTAAGATTGCACTATTTGTGCAATTGTCTCACTCCCAGTTCAAAGTTTCCTTTCCTCTTTTCCTTCTTCAGGAATCTGTTGGTGTTTTTTCCCTTTATACTTTTTTTTTTTTTTTTTTTTTTTTTAACACTCCTTTCATTGTCTCTAGTTGCTTTTGCCTAGAGGGCAAATTCTGGGAAGAGGGCCACCCTGGAGAGGACTTTTCCAAGTCAGAATCTTCCAGCCAAAACAGGGCCAGGGACCAGCTCCAAAGAGCCATAGATAGAGGGTCAAGAAAGATGCCAGAAGTTTTTTGATGACTTCCCAAAGCTGCACTGTCCTGACTTGCTCAGTAGATGGCGCTCTTCATCAAACTGCTCCCCACAGCCCTAAGGAGGTGTGACTTCAAATCTCCACCATCTCTTCCCCTGTTGGGGGCAGGGTTTAAACAATGGTCACAGCTGTCCCTGTCCAGGGTGGGCTGAAACAGCAGCTCAGCACTGGGACCCAGTGATCTGAATTTGCTGATCAGTGCTTGGTCTTGTCCCCCGCCCCTGTACATGGAGAAGAGGACTTCCACATCCCTCTCTGTTCACAGCCGGCAGCCAGGGACCGGACCCAAGGCAGTCTGCCTTGAGAATGGGGGATGGGCACTGGCAGGCACACACAGTGAACTACACACTGAGGTCTTTACTGCAGTTTCTCAGCCTCTTCTTCCCACTCTTCCCTGGAAGCTCTGCAGTGCTCCCCTGGCCTCTGAAGCCACAAAACAGTTGTTTCTGACAGTTTCTGCCTGTCCACTAGCTGTTTTGGAGGAGGAATGTGTCCTGGAATTCCCTACTCCACCATCTTCCCAGAAGTTCTCCATCTCTCCCTGACTTTTTAAACTGGTAAATTCATACCAGCTTTCGTGGGACATATACTAATATATTGAGTCTTACTGTGACCAGCCATACTAAGTTTTTTACACATTTCATCTTGTTTTGTTTTACTCCCACAATAATTCTGTGAGATATGTACTATTTTTATCTCATTTTACAGATGAGGAAACTATAACTTAAGGAAAGTTAAATAATTTGCTCAAGATCATGAGGTAAAATGAACTGGATACAGAATTTAAACCAAGGGAAAGTCTCCAGAGCCCATGCTCATTACTCTCTTGCCTTTGAACATAAAAATTGTTGAGACTACTTTTTAATGAACTCCCATCTCTATGCCTTCCATCATAGGGGAGGCAGGTTTTCAGGGCCCCAGCATCTAAGACCTTCAGAAAAGTTCTGCATGGTTTCAGAGTAATAGGTTACAAAACAAACAGCTGAAATAACTTATACATTTTGGGCTTAAAAAAAAAAAAAAAGTCCCTTAGATTTAACATGTTCATAGATTTTAGAAGTCTCAGTACTATTAAACTGTCAATTCTTACCAAATTGATCTAGATTCAATGCAATCCAAATTAAAATTCTAGCAGGTTTTTTGGTAGATATTGAAAAGCTAATTCTAAAATTGAGTGTGATTTATAATAGTCAAAACAATAAAAAGAGGGGAGCAGATGTGACTCAAGTGGTTGAGCACCTGCTTCCCACATGGGAGATCCCAGGTTCAACTCCTGGTGCCCCTTAAAAACAAAAAGACAAACAACAGGGAAGCGGCGGTGGCTCAATAAGTAGGGCTCCCGTTTACCATATGGGAGGCCCCGGGTTCGGTTCCCGGGGCCTCCTGGTGAAGGCAGGCCCGCCCGCGCGGCGTGGTTAGCTGACCCAGCGAGCACAAGCAGCAAGGGGGGGATAATTGAATAAATAAATAAAATCTTTAAAAAAAAAAAAGACAAACAACAAGCAAACAAATGGAAAAACCAACTCAGCAGAGCTGATGTGGCTCAGTGGCTATGCACCAACTTCTACATACGAGGTCCTGGGTTCAATCCTTGGTACCTAAAAAAATAAAAATAAATAAAAATAAATAAAATGAATAAAAAGAACAAAGTGGGAGGAGTCACACAACCTGATTTCAACACTTAATCTGAAGCAATAGTAATCAAGATAGTGTGGTAGTGATGAAAAAAAGTAGACATATAGGTCAATGAAACAAAATGGAGACTATAGAAACAGATCCACAAATATGGTCAATTCATTGTTGACAAAGGAGCAAAAGGCAATTCAGTGGAGAAAGTATCATCTTTTTAACAAATGTAGCTAGAACAAATGGACATTCAAATGCATAAAATATGAACCTTAACCCGTACTTTCATGATATATAAAATTAAATTAAAATAGATCATAGACCTAAATGTAGATTTTTAAACTATAGACCTTCTGGAAGAAAACATAGAAGAAAATCCATGTGACTTCAGGTTAGGCAAAGCTTTTTTCAGATAGGACACAGAAAAGCATGAACCGTAAAAGCAAAAAATTGGTAAACTGGATTTAATAAGAATGTTGTTCCTTGAAAGACACTGTTAGGAAATTAAAAGACAAGCACCCACTGAGATACAATATTTACAAGTCACATATTTGATAAAGGCCTGGTCTCCAGAATATATAAAGAACTTTCATATGCCAATAATAAGAAAATAAGCAATCCAATTAAAAATTTGCAAAATATTTGAAAAGATACTTCACCAAAGAAGACTTATGAATGACAAAATAAGCACATGAAAAGATGTTTAACATCACCAGGCATTAGGGAAATGCTAATTAAAACCATCATAAGATACCACTACTTATCTATTAGAATGGCAAAAACAAAAACAGAAAACCCTGACATTATCAAGTTCTAGCAGGGATGCAGAACCACTGGAATTCCCATGCATTGCTGATGGGAATTACAGTCATTTTGGAAAAGAGTTTTGTGGTTTCTTATAAAATTAAACATATGACCAATTAATCCCATTCCTAGGTCTGTACTGAAGAGAAATCAAGACTTGGTCCACACAAAGATCTGACCACATATTTTTAGAACAGCTTTATTTATAATCACCAAAAACTAGAAACAACCAAGATGCCTTTCAACAGGTAAATGGATAAACATATTATGGTGCATCCAAATAATAGAATATCACTGAGCAATAAAAAGGAATGAACTATTTATATGTGCAACAACATAGATGAATTTTTAAAATGCTATGCTAAGTGAAAGAAATCAGATTCAGAAGGCTATATACTGTATGATTCTGTTTATATATCACTCTGGAAAAGACAAAACTGTAGGGACCAAAAACAGATCAGTGGTTACTAGGGATTAAGGGTAGAGGGAAGTATTGACTATGAAAAGGTATGAGAGAACTTTCTGGGGTGATGAAAATATCCTGTATACATTTGTCAAAATTCTTATGATATGCATACCAAAACAGGCATTTTACTGTGTGTAGATTATATCACAGAGTACCTTAAAAGATAAATTTGTAAATACAGTCTCTAAAGTAGTGTTTACAAATCTCCATTGATGAGATATAACTCATTAGTGAGCTCAATTTAATGGATTGTGACTTGCAAAAAAAAAGAGACTAGGATGGAAAATATTGGAGTCTTTGCATACAGTAAGGAGAATATTACTAGTGAAACATTTATTTCAGTTTCATATATATGTATATATGTACTATATTAATGAATCAGGAAAACAGAAACCAATGTCAGTGTGTTTTTAACAGATGGGATTTAATACAGGAAATTGGTTACACAAATGATGAAAAAGTTGAAAAGCCAAATAAGGGAAAGTGAGGCAACTCAGGGATTAGCAATGGCAGAAACCACTAATACCTTTAGGCTAGAGGGACAAAGACAGGTGGCAGTGTTGCCGGATCCCAGAGTTGGTATTATCCAGCAGATGGCTGAAATCATGGGATTCTTTTTGGCTACAGCTGGAGTCAGGGAGGAGACTCGCCACCATCAAAGATGTACCACAGGCAAAGATAAAGAGAATTATCCTGATTTTTCCATTCCTCTTACCCTCCAGCATTGTGGCAGGGCCTCGAATTGGATGAATCTAACCAGAAGTTAGATACCATATCTGTGTCACATGGCAGAGCAGAGCAAAGGCAAGGAATGGATTTGACAGCACACACACCAAAGATTGGCACAATTGTAAAGTAAAAGTATTTCTGATTAAGGATCAGGTTCTAAAAGGTTTAAAAGCTATTGCTTTAGAGGACAAAGCTACTCTGTTTTTTCTATTCTCTCCATATACAGAAAGAATAAAAATCACACTTTTGACCATTAGAAGATGCCATAGGTGATGCCGGAAGAAGGCAGTTCGAATGAAAGAAGTCATATCAGGAGACAACCCACTTCTCTCATGAGCTTTAGGGTAGCCATACTCCAGGTATGGGCTGGTTGAAACTCACAGTGCTGGTAGAGACTGGCTTCTTTCCACCCAGATTGGATTGCAGCTCTAGCTTAAGCCTCAGCCCCACCTCCCGCAGGGAGGAAGCTGAGGGGAGCTGCACTTCCTCTCTGGGAAACTGCAAACCAGCCGCAGAGGCCGGTGCCCATCCTACTCTAGTGGCGCAAACCACCTCAGAGCTATTCCGTGGCTCCATTTACCATAAACGGGGGAGGAAGAGACCATTGTCCACCGCCTTCAGCTATTGATTGGTGGACTTGACTGGCTAAAGTATAATCCTAGGAACAGCTAGGGTTTGAACCTGTCCAAGTTGGAAAGAGTCTGGTAGCCACCATTTTTACTCCACCCCCCGGCGTGAGGGGAAGCCTGGCTGACTGAAAATCACAGTGAAGTTAGGGACTGGTTTCTTTCCACCAAGATCAGATTGCAGCCCTAGCCTAGGCTCCAGCCCCACCTCTGACAGGGAGGAAGCCAGTAGGACCTGCACCAGGCTCTCCAGGCAATGCAGGTGCTTTCGGCTGGCACAGACTGAATAGTAGGACACCTGGGGCTGCATCCCTGCACTCCAGTAGGATTGGAGAGAAGCTGGGTTTCCTCAGCCTCTCTAGGCAACTGCAGGCGTTTTTAGCCCACATAAACTGGTTTGCTGAGCGCCTTTCAGTCCATCTCCACCTCTGTCCCCCCATAGAATAGGAGGGGGCTGCTGTTCCCTCAGCCTCTCAGGGCAACTGCAGTCACTTTTGTCCTACACAGACCCAAATTTTGGACACCAGTGACTCCACTCCCACCCCCAACAGGACAAGAGAGGGACTGTGTTTGCCCAGCCTCTCTGGGTAACTGCAGGTGCTTTTGGCCCACACAGCCCACACTGGTGGGTACTTGTGGATCCACCTTCACCCCCCAAAAGAAAAGGAGTAGCTGTTGTTTCAATAGCCTTTCTGGACAATGGCAGGCACTTTCAGCCTGTACAGACTGGACTGTTGGATGCCTATGGATCCACCCCCACCCACAATAGGATAGGAGGGGTCTGCTGTCTCCACCACCTCTCCAGGCAACAGTGGGTACTTTTAGCCTATAGGGACTGAATTGTTGGGTGCCTGTGAATCCAACCCCACACCCTAATAGGATAGGAGAGGACTGGTGTTTCCTCAGCCTCTCTGGGCAATGGCAGGTACTTTCAGTCTACAGGGACTGAACAGTTGAGTTTCAGTGGTTCCATTCCCACCCCCTAAAAGGCAGAAAGGACAGTAATCCCTCAGCTTCTCAGAGCAACTGCAGGTGTAGTTGGCCCACACAGATTAGATTGTTGGGCACTCCAGTGAGTTCATCCCCACCCCCGGCAGGGAGGGGGGGCAGTGCTACAACAGTTTACCTGGGCAACTGTGGTCATTTTGGACCCACACAGCATAGATTTCTGCCTACAACTGCAGTTCCATCCCCACCCCAGGTAGGGGAGGAAGGAGTGTGAAGCTTCATCAGTCTCTCTGGGCAACTACAGACAGTCTTGTCCTGTCCAGCTTGGATTATTACACACAGCTGCAGCTCTTTCCCTACCCCTGGCAGAGGAGAAAGGTGGGAGAAGCTTCATCAATTCCTGGGGCAACGTGGGCAGCTTCAGCCTCTATAGCTTACAGCACCATCTACATCCTGAGCTCCTACTACATAACCAGCAAGAGAGAAAAGACAAGAAAGCCCTAAACTAAATGGAGAAACTGCATCCAGAATAAATACATCTAGTAAGTCAGATGTGAAGACACCAACAAAAAATTACAATCCATACCAAGAAACAGAAAGATATGGCCCAGTTAAAGGAGCAAGATAAGCCTGCAGATGACATAAAGGAGTTGAGACAACTAATCATACATGTTCAAACAAATCTCCTTAATAAATTCAATGAGATGGCTAAAGAGATTAAGAATATTAAGAAGACACTGGGGGGGAAGTGGATGTGGCTCAAGTGATTGAGCTCCCGCCTATCACATGGGAGGTAACTGGTTTGGTTCCTGGTGCCTCCTAAAGAAGACAGCAAGCTGGTGTGATGGGCAGGCATGGCAAGCTGACGCAACAATAATGAGAGACACAACAAAGCAAGGAGTGGAGGTTCCCGGTGTCTCCTAAAGAAGACGAGCAAGACAGCTAGCTGATGTGACAGGCAGGCATGGCAAGCTGACACAACAAGATGGTGCAACAAAAGACTCAAGAAGAAAAACACAATGAGAGGACACAACAAAGCAAGGGCAGAGGTGGCTGAAGTGATTAGGCACTTCCCTCCCACACCAGAGGTCCCAGGTTCAGATCTTGGTGCCTCCTAAAGAAACAGAGAAGATGAACAGACTCAGTAAGTGCAAACACTGAGGAGGTAGGGAAAAATAAATGGTAAAAATAAAATAAATCTTAAAAAAAAAAAAAAAGAAGACACTGGGGATCAGATGTAGTGCAAGTGGTTGAGTGCCTGCTTCCCACATATGAGTTCCTGGGTTCAATCCCTGGCACTGGTACCTAAAAAAACAAACAAGCAAACAACCAAACAAAAAGACACTAGGTGAGCACAAAGAAGAATTTGAAAGCATACATAGAAAAATAGCAGATCTTATGGGAATGAAAGGTACAATAAATAAAATAAAAAATACACTGGAGGCATATAACAGCAGATTTGAGGAGGCAGAAGAAAGGATCGGTGAGCTTGAAGACATGGCCTCTGAAAGCGAACATGCGAAAGAACAAATGAAAAGAATGGAAAAAATTGAACTGGGTCTCAAGGAACTAAACGACAGCAAGAGATGTGCAAATATATGTGTCATGGGTGTCCCAGAAGGAGAAGAGAAGGGAAAAGTGGCAAAAGGAATATTTGAAGAAATAATGGTAGAAAATTCCCCAACCCTATTGAAGGACATAGATATCCATGTCCAAGAAGCTCATCATACTTATCTGAATAAATCTGAATAGACCATCTCTGAGACACATACTAATCAGAATGTCAAATGCCAAAGACAATGAGAAAATTCTGAGAGCAGCAAGAGAAAAGCAATGCATAACATATAGGGATACCCAATAAGATTAAATGCCAGTTTCCCATCAGAAACAATGGAGGAAAGAAGGCAGTGGTATGATATATTTAAGATACTGCAAGAGAAAAACTGCCAGCCAAGAATTTTATATCTGGCAAGATTATCTTTCAAAAATGAGGGCGAGTTTAGAATATTCACAGATAAACAGAAACTGAGTTTATAACAAAAAGACCACCTTTGCAAGAAATACTAAATGGAGTGTTACAGCCTGAAAAGAAAAGACAGGAGAGAGAGGCTTGGAAGAGAGTCTATAAATGATGATTGTATCAGTAACAGTAACGAAAAGTCTCAAAAGAGTGGTGAAAATAAAATGACAGACAGAACCCAAAGGTCAAAATGGATGAAATAAGAACTGCCTTGGTAGCCAATATGGCTCAGTGGTTGAATGCCGACTTCCCACATACGAGGTCCCAGGTTCAATCCCTGTCCCTGGCACCTCAAAAAAACAAACAAACAAACAAACAAACAAACAAAAAAACCTGCTTTTGCAGTAGTAACATTGAATATTAATGGATTAAGCTCCCCAATCAAAAGACACAGACTGGCAGAATGGATAAGAAAATATGAGCCATGTATATGCTGTCTACAAGAGACTCATCTTAGACCCAAGGATACTAATAGATTGAAAGTGAAAGGTTGAAAAAAGATATTCCACACGTGCAATAACCAAAAAAAAGCTGGGGTAGCTATACTTATATCAGGTGAAAGAGACTTTAGAAGCAAAACTGTTATTAGAGACAAGGAAGGACATTACATATTAATAAAATGGATGATTGAGAAGCAGATGTGGCTCAAGTGATTGGGCATCTGTCTACCATATGGAAGGACCCAGGTTCAATCCCCGGGACCTCCTAGTAAAGAAAAAAAAAAAAAAAAAAAAGGTGATCAGGCAAGCTGGGCCCGTGCGGCAAGCCACAGGCCTGTGCAGATGCCCTCCGAGCCACACAGCAAGATGATGACGCAACAAAAGAGATGCAGAGGAGAGCCAAGGTGAGATGCTCCAGAAACCAGGAACTGAGGTGGTGCAAGTGACAGGGTGCCCCTCTCCCACTTCAGAGGTCCCTGGGATTGAATCCCGTTGAAGCCTGGAGGAGAAAAATGAGAAGAGAAGGCAAAAAACAGACACAGAAGATCACCCAGTGAATGGACACAGATGGCAAGCAGGGGTGGGGTGGGAGGGACTCATAGAACTGTACACCAAAAAGAAAAATATAAAGTCAATATTAAAAAATAAAATAAAAGGGATAATTCACCAGGAAGAAATAACAATCATAAATGTATATGCACCTAACCAGGATGCCCCAAGATATATGAGGCAAACAATGGCAAAACTGACGGGAGAAATAGACATCTCTACAATATTTGGAGACTTCAATACAGCACTCTCAGCATTGGATAGAACATCTAGGCAGAGGATCAATAAAGAAACAGAGAGCATGAATAATATGATAAATGGACTAAACCTAATAGACTTATACAGAACATTGCACCCCCAAACAGTAGGATATACATTCTGTTCAAGTGCTCATGGATCTCCAGGATAGACCATATGTTGGGTCACAAAACAGAACTCAATAAATTCAACAAGATTGAAATTATACAAAGCACTTTCTCTGATCGTAATGTAATAAAGTTGGAAATCAACAAGAGGCAGAAAAATGAAAAATTCACATATATATATGGAGATTAAACTACACACTCTTAAATAACCAGTGGGTCAAAGAAGAAATTTCAAGAGAAATCAATAAATATCTTGAGACAAATGACAATGAGAGCACAACATACAGAACCTATGGGATACAGTGAAGGCAGTGCTGAGAGGGAAATTTATAGCCCTCAATGCTTACATTAAAAAAGAAGAAATAGCTAAATTCAATGACTTAATTACACAGCTGGAGAAACCAGAAAAAGAACAGCAAACTAATCCCAAAGCAAGTAGAAGTAATGAAATAACAAAGATCAGAGCAGAACTAAATAAAATTGAGAATAAAACAAACAATAGAGAGAATTAACAAAACCAAAAGTTGGTTCTTCAAGAAGATCAACAAAATTGACAAACCCTTAGCTAGACTGAAAAAGAAAAAAAGAGAAAAGATGCAAATAAATGAAAAAATGAAAATGTGAACATTACTACTGACCCCACAGAAATAAAAGAGCTCATAAGAGGATACTATGAACAACTTTTTGCCAAAAAACTAGACAATGTAGATGAAATGGAAAAATTCTGAGGAAAGTACAAACAACCTACACTGACCCTAGGAGAAATAGAAGACTTCAACAAACCAATCACAAGTAAAGAGATTGAAACAGTTATCAAACAGCTCCCCCAAATAAAAAGCCCAGGACCAGACAGTTTCACAGGTGAGTTCTACCAAGCATTCAAAGAAGATTTAATACCAATCTTTCTCAAACTCTTCCAAAAAAATTGAACAAGAAGGAATGCTACCAAACTCATTCTATGAAGCCAATATTACCCTAATACCAAAGCCAGATAAAGATATCATGAAAAAAGAAAATTACAGACCCATTTCTCTAATGAATACAGATACAAAAATCCTCAGTAAAATACTTGTTAATCAAATCCAACAACACATTAAAAGAATTATTCATCATCTTACTTGGGTTTTATACCAGGCATGCAAGAGTGATTCTACAGAAGTAAATCAATCAGTATGATACACCACATTAATAAATCAAAGAAGAAAGCTCACATGAGCTTATCAATTGATGCCAAAAAGACATTTGACAAAGTGCAGCATCATTTCTTGATAAAAATACTACAAAAGATAGGAATTGAAGGGAATTTTCTCAACATGATAAAGGCCATATATGAAAAACCCACAGCTAACATTGTACTCAATGGTGAAAGACTGAAAGCTTTCCTGTTGAAATCAGGGACAAGACAAGGATGCCCACTGTCACCACTGTTGTTCAGTATAGTGCTAGAGGTTCTAACTAGAGTAATCAGGCAAGAAAAAGAAATAATAGGCATCCAAATCAGAAAGGAAGAAGTAAAACTTTCACTGTTCACAGATGATATGACCCTATATCTAGAAAGTCCTGAAAAATCTATGACAAAGCTGCTAGAGCTAATAAACAATTTCAGTAGAGTGTCAGGATACAATATCATTATGCAAAAATCAATGGAGTTTCTATATAATTGTAATGTGCAATCTGAGGAGGAAGTCAGGAAAAAATTCCATTTACAATAGCAAATAACAGAATCAAATATTTAGGAATAAACTTAACCAAGGATGTAAAGCATTGTATTCAGAGAACTACAATGCATTGCTAAAAGAAAATTTTTAAAAAGACCTAAATAATTGGAAGAACATTCCATGCTCATGGATTGGAAGACTAAATATCATTAAGATGTCAATTCTACCCAAATTGATATACAGATTCAATGCAATCCCAATAAAAAATTCTACCAGCATTTTAAAAATAAATGGAAAACACAAATATCAATTTTACCTGGAAGGGTAAGGGGCCAGAAACACCTTAAAAAGGAAAGTGAAATTGGAGGACGCTCACTTCCAGACTTTAAATCATATTACTTAGCTACAGTGGTTAAAAACATCATGGTATTGGCATAAAGATAGACTCATAAACCAATGGAACCGAATTGGTGGTTCAGAAATAGACCCTCACATCTGTGGTAAGTGATTTTTGACAAGCCTGTCAAACCCACCAGCTGGGGCAGAACAGTCTATTCAGCAAATGGTGCTTTGAGAACTGGACATCCATAGCCAAAAGAAAGAAGACCCTTATCTCACACCTTATACAAAAAATTAACTCAAAATGGATGAAAGACCTAAATATAAAAGCAAGAACCATAAAGCTCCTAAAAGAAAATATAGGGAAATGTCTTCAAGATCTGGTAGTAGATGGTGGATTTTTTTTTTTTTTTTTTTTTTTTTTTA
>JAKSZT010053813.1:12428581-12441365 GCA_026826555.1 Tolypeutes matacus
TTTTTTTTTTTAAGATTTTATTTATTCATTCATTTATCTCCCCCTTGCTGCTTGTGCTCGCTGGGTCAGCTAACCACGCCATGCGGGCAGGCTTGCCTTCACCAGGAGGCCCTGGGAACCGAACCCGGGGCCTCCCATATGGTAAACGAGAGCCCTACTGATTGAGCCACAGCCGCTTCCCAGATGGTGGATTCTTAAGCCTTACACCGAAAGCATGAGCAATGAAAGAAAATGTGGAAAAATGCGACCTCCTCAAATTTAAAGACTTCTGTGATTCAATCGACTTCATCAAGAAGGTGAAAAGGCAGCCCAGTCAATGGGAGAAAATATTTGGAAACCACATATCCAATGAGGGTTTGATTTCCATTCTATATAAAGAAATCATACAACTCAACAATAAAAGAGCAAGCAATCCAATTCAAAAATGCACAAAAGTTTTAAATAGACATTTCTCCAAAGAAGAAATAGAAATGGCCAAAAAGCACATGTTCCATATCACTAGCTATTAGGTAAATGCAAATCAAAACAACAATGAGATATCATCTAACACCACATAGAATGGCATTATTAAAAAAACAGACAACCATAAGTGCTGGAGAGGATGTGGAGAAATAGGAACACTCCTTCACTGTTGGTGGGATTGTAAAATGGTGCAGCCTCTGTGGAAGACAGTTTGGCGGTACCTCAGGAAGCTAAATATAGAATTCCACCTGATCCAGCAATTCCTCTACTAGGAATATATCTACAAGAACTAAAAACTACGACACGAACAGACATCTGCACACTTATGTTCATAGTGGTGTCATTCACAATTGCCAAAAGATGGAAACAACCCAAGTGTCCATCAACTAATGAATGGATAAACAAAATGTGATATATATATATATGTATGATGGAATACTATGCTGCAGTAAGAATAAATGAAATTGGGACCCATATGATAACATGGATGAAACTTGAAAACATTATGCTGAGTGAAATAAGCCAAACACAAAAGGACATATTGTATAGCCTCACTAATATGAAGTAAATACAAAGAATAAATACATAGAGTTAAAGCCTAGAGTATAGGTTACTAGGAGATAGGATGAGGGCTGTGACAGGGTACTGATGCTTAAAATGTTTGTGGAATTTTTAATTAACTTGACTGTAAAAGTGTGGAAATGGATAGAGTTGATGGTAACACATAGTGAGTGTAGCTAACACAGTTGGTTTTTAAATGGGATTGTGGCTCAAAACTCTAGGGATGTAAATGTCAATTGAAAGAAAGGTAGAGAATAATCTAGGGACTGAATAACATAGTGAACCTGGAGGTGCATGAAGATTGTGGTTAATGGTACAAATACAAGAATGTTCTTCTATGAACTAGAATGGATGTACATCACTATTACAAGGAGGTAAGAATATGGTGATGCATGGGAAAATTACAATTAACTTTTAGACTATAGATAACAGCAATATTATAATATTCTTGCTTCAATGTCAAAGAAGGTACTATATCAATGCTAAGGGAAAATAATATGGGGATATGGGATTTTTTCTTTTGGACTGAGGAAAACATTCAAAAATTTTCTGAGGTGATGACTGCACAACTCTGTGACGAAAGTGAGAGCCACTGAGTGTAGACTTTAGATGAAGTGTACAAGGCATAAGACTGTATAGCACAGTGAACCATGTGGTGGAAGAAGGACTGTGGTTAACAGTACAAATATGAGAGTATTCTCTCATGAACTATAACAAATGTACAATTCTAATACATGGTGTTAATAATAGGGGAGGATATGGAAAAAATATACCAAACCTAAGTTATAGACCATAGTCAGTGGCAATAGTCTGAGGATATTCTTTCATAATCTGTAACAAATATTCTACAACAATAAAAGCGTAAGTGGAGGGGTGTTATATGGAAATTCTGTACATTATGCATGATTGTTTTATAAGTTCACAACTTTTCTAATAAAAATATATATACATAAAAAATTAATGAGCTCATACCAAATTTCCTCTGCTATATGTGTGAAAGCGCTGCAAAATCACATGGCCACATAAGAAAGCCAGCAGCCAAAATTCATGTATACCTCCCTATTCCTGACTCTGATGACTATCAGCTTCCTATAGTTGAAAAGCTTTGACCTTGGGTTATTTGGGGTTCTGATCCCAAGAAATGGCTCTCAGGGCTCAGTCATTAAGCCATCTGCTAGCCCCTTACCACCTCCCAGATTTTGGACCAAACTAAATCATTTGATATGTGCTTGAAAACATCACAGCACTTACTTTTGAAATCTTCACCTTCTTCACTTCTTCACATTTTTTCACTGTTCATGGTGCAGGAAAAATGTACTTCAATCTGTCTCTTCTCTGTCTTGTCTCCTTAAGTTATCTTTAAATATGATTTTGGTAGTATTGTTTTAAACTCAACTGATTCATAATCAAAAATTATTTTTAAAGGCAATTGATATTTGACGGATGGAGTGGATGAAGGTGATGTGAGTCTCGGTTCTTGAAAAGTTTCAGCCAAGCTGATGGGGAGTCTTGAAGTTAGTTTCCTGGTTCCAATTCCACTTGTGGTTTAAAGACCACCATAATGCAACTGTGCCGCCATCTAGTGATTGCACAACCTATTTGTAGAAAAAGTAATTTGAGAAAACAAGTTTGAAAGTAAAATGGAAGTGAATGTCGCAATTCTTTTTCCAGTTCCAGCAGCTTATAATTCCTGTTTAAACTGAATTCTCCTAATTTGGTTATCTTTGATAGTAATAGCACTTCACTTGATTGTTTAACATGTGTACAAAGAACATTAGCAGCAATATATATTAATAAATAGATGTCACTAGCTCAGGCAACATATGGTGGGTAGTTCCTTTTTGGAACAACAAATGCCAAAGGTCTCTATGATCAACAGCTATTTTCACTAGAAATTATGATAATAACTTTATTGCTTCAGCGCCTGTTTTAAATTGATGACAGCCTTTAAGGAACATACTTTTTTTTTTCTGTACATACAAATACTAAAGTCTTCATTGGTTAAAAACAAAAACAAAAACAAAAAAACCCTATTTATCTCAGAACATAATTACATAAAGATAAAATAAAATGTTTGCTAAGTTTAGGAAACCGAGAGGGTAAAATAAGGACTCCATGTAATAATATACTATACTGCATAATAAAGTTATCTTGGCTGAAGGGAGTTGACATTGAGTCCGATTAGCCTGAAATGTTAGGAAGCAACTCCCTTGAGGACCTAATGTTTGCTTTACGTGGAATGTTTGGGGACTGTTAAACATGTAACCAGGCACATCTGCTTTTGGCAGCCTCACAGACTAAAACACTAACCATCACCTCCTGGAATTCCAGGATCAGCTGCCCACAAAGCATGAGATTCTCTGCCTTTGCCCACCTCTGGGTTTCAGGTGCTTGCCTCTTAATCTGTGCCAGAAAGGAAATGCCATCTTCTTATAACAAACAACCTGTCATCAGTTTCTTGGTATCCTTCCAGTAATATATGTGGTACACAAGCCTCTATTTATATATTTTTTTATTTTTCTCTTTTTACACAAATAATAGCAACTATATATACTGCTCTGCACCTTTTTATCCTCATTTAACTACATATCTTGAAAATTGTTTTATCATTACATAAAGGGCATTATTTTTTATTATTGAATAGTATACTGAATTGTATAGATGCATTACCCATTATTTAACCAGTCCCTATTGTTGGACTTTTACCAATTAATCAAAGGTTGTTATCATTCTATAACTCTCAAATAATGTTGTAATGAACTTTGTTCATATGACATTTTACATGTGTGACTAGAATTGTAAGGTAAATTCTAAAAGTGCAATCATTGGGTCAAATTGCCATCCTTAGAGATGACACCAATTTATGCTCCTACCAAAAATGGATTAAAATACCTGTTTCTTCATTTTCCTCCAATCAACACCAAGTGTTATCACTTTTTAATCTTAGCAAATATAATAGGTACAACATTGTATCTCATTGTAGTTTTAATTTTATTTAAATTATGTGAGATTAAACATCTTTTCTGATGACTAAGACAGTTTGTATTTCTTTTTCTGTGAACTCTCTGGTCATATTTTTGCCTTATTTTAGATTGCATTGTTGGTATTTTTTATGATTTTAGTAATTCTTTATATATTAAGAAAATATATAACATTTTTCCAGTTTATAGTCTTTTGACTTTGTTTATAATATTTTCCAGTTATGATTATTTTTATATAGCCAAATTTGCCAGTTTTTTTTCTTTTATGGAGTTTGTGTCTTAGAAAGACATTCTTCACTCTGACATTTTTTTTAAATCTCCTATATTTCTCTTTAGTGCTTTTATGGTTTAAATCTTTGATCCTTTTGGCACTTGACCTGATGTAAGATGTGAGCTATGAATCCAACTTATTCCTTTAATGGCCAAGCATTTCTCCCATCACCATATTTGACATACTGTCTTCCCCCTTCGATTTGAAATGCCACCTTTATCATATCTTAGAGATTTTCAAAAATTTAATTGAGCTTTTATTTTTATCAAAGTTATGCATACAAATATCTTAAAGAGTCAAATAATTCTACTAACTTTGTTACCAAAAAAAAAAAAAAAAAACAATAGTTTTCACCTCTCTTTCCACATTTTTCTCTAACCTGGGCAATTAGTTTCACCTTTTAGAGCATTATTTTGGAATTTACTTGCAAGTCTCCAAATAAACATATTTATATTGCTTGATTTTTAAACGTTATTGAATTCCATCCTACTCTGTAACATGAGAATTTAGCTCTTTTTTCCCCCTCCCTTAATCTCATCAGAAATAAAGACTCTTCTCAACATCCTTCCAATATAGTTATATTGTACTTTTGGTTACAGCATTATATAGTGTTTATACTATTACAACTATGTGAATGCTATTCACAGCTGAACCATGTAGGAAACTGTGATTACTTCTTCCTTCCTGCACTTTTTGTTTACCCTAGAGTTTGTAAATATTTGAATCTGTTTATTTAGTTTTCTATGTCCTTCTCACTAATTCAATTTCAAACTTCCCACCTTATGTCTAAATTCCCTGCCAAAATGTTCAGATGCAACAGATGTTGGGATTCCATGATGTGCATTGGTGTGGGCTTAATTTTCTTTCTTTGCTCTGCTTTAAATGGACTCTTAATCTGTAGAGTCATGAGCTCCAGTTCTGAGACATTTTTAAGATTATGTCTTTGAATACTCATAAATTTTCCTTGTTTTCTATTTCTGGGGCACCTATTATTAGGATTTAGGCCATCTAGCTGGAACTCTAACATTCCTGTCTACTTTTTTTCCCACTTGCTTGTCTTTTACCTTGTTATATGGAAGATTTCCTTAACTTTTCTTTCAACCCTTTGGGTATTAATTTTTGCTACAATATTTTTTATTTCTAATAGTTCATTTTTTCCTCTGTGAGAGAACTTTTCCACTCCCCTTCTCTTTTTTCCTTGTTTTTTCCTTATCTCTTTGAAGATATTAATTTTTTTTTTTTGAGGTACCGGGGCGGAGGATTGAACCTTGTATGTGGGAAGCCAGCGCTCAACCACTGAACCACATCTGCGCCCTTGGGTTGGTTTTTTCGTTTGTTTGCTGTTGTCTGTTTTGTTGTGTTTTGTTTTTAGGAGGCACTGGAACCGAACCCAGGACCTCCCATATGGGAAGCAGGCACTCAACTGCTTGAGCCACATCCGCTCCCCAGCTATTTTTATTTTTAAGGTTTCTTCTCTCTTGCAAGGTTAGCTTCTTTCAAGGTGCTTGCCTTGTGTTTATTTCTTTGATTGCTGTTTTTCATATTGGAGACTTCCCTCAGATGTTTGGTAATCCTCGATTATCTTCTGATCTCAAGAGTAGGGAACTAAAAACCTGCTTGTAAACTCTGAGTGAGAGGACAGTGGGGACACTTGTTGAATGTGAGCTTCATAATGGGATGATCTGGTCAGATTGTTTAGTTGGGGGAACTCCACTGTCAGTATTTTTAGATCTATTTTATTGGGCTGGTCAAATTCTTCAGAGAATATTCTTCAGCTCTCCTTCCTTAAGGACAGGGGTCTGGCTGTTGATTAGGAGAACAAGTCTATAAGCTCAGGATCCCCATGTGAATGTTTTCTTAATCTCTGTTTTAGGTACTGTTTGCCCCACTCTCAGTCATGCCTGGTGTCCTCAATCCCAATAAACCTTCCAGGTCTCACCAGAGTTAGGGCGGGGCAGCAGCTCAGCCTTAGAGTTCGGAGAACCTGGGAATCCAATTACTTCTTTTTTTCCCCGCACCCCACCCCATTTTGTTGTTGTTGTTGTTCATAAACCATATAATTTTTTTTAAAGGAGGTACCAGGGATTGAAACCAGGACCTTGTACACAGGAAGCAGACACTCAACCACTGAGCTACATCTGCTCCCCCCCCCCAATTACTTCTTAAGTAGACTTTCAATCAATCATTTTATTTTTAGCCTCTCTCCTCATCCCAACTTCCAGAGGCATCAGATATTGCCAATACCTGAGCTTTTGTAGACACTGCAATGTATATTGGGATCGGTCTCAGCTTTTCCTGCTGCTGACTGAAGATTCTATTTTGGAGGATTTTCTAAGTCATTTACCACTCCATCGGTTTTCTAGCCTCAAAATTTTGCTTCTATTGCCTCCTTTCTCTCTCACTCCATCCTTGTGGCTTTATGCATTTATATAAAGCACTTTAGTATTGTATTTGTGGTGTTTGGAAAAGGAGCAAAAGTAGATGCCTGTGTTTATTCCAATCTCTTTTCCTGGAAGGCCTTCTGTGAGATTTCTGAAAATAATTTCTGCCTATAAAGTTTTTATTCACTTTTTAATCCTTTAAATATTTTTAAGAAGTTAAAATAGGTTGTTGTGGGTTTTTTGGGCAGTTTCAAAATTTCAACTTTGAGTGCATGATTTCTTTCATTATTTCCAAACTTAAAAATATTTTTTTCCTATGTTAAGATAAATATATCTTACATTGCATTTTTAAAAAATTTTCTTCATTAACAAGGGGATCTTGGTTATATCATTTAACCAATCTGTGTTCATTTATTCATCTTTCAGAACACTGGAAAAACAATTGTGTTTGTGTTTAGGATTAAATAAGATAAATGTGCATAGACAGGATTTTTTTAAAGTAATGCTTCCGGGAAGCGGCTGTGGCTCAATCAGTAGGGCTCCCGTTTACCATATGGGAGGCCCCGGGTTCGGTTCCCGGGGCCTCCTGGTGAAGGCAAGCCCGCCCGCATGGCGTGGTTAGCTGACCCAGCGAGCACAAGCAGCAAGGGGGGGATAAATGAATAAATAAATAAATGAAAAATCTTTAAAAAAAAAATAAATAAATAAAGTAATGCTTCCATAATTGGTTAAGCTACCTTTTGACTGTTGCTTTATTTTTTGAAGTTGAAATAAAGTTTAAAAAGAGAAACAATGATAATTAAATGCACTACATGATCCTGGATTGGACCTAATAATGGAGGAGAAAAGGTTCAGAAGAACATTGTTAGGACATATGAGAAAATTGGAATATGGACAGTAAGCTTTATATCAATGTTAAATCACTTGAACTTGGTAACTGTACTCAGGGTGGCTACATAAGTGAAAATCTTTGTTAGGAGGAAATGTACCTAGAAGCGTGTCTTAGTTCAGTGAAAGCTGCTGGGATCAACATTCTAGAAATGGGTTGACTTTTATAATGGGAATTTATTAGGTTAAAAGCTTACAATTCTGAGGCTGCGAAAATGTCCAAATCAAGACATCATCAGAGATACTGTCTCATCAAAGGTCGGCTGCAGGCAATCCTGGACTCCTGCCACATGACAAGACACATTGGCAGCTCTCTGGTCTGGGTCTCTGCCTTCTCCAGGCTTAACTTGAGCTCAGCTGTGGGTGATCAGGTATATGGCTCTCCCCTCGCCTCTTAGCCTCATCTCTTTCAGCCTCTTGGGGGTCTATTTCCGTGCCTCTGTGCCCTGCTGATTCCAGCCTCTAGCCTCTGACACCTCTCTCTCAGCTTCCTGGGGTTTCTCTGTTTCTGCTGCTTTTTCTATATATATATCTGCTTTTAATCTTCTGTCTATAAAAGACTCCAGCAAGAGGACCAAGATCCACCCTGAGTCATGCCTCACTGAAGCAATCCAAAGACCCCCCAACTGAAACCAATCCAATCAAAGGGTCTGACACCCACAGGAATGGATTGGCTCCAAGAACATGATCTTTTCTGGAATCCACAGAAAGCTCCAAACTGTAACAAAATATCAAGTATTTTAGGAGCATGATGTATAAAACCTACTGTTAAGTATTTGGAAAATAGATAGGTAGGTAGGTAGGTAGGTAGGTAGACAGACAGATAGATGATGGGTAAATGGATAGATAGAATGTGTATTAGTCAGGGTTCTCTTGGGAAACAGAATCAGCAGGCAATATCTATCAATAATATGAAATTTTAAAAGAGTCGCTCACGCGACTGTGGGGATGCACAAGTCCAGGTTCTGCAGGCAGGCTGCAAACCAGTGGCTCCGATGAAAGCCCGATAAAAGGTCGTTGATGAGTTTCTGGGAGAAGTTGCCTGTCCAACGATGAGCTGGGAAATTCTCTCTGAATGTTGAAATCACTTCCACTTTTAAGTCATTCAACCGATTGGATAAAAGCACCACCCATTGATAATATAATCTCCCTGATTGATGCAGATGTAATCAGCCATCCACGCAGTAAACTCACTGGTGACTGAAGTCCATAAATGCTCTTGTATTACAATTAGCCCAGTGCTTGCTGGAACAAACACCTGGACACAACTACTTGGCCGAGTTGACACATTAGCCTAACCATCACAGTCCACCCCTTGTCAACTCGGCATACACATTACTCTAAACCTTACTTAGTCTCTAAGTAAAAACAATAACAGACAAGCATACATATATATTTCCGCTTAACAATGTTCAACTCCCCTGCGTACAACCGGAAACGCATTAATTCCCCACAGAACAGGGTGCAAGTCCTTGGATGATAGTCACTCTTAAGCTCGACATCCTTAAATATTATGATGTGGGATTAATACAACTTTTCATGATAGGGGAAAAGATTGGGGAAGAAAACAAAGAAATTCATTTTGTGTACATATACAATCATACTCATAACGAAACATGGAAGAAGGGTTCATGACCATTACAGTCCTCGTTTCTGTAACTGGTCACGTGGTCAAAGTTCATATTTATCACTACCTTCTTCCACTACCCATTCCATGTTCCCGTTACTTTCAGCAAGCACTTCAGCTGGCCGTGGTTCTTTGCTTGGTGGGGTGACCCAAACTTTCATTCCCGAAGATTCTGGGCCATTGTTAGTCCTGCTTGAATTGGTTTGTTGCAATTTTCCATTGACTTTAATCACAGGGCATGGCAGGACTAGGAAACGCCCTAGAGGATCCCCTGCATTCCAGGCAAACTCTTCTTTACCCTCATTATGTATATGTAGTCCTATTTCCCCTTGATAGTCAGGATCAATCACCCCAGCCAGTACAGTAATTCCCTTCTTTGCCTGTTGATTCACAGGTAAGAGGAGCCCAAAGTGGCCAGGTGGCAGTCTTAACTTCCAGTTCAATGGAATCACTGTTATGTTCCCAGGTGGCAGCACTCCTCCTCTTGGGACTAAAACCTGTAGACCAGCAGAGCTTAAGGTTTCAGGGACAGGAAGCAAAAATTTTCCTAGTGGGTCACTAGGGGTAATAGTGAGTGGTGCCACTCCCATTTCCACCCCTTGATTCCTGGACCCATGAATCCTGGCTATGGGAGAAACAGCACCATATAGAGGATGCTGATTCAGGGCATACACAGCATCCTGGAGAACATTGCCCCAGCCCTGCAAGGTATTGCCACCTAGTTGGCACCGTAATTGAGTCTTCAAAAAAAAAGGCCATTCCACCGTTCTATTAATCCAGCTGCTTCAGGGTGATGGGGAACATGGTAAGACCAGTGAATTCCATGGGCATGTGCTCATTTCCACACATCATTTGCTGTGAAATGGGTTCCTTGATCAGAAGCAATGCTGTGTGGAATGCCATGGCGGTAGATAAGACATTCGGTAAGTTCACGGATGGTAGTTTTGGAAGAAGCATTGCGTACCGGAAATGCAAACCCATAGCCAGAGTATGTGTCTATTCCAGTTAAAACAAATCGCTGCCCCTTCCATGATGGAAGTGGCCCAATGTAGTCCACTTGCCACCAGGTAGCAGGCTGGTCACCTCGAGGAATGGTGCCATATCTGGGGCTGAGTGTGGGTCTCTGCTGCTGGCAGATTGGGCATTCAGCAGTGGCTGTAGCCAAGTCAGCCTTGGTGAGGGGAAGTCCATGTTGCTGAGCCCATGCATAACCTCCATCCCTACCTCCATGGCCACTTTGTTCATGAGCCCATTGGGCAATGACAGGAGTGGCTGGGGAAAGAGGCTGAGCATTAGCCACAGAGCGGGTCATCTTATCCACTTGATTATTAAACTCTTCCTCTGCCGAAGTCACCCTCTGGTGAGCATTCACGTGGGACACAAATATGTTCATGTTTTTTGCCCACTCAGAAAGATCTATCCACATAGCTCTTCCCCAGACCTCCTTGTCACCAATTTTCCAATCATGTTCCTTCCAGGTCCCTGACCATCCAGCCAAACCATTGGCAACAGCCAATGAATCAGTGTACAAATGCACCTCTGGCCATTTCTTCCTCCAAGCAAAATGAACAACTAGGTGCACTGCTCGAAGCTCTGCCCACTGGGAGGATTTGCCCTCACCGCTGTCCTTCAAGGATGTCCCAGAAAAGGGCTGCAGTGCCGCAGCTGTCCACTTTCGGGTGGTACCTGCATATCGTGCAGAACCATCTGTAAACCAGGCCCGAGTTTTCTCATCCTCAGTCAACTGATTGTAAGGGATTCCCCAAGAGGCCAAAGCTGTGGGCTGGGAAAGAGAAGGTAACACGGCAGGGGTGGTGACCATGGGCATTTGGGCCACTTCCTCATGTAACTTACTTGTGCCTTCAGGATCTGCTCGAGCCCTATCTCGTATATACCACTTCCACTTTATTATGGAGTACTGCTGTGCACGCCCAACTTTATGGTTTGGTGGGTCAGACAATACCCAGCTCATGATAGGCAACTCAGGTCTCATGGTAACTTGATGGCCCATGGTTAAGCGTTCAGTCTCTACTAAGGCCCAGTAGTAAGCCAAAAGCTGCTTCTCAAAAGGGGAGTAGTTATCTGCAGAGGATGGCAAGGCTTTGCTCCAAAATCCCAAGGGTCTGCGTTGTGATTCCCCTATAGGGGCCTGCCAAAGGCTCCAGACAGTATCTCTATTTGCCACTGAAACTTCCAGCACCATTGGATCTGCTGGATCATATGGTCCAAGTGGCAGTGCAACTTGCACAGCAGCCTGGACCTGTCGCAGGGCTTCGTCTTGTTCCAGTCCCCAATCAAAACTAGCAGCTTTTCTGGTCACTCGGTAAATGAGCCGCAGTAACACACCTAAATGAGGAATGTGTTGTCTCCAAAATCCAAAGAGGCCAACTAAGCAATGTGCCTCCTTTTTGGTTGTAGGAGGGGCCAGGTGTAACAGCTTATCCTTTTCTTTCGAAGGGATATCTCGACAGGCCCCACACCACTGGACACCTAGAAATTTCACTGAGGTGGAAGGACCCTGTATTTTTGTTGGATTTATCTCCCATCCTCTCTCACGCAAATGCCTTACCAATAAATCTAGAGTCTTTGCTACTTCTTGCTCAGTAGGTCCTATCAACATGATATCATCAATATAATGGACCAGTGTGATGTCTCGTGGGAGGGAGAGACAATCAAGGTCCCTGCAGACAATATTATGACATAGTGCTGGAGAGTTGATATACCCCTGAGACAGGACAGTGAAAGTATACTGCTGGCCTTACCAGCTGAAAGCAAACTGTTTCTGGTGGCCCTTACTAATGGCAATTGAGAAAAAGCATTTGCCAGATCAACAGCTGCATACCAGGGACCAGGGGAAGTGTTGATTTGCTCAAGCAATGATACCACATCTGGGACAGCAGCTGCAATTGGAGTCACCACCTGGTTAAGTTTACGATAATCTACTGTCATCCTCCAAGATCCATCTGTTTTCTGCACAGGCCAAATAGGAGAGTTGAATGGGGATGTGGTGGGAATCACCACCCCTGCATCCTTCAAATCCTTGATGGTGGCACTAATCTCTGCAGTACCTCCAGGAATCCGGTATTGCCTTTGATTTACTATTTTGCTAGGCAGGGGCAGTTCTAGAGGCTTCCACTTGGACTTTCCAACCATAATAGCCCTCACTCCATGAGTCAGGGATCCAATGTGGGGATTCTGCCAGTTACTGAGTATGTCTATTCCAATTATGCATTCTGGAACTGGAGAAATAACCACAGAATGGGTCCGGGGACCCACTGGACCCACTGTGAGACGGACCTGAGCTAAAACTCCATCAATCACCTAACCTCCATAAGCCCCTACTTTGACTGGTGAACCACAGTGACGTTTTGGGTCTCCTGGAATTAATGTGACTTCTGAGCCAGTGTCTAATTATCCCCAAAATGTCTGATCATTTCCTTTTCCCCAGTGCACTGTTACTCTGGCAAAAGGCCATAGGTCTCCCTGGGGAAAGGTGGGAGGAAGATTAACTGTATAAATTTTTGGCAGTTTAACAGGATCCTTCCCCAAGGGGACGCGGCCTTCCCCTCATTCAAGGGGCTCTGGGTCTGTAAACTGTCTCAAGTCTGGGAAC
>JAKSZT010053813.1:12446365-12612051 GCA_026826555.1 Tolypeutes matacus
AGAACCACTCCCGGTACCAGCTGTATTAGTCAGGGTTCTCTCGGGAAACAGAATCAGCAGGAGATATCTATCAATAATATGAAATTTTAAAAGAGTCTCTCACGCGACCGTGGGGATGCACAAGTCCAGGTTCTGCAGGCAGGCTGCAAACCAGTGGCTCCAATGAAAGCCCGATAAAAGGTCGTTGATGAGTTTCTGGGAGAAGTTGCCTGTCCAGAGATGAGCTGGGAAATTCTCTCTGAATGTTGAAATCACTTTCACTTTTAAGTCATTCAACTGATTGGATAAAAGCACCACCCATTGATAATATAATCTCCCTGATTGATGCAGATGTAGTCAGCCATCCACGCAGTAAACTCACTGGTGATTGAAGTCCATAAATGCTCTTGTATTACAATTAGCCCAGTGCTTGCTGGAACAAACACCTGGACACAACTACTTGGCCGAGTTGACACATTAGCCTAACCATCACAGAATGATATAGCAAAATGTGGAAAAATGTTAAAAGTCGAAGTTGATGGATCTGAGTGTAGGGTGTAGTTGAATTCTCTGTGTGGATTTTGTATTATTTTTGCAACTGTTCTATAAGTTTGAAATTAATTCAAAAACAAAAAACTCAGGGTCTTATTTCATTATACTCAGCTCTTCATTAGTTAAAAAAATATATTTATATTCATTGTTGATTTAATCTATACAGCAATCCAGTGTGGTAGATATAATTAGTACTATTTCATAGGATAAACTGAGGCTTAGAGAGGTTAATAATTTCTCCAAGGTCACAAGGCTGGTAAGTCATAGAAGGTCTGCTGTACAACAGTACACAGTCTCCCTATAGTTGATATTTACTGTGCAATCTCAATCAGACATTTTAAATTTTAATGGCTATTTTTAAAAAACAATACTTTAAGCTAAATAGTGAGTTTAATAGTGAATTTTTCAAATATAACAAAAGTTTTAGGCAGTTGGACCTTTCACTACCATTTAGGGTTATTTCTCTCTTCCCATCCACTCCTGCAGAATGCAGCATCAATTTAGAATTGTAATAACACTGAAGTTAAAGATCATAGAAATAAAGCCATCTATGACCATGGATAAAGATCTGTGTGAGCAACATTATAAACGATAGCACTTCACTGAGAAAGACGAATTTTTAAGCAGTGTTTTTAGATATGTTGGCAATTTATTAGACACATAGTTGAACACATTTCCCATTTCACCCCTCTGTTTTTCAATTCAAAGAAGGATTTTTTAATGAAAACAAATGATATCAAATTTACAAGGCATCTCCTCTGAGAATTTCCATCTAAGGTGATAGAAACACACAGTATTTATGATTTAATACATTATTTATCCTTACTGGGACTCTTAAGTTTGTTTCCAAGAAAGAGTAGCAGAAGATTCTAGATCTTCTCCAGAGACTCAGTATCATCTCTTTTGTAACTCAGAACATTCAGTCCTGTACCTCTGACACCAAATTGATCAGATCCCCAGTTTTACACACACACACACACACACATTAACACATTTATTAAAGGATCATTGTGTATAGTACATGTGACATAGAAATGAATAAGAAAATGACCTTCTCCTCAAAGAGCTCATGGTCTTTCTTGAGAAGAGAGACATAAGCACTATAATACAATATACAATAAAATATATGTAAAACATTTAAAAATTCATTAGTGTAGGGAGAATATGAATTTTCTCTTTTATACTTCCAGGCAAGGAATGCCGTTTTCAGACTCCTTGGCCCAAAGGAAAACCCCTGAATCTGCTCATCCCACTGTCATCCCCTCTCAGTAAATGGAACTATCATTCAGTCAGTTGCTCAAGTCAAAAACCTTTGCTCATTTATGATTCCTATCTCTCTCTTATTATCCATGTCTGGCCCTTCTCCCTGCTCCAAATCCAATCTATCATCAGATACTGCTAGTTCTAGCTCCAAAATGCATTCAGCAGCTAACTAGTCCTTTTTGACTGTTACCACTCTAATTTAAGCACCATCATTTCTCACATGGACTACTGCAATACTTCATTAATGGAGTCTTTGTGTCCATTTCTTCCATTTTTGCTCCACTGCAAACAATTTTTCACATAGCATCTACAAAGCTCTTTTAAAAGTGTAGATCAGTTTCCATTTCACTCATCATGGAGTAACAGGGTCTGGATTTACCTTACCTCATAACTAGAAAACTGGACAAAATATATTAAACTGCTTTCAGACATTAAACAACCAGCAGCATAGAGTTTGTTATCCCTGAGAGAAAGAAAACAACAAGGTGAGCGCTGCAATTGCCCCAAGTTACTGCCCAGGGAAGTTTACAGGTTTCAATACAGGGAGTGGGAATCCAAACACAGTCTAGCGGTTTCACTGAACTGAAGAGAGGGAGATCGGAGTTTGAGGAGACCTAGACAGTGAGAATTTGTGGAGCAGAATACTGGAAAGGACAGAGCTACACAAGGAGAGAACTTTAAAACTTTGCACAATAGTCTCCCTGATTCTTTGCCTGAATACTGATCTCTGCCTGTGTGGTGAAACTCTATAAGTCTAAGGGGAGGAAAGCACCAGAAATCAATAGGCAGAACAACTACTGGAGCTCATGAAATGCTGGAAATAGTAGGAATTCCCACCAACCACATGGAGCATTGGAGAGAATTCTCAGAAGGTATCACCTTATTAGTAGGACTAAATTGTCCCTAGACTAGAAATTACTTACAAAACCTGAGAAGGATCAATTAAAGCCAAGTAATTTAGCTGCATGCCAGAACAAAGTCCAACACTAATGAAAGAATACAAAATCCAACATGCAGCAAGATAAAATTAATAATTCTGGCAACCTATAAAAATTACCAACAAATATTACCCATACATAGAATATACCCAATCATAAAAAATAAATGAGAGAGATGACAGAATTGGAAGACAAAATCATTAAAACAACCATTATAAATATGCCTTGTATGCTCAAAACTGTAATGGAAAACATGAATAATGTGAGGAGAGAAACAAAATATATAAAAAGATTCAAAAGTAATATCTATGAGTAAAAAGCACAATATTTGAAATGAAAAATATGCTGGATTGCATTAAGAGCAGATTAGACATGGCCAAAGAAAAGATCAGTAATCTTGAAAACAGCACTGAAACATAAAGAGAAATAAGACTGAAAAAAATGTCTAACAGATCACCAGTGAGCTATATGAAAATAGGAAGAGGTCTAATATATGTGTAATTAGGGTCTCAGAAGGAAAGGAGAGAGGAGATTCAAAAACTATATGAAGAAATAATAGCCAATAGTTTTCCAAATTTGTTGAAAATATAAACATAGATTTCTGAAATCTCGATGAATACTTAGCAGAGTGAACACAAAGAAAACAAAACATAAAGGTGCATCTTAATTAAATTACTGAAAACCAGTGATAAAGAGAAAATCTTAAAATAGTCAGAGGGGAGCGGATGTGGCTCAGTGCTTGAGCAACGGCTTCCCACATATGTGGTCCCGGCTTCAATCCCCCAGCCCTGGTAGCTCAAAAGAAAGAAAGAAAAAAAAGTAGGCAGAGGACAAACCCTTAGAGGTAAAGAGTAAATTGGTGGTTGCCTAGGGCTGGGGAAGTTGGGAAGAAATAGAGAGTGACTGTTAATGGATATGGAGTTTCTTTTTGAAGTGAAGAAATGTTCTAAAATTGATTGTAGGGATGGTTGTACAATTCTGTGAATATACTAAAAACTAATGAATTGTACACTTTAATTGAGTGAGTTGTATGGTATGTGAATTATATTTCAATAAAGCTGTTATTTTTTAAAAGTACTTTGCTTATTGTAATCACTCCGTAACTCAGGCTGATAGAAGCTGCATCATTAAAAAAAAAAAGTAGACATAGGAAAAGACACATAACAGAGGAACAAAAATAAGAATTACACCAGACTTCTTATCATAAACTGTAGAATCTAGGTGACAATGGATTGACAGGATTGAAAGAAAACCCAGAATTCTATACCAATCAGCAATATGTCAATATTGAAGGCAAAACAAAGTATTTTTCAAACAAAAGTTTAGAGAATTCATCACCAATAGATTTACATTACAAGAAATGTTAAATGAGTATTTCAGTCTGAAGGAAAATAATGTCAGATGGAAATCTGAAACTCCACAAAGGAATGAAGAGCACCAGAAATAGCAAATTTGTGGGTAAATGTAAAAATGTTTTTCTATTATTATTAAACTCTTAAAAAGATAATTGACTTTATAAAGTAAAAATAACAACAATGTATTGTGGAGTGGATAAAATATATCAAAATAAAATGTATGCTGTAGGGGGAGGGTGGGGTATATAGGAACCCCTCTTTATTTTCAATGTAACTTTTATGTAATCTAAAGCTTCTTTCACAATAAAAAATAAAATATATGCCAACGAAAGCACAAAGATTGGGAGAGGGAGAATGGAAGTACACAGTTAAAAGACTTACATTTTATATAAAATGTACAATATTATTTAAGTGTTATAAGATAAAGGTATATAATGTGAACTTAAGAACAATCACTGAAAAATATAACAAATAAGAAAAGAAGATAAAATAGAAAATAAAAATATTCAGATAACCCAAATGAGGCATAAAAACAGAAAAAGAGGAACAAAGAACAGATGGATCAAAGAGAAAATAACTATCAGGATGAAAATTTTAGACTTCCAGGGAAGATGGTAGAGTATGGAGCTCCAGGACTCAGTTCTTCTACCAAAACAACCATTTAAACAGGCAAGAGCTGTCTGAAACAACTATTCTGAAACTCCAGAGGCCAGAAGAACACCAGATGGCATCCAGGAAAGAGCAGAAAGAATAGGCTGATAAATCATGGTAAAAAAAACAACAACAACTATAAATTGCTCTCACCAAGCAGCAGCTACTGGCACCCATCCCCAACTCTCACAGCAGGCAAGGGGTCCAGTTCCTGGCTAGCTGCTGGTGACAGAAAGGGACATAAAAACCCTCTTCCCCAATAATGAGTAGGCATGGTCTAGCACTGATGATGGTTTCCCCCACCACCAGCTCAAGATGGCTTCCTTGTCTGTTTGCTCATTGTCTGGTTGTTGTCTGTTTGTTTTTGTTTTTGTTTTTTTCTTTAGGAGGCACCAGGGAACTGAACCCAGGACCTTCCATGTGGGAAGCGGGTGTTCAACTGCTTGAGCCACATCTGTTCCCTGCTCATTAGTTTTCACTTTTTTTATTGTTCTTGTCTGCTTGTTGTCTTGCTTGTTGTCTGCTTGTTGTTTTTTCTAGTTGTCTGCTCATTGGTTTTGCTAATCTTCTTTAGGAGGCACCAGGAACTGAACCCAGGACCTCCCATGTGGGAAGCAGGTGCTCAACTGCTTGAGCCACATCCACTCCCTTGATCATGGCTTTTGTTTAGCAAATTCAGATTGTTAGGTCCTGGCTCTGAAAGCAGCTATTGTTTCAACCTGCCCTGGATAAAGGCAGAGATAACCATTGTTTCAATCCTCCCCAGACTGGGTGGTGGTGGTGAAGATGCAGTGACTCCTCAGGGCTGCAGGGGACAGTTAGCTGAAGGGCTGCATTTGCTGGGCACGCCAGGAAAACTCAGCTTTGGGGAGCCATCGCAGAAACTTTTGGTGCCCTTCCTGACCTCTTCCACAGGGCACTTTGGAGCCAGTCTGCACCCCCTGAAGGATCACTGGCTCTGATTTGACTGGGAAAGACTGTGAAAGTCCTCCCTGGGGTGACTCTCCTCCCAGAATTTGCTCTCCAGGCAAAAGCAGCATGAGACAATGAAAGGAGTATAAAAAACCATAGAGGTGGACAGTCTAGAACAAAGTCTGCAAATACCCAAGAGAGGGAGGTTTGTCCCCTGGAAAACAGAAGGGACAATTAAACTCCTATAAACAGAGAAACTCAAAAACAACTAATAAGCAAAAGCCCAGGACAAGATAGAGGCCCAGAAAGAAAGGGAAAAAAACCCATACTGCATTCACTTTGGGCAGGCCTTCCTGATAGGATGGCTGAAGCTCAAGAAAATCTCTGTCTTATCACCAACTGGTTACAAAATTAAGAAACAGACATCCTGGGGAGTATAGCCCAGAGTTAACATTTAATACATTAAAATGAGCAATGTGTAAGGAAAGAGTATAACATGGACAAAGAAACAGGAAATGATGGCCCATCCAAAGGAAGAGGATAAAAATCCAGTAAATACAAATGAAGAATATGAGAATGTAGACATACTGAACAAAGCCTTTTTAAAAAATAATCTTAAAAACCCTCAAGGAGATAAAGGAAAGTATAGAAAAAGAACTAAGGAATATTAGGAAAACAATGAGTGAACAATATGAGAGACTAAATAAAGAGATAGAAATTTTAAAAAAATGAACCAAACAGAGCTACTGGAATTGAAGACCACAAAAACTGAAATGAAAAATGCCCAGGGGGGTTTCAAGAGCAGATTGGAGCTGGCAGAAAAAAGAATCAGTGAACTCAAAGATAAGACACTTGAAATGAGTCAGGTTGAGGGTGATAAAGAAAAAAGAAATATTAAAAGTGAAAATAGTCTAAGACAGCTATGGGATACTATCATATGCACCAATATATGTATTATGGGAGTCATAGAAGGAGAAGAAAGAGAAAGGGGCAGAAGGAATATTCAAAGAAATAATGACAGAGAACTGACTAAACTTAAAAAAAGATGTGTCTATGTATACCCAAGAAGCTCAGAGAAGACAAAACAGAGTAAACATGAAGAAAAATATACCTGTCATATACAGATTATGCCAACAAATGCAAAGGACAAGGAGAGACTTCTGAAAGCTGAGAGAGGAAAACAACAATGTTGCATACAAGGGAGTCCCAATTAGATTGAATGCCAATTTCTCAACAGAAAGCTTGAAGGCAAGAAGGTAGTGGGTTGAAATACTTAAAATGCTGCAGAACAACAACTCCCAGCCAAAAATTTTATACTGGTGAGAATCTCTTTCAAAAATGAGGTAGAGGGAAGCGGAGGTGGCTCAAGAGATTGGGCTCCTGTCTACCATATAGGAGGTCCAGGGTTCAATTCCCAGGGCCTCCTAGTGAGGGCAAGCTGGCCCGCACAA
Organism: Tolypeutes matacus; assembly: GCA_026826555.1. Classification (NCBI taxonomy): domain Eukaryota; kingdom Metazoa; phylum Chordata; class Mammalia; order Cingulata; family Chlamyphoridae; genus Tolypeutes; species Tolypeutes matacus. The sequence continues at coordinate 12,453,467 of JAKSZT010053813.1, forward strand.
CAAGCTGGCCCAAGTGGAGAGCTGGCACAGCAAGATGATGCAACAAAAAAGAGATACAGAGGAGAGACAATAAGAGACACAGCAGATCAGGGAGCTGAGGTGGCACAAGAGAATGAGCACCTCTTTCCCTCTCTGGAAGGTCCCAGGATTGGCTTCCGGTACTGCCTAAAGAGAAGACAAGCAAGCAGACACAGAAGAACACACAGCAAATGGACACAGAGCAGACAGCTAGCACAAAAACAATGGGAGGGTGGGTGAAAAATATATAAAAGTTTTAAAGACTTCCTATGTAAAAAAAGAGTAAAATATCTCACCAAAAATTTCTTTTAAAAAAAAATGAGGGAGAGATTAAGACATTATCAGATAAACAAAAGTGAGGGAGTTCATCACCACTAGACCTGCCCTATATGCTAAAGGGAGTTCTTCAGACTGAAATGAAAGGACACTAGCATCAAGAAGAAATAAAAACCTGCAGTGTGATGGTTAGGCTAATGTGTCAACTTAGCCAGGTAATTGTGCCCAGTTGTTTGGTCAAGCAAGCACTGGGCTAATTGTAATACAAGGACAGTTATGGACTTTCTTTTTTTTAATATTTTAAAACATGCTTAGATTACATAAATGTTACACAAAAATTACAGGGATTCCCATGTTCCCCACCTCCCACACCTCCCATAACCTCCCACATAAACATCTTTCATTAATGTGGCACATCACCTGCAATGGATATACACATCCTGGGGCTTTGCCACTAAGCATGTACCATAGTTCACATTGTAGACCACACTCTCTCCCACACAGTTATGCATGTTATATGCTGATGTAAAATGGCCTATATCTGTCGTTGTAATGTCACTCAGGATTTTCCCAAGCCCCAAAAAAGTCCTTGTATTACAACTGCTTTTCCCTCTCCCTGCCCCAAAAGTGTCCAGTGGCCACTGGCTCCACATCAATGTTGTAATTTCTACCATTGCTTGAATCACAATATGTCTACAACAGAATACCAGTAAGTCCACTCTAGTCCATAGCTCTTCCCTCAATCCTGAGGAGTCTGGGATGGTGATGTCCTCTCCACTTCCAAGTGAGAGGGGGCTTATATCCCATGGATAAGATGGGTGGGATTATCCTGCCTGCAGCTGCAGACTCTCTCCATTCCCTGGGATGGCCGTTGTCCATCATCATCTCCCCACCAGGTGTCTTGGGTGAGTCCATTGGGCTGTAGATTAGGAGTTGCAGCTCCACCGGGATTCCAGGCACAGCTGGCACATGGGAAAGCCAAAGGCTCCAGTCTGTGGAAGTATACCTACAAACTCCAGCACCACATATAGGTTTGAATAGAAGGGACTGATGGACCATGTGCAGGGAGGACTTATTTGAGTCCAACTCTGTCACTCTCAGGAGCACAGATTCCAAAGTAGAGCCCACTGATAAGGCATCAACCTCTGGAGCTATCCCCCCTTATAAAGGACCTAGGTGTCTCCAGAACCCTCAGGAGCCCCTCTGTTTGGGGTGATATCCACTTTGGTGTTCTATGAGATCCTACTGAGGTGTGCATAAGCATTTCCTCTGGGATGACCTCCCAACTCTCTTTGAAGTATCTTAGCCATATGAATTCATTTGTCTTTACCTTTTCCCCCTTTTATTCAAGGTCTTTTTCCAGTCATATTGCCAGTTGGCACTTGGTAGTAATCCCTCATTGCCAGGGAGGCTCATCCCCGGGAGTCATATCCCATGCTGGGGGGAAGGTAATGCATTCATATGCTGAGTTTGGCTTAGAGAGAGGCCACATTTGAGCAACAAGGAGGCTCTCAGGTGGCAACCCTTAGGCACCCCATAACAATAGGCTAAGTTTCAATTACAAGAGCAAAGACTCATAAGGCTAGTCATCAATAACAAGAACCCATCAGTGGACCATCCTCCTTAGCCAGACACTGCCTCTGCACTTGGGGGACTGTTGCTGCTCCCTTGGGGAATGTGGCAGAGCTCTCCAGGCTTAGAATTCAGTATTCCCTCATTTATTGAGTGATTGTCGACCCACTGTGACCATGCCCCACCCTTGATCATTTGGACAATTTTATATATCTTTCATGTATATTCAGATGAACTTCCTCCCATGAATCCCCCATCCCAGACACCCTCCACCAATGATCCTCTGCAGTCCCCATTGTAACCTTTCTGTGATCTAAACCTTCCTTGAAGATGAAGCCCGTATAATAACCAAATATAATTAATAGAAAAATGAAATAATAATGATAAGCTTAAATGTAAGAGATAAAATACATGGAAACTCAGGGAAAAAAAAACTAAAAATAAAATATAATTAAAGGATTGGGACATTCAAAAATGGGAAAAAACAAAAAAATTAAAAAAAAAATTTTTTTTCCTTTTATCACTTCATTATCGGGTGTCCAGTCTGTACCATGGCACCTTCCCCCTCTCACTCCCCAGTGTCTCCCAAATTTTCATTTAATTTTCAAAGAAGTTTTAGGTCACAGCAAAGCCACACACAGAAAACTAGAGACTGTCATATACCCAACCTCCTCCCCCTTTCCTCACCCTATATTAAAACCTTTTTGTATGTGGATGGTAGCATTATTATAACTGTTATACCGATAGTGAAACATAGCTACTAAACATTGTCAATGGTTTACAGTATAGTTTACATTTTAGATCGTACAATTTAATAATTTTTTATGATATTTACAATGTCCTGTGTCCATCACTGTAAGGTAATGAAAAACATTTCCCCTGACCACTAAATACCCCCTGTTTGATCTATTCTGTTCCTCCCATCCCATCCCCCCAGGGCACATGACAACCCCTTGTCTTGACTCATTGGATGACAGGATTCATAGTTACATGAAACAAGAGGTCTTGACACACTGATTGTCCTCCCCTATTAGGATCCACCCTTGATCATAAGAGACGCCCACCTGTCTGTTTCTGGGTGAATCGGTCCTCCCAAAGATGGGGTCCATCTCCTTCCCACTCACCGCCTAGGTCTCCACCCACTAACACAATACATTATGACAGGATGAACACTCACACACTCCCCAGAAGCCAGCTCCAGATGCACCCTGTCCTGAATGCCCCCCCCAACCAACACCCTAAACCAGTGACACTCCCTTGTCATATTGCCATAAGAGCATTCCCACCCCTGCACTTTCAACCTCATACCCACAAATCCCGTGTTCATCTGGTCCCTCTCCCATCTCTCCCCCCAGTATCCTGGGTACTCTAACCCACCATTCCTTATCTACCCACCTGTCGACCCTGCACCACCAAACCCAGTAATATCACTACCCATCTGTCCTATCCCTTCAATACACAACTATACTCTTATCACTTTACCATAGATTATGTCCATATGGGTAATGGCTCACAAATTTCTCTTCTCTTTCTCTCTCTTGTTAACCTATCTTTCAGACAATGGTTCTCAGAAACTGCTCACTTTCCTCCATGCATGTCAGTGAGGTCATTCTTCAATGCCTGGCTTGCTTCACTCAACATAAGGTCTTCAAGTTTCATTTATGTTATTCCGTGTGTTAGCACTTTATTCGTTCTTACAGCTGAGTAATATTCCATTGTATGTATGTACTACATTTTGTTTATCCAGTCATCTGTTGATTGGCACCAGGGTTGATTCCAGCTTTTGGCAATAGGGAACAATGCCATTATGAACATTGGTATGCATATATCTGTTCGTGTCTTTGCTTTCAATTCTTCTGGGTATATACCCAGCAGTGGAATCACTGGATCATATGGAAGATTTATTGTTAGTTTTCTAAGGAAGTGCCAAACTGTCCTCCACAGTGGCTGGACCATTCCACAATCCCACCAGCAGTGGATGAGGGTTCCCATTCCTCCACATCCTCTCCAACACTTATAGTCTGCTGTTTTTTCAATAGCTGCCATTCTAATGGGTGTAAGATGGTATCTCGTTGTAGTTTTGATTTGCATTTCCCTAATAGCTAGCAATGTCGAGCATTTTTTCATGTGTTTTTTAGCCATTTGTATTTCTTCCTTGAAGAAGTGTCTTTTCAGGTCACTTGCCCATTTTTTAAATGGGCTGTTTGTATTTTTATTTTTGAGGTGTAGGATTTCTTTATGTATGCAGGATATTAGACTCCTATCAGATATATGGTTGCCAAATATTTTCTCCCATTGGGCAGGATGCCTTTTTATTTTCTTGATAACATCCTTTGAGGTGCAGAAGTTTTTAATTTTGAGGAGATCCCATTTATCTATTTTTCCTTTTGCTGCTCGTGCTTTGGGTGTGAAGTTCATGAAACCATTTTCTATTACAAGGTCCTGTAGATGCTTCCCTACATTATCTTCCAAGATCTTTATGGTTTTGGCTCTTATATTTAGATCTTTGATCTATCTTGAGTTGATTTTTGTATAAGGTGTGAGATGGTGTTCCTCTCTCATTCTTTTGAATATGGATATCCAGTTCTCCAAGCACCACTTGTTGAAGAGGGCATTCTCTCCCAACTGAGTGGGCTTGGTGGCCTTGTCAAATATCAAATGACTGTATATGCGAGGATATATATCAGAACTCTCAATTTGGTTCCATTGGTCAGCATGTCTATCCTTGTGCCAATGCCATGCAGTTTTGACCACTGTAACTTTGTAGTATGTTTTAAAGTCAGGTAGTGTGATACCTCCAACTTCACTTTTCTTTTTAATATGCCTTTGGCAATTCAGGGCCTCTTGCCTTTCCAAATATATTTTGTAGTTAGTTTTTCCAGTTCCTTAAAAAATACAGTGTTAATTTTTATTGGGATTGCATTAAATCTGTAGATTAGTTTCGGTAGGATAGACATCTTAATAATGTTTAGTCTTCCTGTCCATGAACAGGGAATATTCTTCCATTTATTTAAGTCTTCTTTGGTTTCCTTTAACAGTGTTATGTAGCTTTCTGTATATAAGTGTATTAGTCAGTCAAAGGGGTGCTAATGTAAAATACCAAAAATGGGTTGGTCTTTATAAAGGGTATTTATTTGGGGCAGAAGTCCACAGATACTAGGCCATAAAGCGTTAAGTTTCTTCTCTCACCACAGTCCATTGTCACATGTTAGAGCAAGACAGCTGCCGGCCTTTGCCAGGGTTCAGACTTCTGGGGTTCCTCTCTTCCCGGGGCTGCGTTTCTCTCCAGGCTTAGCTCCTGTTTCCTCCACAAGGTCAGCTGTAGACGATCAGGCGAATGGCTTGCTTCTCTTCTCCTGGGGCCTTCTTTCCAACATCAAAACTGCTTCTTAAAAGACTGCTTCAACTGTCCTTTGCCTTGCCTTTTATATTCAATTCCCCACCCACCAAGGGGTGGGACTCAATGCCCTAATTCTAACCTAATAATGCCCAGATTAACAGATCAGTTTACAAGCATGATTCAATTATATTTTTGGAATTCATAATTACATCAAACTGCCACAATAAGTCTTTCAGATCTTTAGTTAAATTTATTCCTAAATATTTGATTTTTTTAGTTACTATTGTAAATGGTATTTTTTTCTTGATTTCCTCCTCAGATTGGTCATTATTGGTGTACAGAAATGCTACTGATTTTTGAGCATTGATCTTATAGCCTGTGACATTACTGAACTCCTTTATAAGTTCTAGAAGCTTTGTTGTAGATTTCTCAGGGCTTTCTACGTATAGGATCATGTCGTCTGCAAGTAATGAAATTTTTTTCTTATTTTTCCAATTTGGATGCCTTTTATATCTTTTTCTTGCCTCAGTGCTTGAGCAAGTATTTCTAAGACAATGTTAAATAGGAGTGGTGATAGTGGGCATCCTTGTCTTGTTCCCGATCTCAGAGGGAAGGCTTTTAGGATTTCACCATTGAAGATAATGTTAGCTTTGGGTTTTTCATATATACCCTTTATCATATTCAGAAAGTTTCCTTCTATGCCTATCTTTTGCAGTGTTTTTATCAGGAAAGAATGCTGTATTTTGTCTAATGCTTTTTCTGCATCTATAGAGATGATCATGTGATTTTTTTCTTTCAACCTATTTATGTGGTGTATTACATTGATTGATTTTCTTATATTGAACCATTCTTGTATACCTGGGATGAAACCCACGTGGTCATAGTGTATAATTCTTTTGATATGTTGTTGAATGCAATTAGCAAGTATTTTATTGAGGATTTTTAGCATCTAGGTTCATTAGAGAAATTGGTCTGTAACTGTCCTTTCTTGTGGTATCTTTGTTTGGCTTTGGTATTAGGGTAATGTTGGCATCATAGAATGAATTAGGCAATATTCCTTCTACTTCTATTTTTTAGAAGAGCTTAAGCAGGATTGGTGTTAGCTCTTTCCGGAATGTTTGGTAGAATTCAGCTGTGAAGCCTTCTGGTCCTGGGCTCTTCTCATTTGGGAGGTTTTTGATGACTGAGTCTATCTCTTTACTTGTAATTGGACTGTTGAGTTCATCAATTTCTTCTTGCGTCAATGTAGGCTGTTTGTGAGTTTCTAGAAACATGTCCATTTCCTCTAAATTGTCGTTCTTGTTGGCATATAATTTTTCAAAGTACCCTCTTATGATACTCTCTATTTCTGTGGTGTTAGTAGTGGTATCCCCTTGCTCATTCCTTATTTTGTGTATTTGCATCTGTTCTATCTTTTTTTGTTAGTCTGGCTAAGGGTTTGTCAATTTTATTGATCTTCTCAAACAACCCGCTTTTGGTTTTGTTTATTTTTTCTAGTGCTTTCTTATTCTCTATTTCATTTAGTTCTGCTCTAATCTTTGTTATTTCCTTCTTTCTACTTCGTTTAGGTTTAGTTTCTTGTTGTTTTTCCAATTCCTCCAGGTGTGCAGTTAGGTCTTCAATTTTAGCTCTTTCTTCTTTTTTAATATATGTGTTTATAGCTATGAACTTCCCTCTCAGGACAGCTTTGGCTGCATCCCATAGGTTTTGACATGCTGTATTGACATTTTCACTAGTTTCAATGTAGTTACTAATTTCTTTTGAGATTTCCTCCTTGACCCACTGTTTGTCTAAGAGTGTGTTGTTTAACTTCCATATCTTTGTGCCTAATCTGTTTCTCTGGCCCTTAGTGATTTCCAATTTCATTGCATTGTGGTTGGAGAAATTACTTTTATAATCTCAGTCTTTCTGAATCCATTGAGAGTTGTTCTGTGGCCTAGCATGTGGTCTATCTTGGAGTATGATCCATGTGCACTCGAGAAGAATGTAAATCCTGCTGTATTTGGGTGTAGTGTTCTGTATATATCTATTAGGTCCAGGTCCTCTAATGTATTATTCAGAGTCTTTGTTTCTTTATTGATTCTCTGTCTAGATGTTCTGTCTAATGGTGATTATGGTGTATTAAAATCTCCCACTATAATTGTAGAGGCATTTATTTCTCCACTTAGTTTTTCCAGAGTTTGCCTCATGTATTTTGAGGCACCCTGATTAGGTGCATAAATGTTTATGATTGTTCTCTCTTCTTGAGAGATTACCCCTTTAACTAATATATATAGTGCTCATCTTTGTCTCTTACAATAGTTTTGCATTTAAAGTGTATTTTGTCTGATATTAGGATAGCTACTCCTGCACTTTTTTGGCTATTGTTTGTTTATAATATTTTTTTCCAGCCATTCACTTTCAGCCTCCTTGAATCCCTGGGTCAAAGGTGGGTTTCTTGTAGACAGCATATAGATGGATCATATTTCCTTATCCATTCTGCCAATCTGTGTCTCTTGACTGGTGAGTTTAATCCATTAACATTCAGTGTTATTACTTGCAATGAATTTCTTATATCAGCCATATTTTCTTTGGGTTAATGTATGTCATATGTTGTTTTTATTTCACTTTTTGTCTTTTTAGTTGTTCTTACACTCTCCTCCAACTCTCTCTCCCATTTTTTCCTTTCAACTTGTAGAACTTCCTTTAGTATTTCTTGAAGTGCTGGTTTCTTCTTGACATACTCTCTTAATTTCTGTTTATCTGTGAATATTTTGAACTCTATCATTTTTTGAATGCCAGTTTTGCTGAATAGAGAATTCGTGGCTGGAAGCTTTTTTCTTTTAGTACTTTGACTATGTCATACCACTGTCTTCTTGCCTCTAAGGTTTCAGATGAGAAATCAGCTTTTAATCTTATTGTGTTTCCCTTGTATGTGATAGTTCTCTTTTCTCTTGCTGCCTTGAGTATTTTCTCTTTGTCTTGAGCATTGGACATTTCGAAAGTATATGTCTTGAGTTGGCCTGTTGGGATTTATATACTGTTTGGGGTGCGCTGTGCTTCCTGGACATGTACATCCATCTCTCTTAATAGGGTTGGGAAGTTTTCAGCTATTATTTCCTTCACTCCTTCTGTTCCCTTTCCCTTCTCTTCTCCTTCTGGGATGCCTATAATGTATATGTTTGTGCATTTTGTGTTGTCGGTTAAATCCCTGAGTCCCTGATGGATTTTTTCTATCTTTTTATCTATCTGTTCTACTATCTGTTTGATTTCAGATTATTGTCTTCCACATCACTAATTCTTTCTTCTGCCTGTTCAAATCTGCTGTTATGTGAATCCAGTGTCTTTTTTATTTCTTGGATTGTGTCATTGATCACCATCATATCTGTTATCTTTTTATGTATGTTTACAATTTCTTCAGTATATTCTCCCAGTGTCTTCTTAATATCCTTAATCTCTTCCTTCACTTCATTAAGTTGGTCCATGATATTTGTTTGGAAAGCTTTGATTAGTTGTTTGATGTTCTGCATCTCTTCCTGGTTTTTAGTTTTTCATTGGACTGGTTCATGTCTTCCTGTTTCTCAGTGTGGTTTGTAATTTTTTGTTGCCCTCTAGTCATCATTTTATCTTGATGGGTTTATTCAGTTGATTAGCTTCTCTCTGCTCTAGAGTTTTATTTAGCTGGTGGTTCTGTGTGTGTGTTAAGTTTTCTCTTTGATGCTTTGTTCTTACTCTATTTCCTTGCTTCTTTCTATGTTCCCTTGAAGGCAAAAGATTAGGGCCAGAGGAATCAAAAGATGTGAGAAAGGAAGAAGGATAATAATAATATTGATAAAAATTAGAAGAGGGGCCATATAGGACTTAGTAAAATGAATTTTTAACTCAGGTAAGCAGTGTAGAGTAATAGGGAAAAAAAGTGGAGTACCTACAATGGACTGAGAAACCAAATAGAGGAAAATATATATAATGATTTAGAAGGCCAGAATGATGAGGATAGAGAGTAAGAGTAAAGAAAAGGCTGAAAGGAAAAAGTTAATAATAATAAAAAAAGAAGTAAACAGAGTCAGGCCTCAGTATCACTGGGCCGTTAGGTAAATCAGGCTTCCTCAGCAGATTCGCCTCTCCCCTTAGCCTGGTGCCACTTCAAGCCGGCTTATTTGCTCCCCAAAGCTGTGAGGGGGTCCAGGCAACCAAACCCACAGAAAGGAAACCCCTCTCCACCTTCTGTCAGAACCCTCCCACTCTTGGAGAATGCTCCCTCTCACCGCGTTGCCCTGGACAGCTAGGTAAATCAACACTTCTCAGCAGATTCGCCACTCCCCTCAGCCTGGTGCCTCTTCAAGCCAGATATTTTGTTCCCCCAAGCTGCAAGGTGTTCCAGGCAGCCAAATCCACAGAAAGGAAACCCCTCTCGGCCCTCCGCTAGAACCCTCCCACTCTTGGAGAACGCTCCCTCTCACCGGGTTGCCAGTAGGAGTTGCAGCTTGTCCCAGCCTTTTTTCCCTGAGGGTGGGGCTCAGCTGTCTGTGTCAACTACCACAGCCAGGGGAAAAACTCACAATTCTTTCCTGAGCAATCCACCTCACTGTCCAGCTCCCTCCAGATTGATGTCCTCAAGGTTCTCGCTCCATGTGACCACTCAGGCAGAATCCTGTCCCCAATCAGCTGTCCCCCGAGAGTAAGTTGGTGAGTGCCCTCCTAAACCGATGCCATTTTGCCTCCCCTCCTGATTCAATCCCCATTTATGGACTTTGGTCACCAATGAGTTGACTGCATAGATAGCTGATTACATCTACATCAATCAGGGAGATTGCCGTCAGCAATGAGTGATGCTTTATCCAATCAGTTGAATTCCTTAAAAAGAGAAGTGATTTTAGCATTCAGAGAGAATTTCCCAGCTCATCTTTGGACAGCCAACTTCTCCTGGAAAATCATCAAGGATCTTCACTGGATTTTTATTGGAGCCCCTGGTTTGCAGCCTGTCTGTGGAACCTGGACTCATGCATCTCCATGGTCACATGAGAGACTCTTATAAAATCTCATACTATTGATAGAAATCCCTGTTGATTCTGTTTCCTTAGAGAACCCTGACTAATACAGCTGTAAAGGTAACTATTTGGGTAATTATAAATGCCAGTATTATTGTTGTATTACTTGGTATGTAACTCCACTTCTTACTTCCTGCAGGTGTTAAAATGAAAATTTATAAAAAGAAATGACATATCTAGGTTTTTGGAAGTGCAATGTACAAAGATAGAAGTGTTAACAAGTACCAAAAAAAATGGTGGGGAAAAGAGGGGTCTAGAAAAAGTATATGTGCATGATATTGAAGTTAAATAGGTATCAAACCTAATATAATTATTATGTATTTAGTATATTAAATTTTAACTCCATGGTAACCACAAAGAAAACAGATGAAAAATATATCCAGGACTGCCTCCTCCCCACCGCTAGTGGACATTATTCTCCTCTGTCAGGAGAAGTAACTGAAATTAATGAAGCTCTTGCAGAAAATCCAGGACTTGTTAACAAATCTTGTTATGTAGATGGTTGGCTAATCAAGATGACACTGAGTAATCCTTCAGAACTTGATGAACTAATGAGTGAAGAAGCATATGAGAAATACATAAAATCTATTGAGGAGTGAGAGTGGAATGCCTAAATAAACTAGTCTGAAACAACTTAATCCAGTAATATTTTAAATTACTGGTAGATAGAGATTTATAAAAGCAACTTTTTAGCAATATCAATATAAAAACTTATTCCAACTATGCTATGGAAAGAAAATACCCCATAACTTTCTAATGATAGTAAGTAAAAACACAACATGCATCTTTGTTTCACATCATCCTGTGATTCAGACTGTGATCTAGTTATATTCAGAATTCATGAAACTAAGGTAAAAACTACCTGTAAAAATTATGTAATTCAAAGGCAACATTGTTTTCTTAAGCCTTATATAGTAACTATTGCTTACATCCATCCCTGGATTTGGGTCAAAATACTTAATGATATCTTCATCGGAAATAATTGGGAGTGGAGATAAGGTTTTGTTGTACAGTGTCATATGAGGAACAATACTGTCTTAATTTTGCAAAAAATATATCCAGATAGAAATGAGAAGACACTCAGTATGGTACAACACAAGAAAGCAAATAAATATGAAAGTAGGCTTTAACAGAAGTGAGGGACAAAAAAGGATAAGACTTAAAAAGGTTAGCAAAATGACAGAAGAAAGTCCTATATTTATCAGTAGCAACTTTGAATGTAGGTGGATTAAACTTTCCATTCAAAAGGCAGAGGTTGGCAGAATGGATAAAAAAGCATGACCCAACTACGTGCTGTCTGTAAGAAACAAACATTAAAATAAAAAATACAAGTAGGTGCAGGTGAAAGGATGGAAAAAATATACCATGCAAGTAACCAAAAGAGAACTTAGTTGGCTACACTAATACTGGATAAAATAGACTTTAAGTCAAAACCTATTACGAGGGGGAAATGGATATGGCTCAAGCAATTGGGCTACTGTCTACTATATAGGAGGTTCTGGGTTCATTTCCCGGGGCCTCCTGGTGAAAGCTAGCTGGCCTGTGTGGAAAGCTGGCGCAACAACAACAAAAAAGAGACAGGAGAGACCATGAGAGACACAACAACCAGGGAGCTGAGGTGGCTCAAGCAATTGCATGCCTCTCTCCCACATCGGAAGTCCCAGGATCGGCTCCCAGTGCCTCTTAAAGAGAAGATGAGAAGAAGAGAAGACAAGCAGACACAGGGGGCACACAGCAAATGGACACAGAGAGCAAGACAGCAAGCATGAAAACAAGGGGGGAGGAATAAATAAATCTTAAAAAAAACAGTTATGAGGGACAAAGATGGTCATTACATACTGATAAAGGGGGCAATTCAACAGGAAGATGTAACAATTATAAATATATATGCACTTAACAGAAGAGCCCCAAAATATATGATGCAAGTACTGTCAGATTTGAAGGGAGAAACTGATGGTTCTACATTAATGGAAGGAGACTTTAACACACCACTCTCAATAATGGACAGAACATCTAGTCAGAAGACCAATGAGGAAGTTTAAGACTTGAATGATACACTAAACCAACTAGAACTAACATACATATATAAAACACTGCATCCAATGAAAACAGAATACACATTCTTTTCAAGTGCACATGGATCATTCTCCAGGATAGACCACATGTTGGGTCACAAAACAAGTCTCAATAAATTCAAAAATATTGAAATCAGACAATGTATAGTCTGACAATAATGGAATGAAGCTAGAAATCAATAATAAAGGGAGAAATAGAAATTTTGCAAATATGTGGAAATTAAACAACATACTTTAAAACAACCAATGGGTTAAAAAGGAAATCACAAGGGGAATTAGGATTTATTTTGAGGTAAGAAAATGAAAATACAACATACCAAAACTTATGGGATGCTGCAAAGGCAGTGCTGAAAGGGAAATTTATAGCTCTACATGCTTACATTAAAAAAGAAGAAAGACTTCAAATCAGAGACTTAACCTCAAAATTAGAAGAACTAGAAAAAGAAGAGCCAACTAAACCCAAAGTGAGCAGAAGGAAGAAAATAAAGATTATGAAATAGAAATGAATGAAAGAGAAAAACAAAACAATAGAGAGAATCTACAAAACCAAAAGTTGGTTCTTTGAAAAGATCAATAAAACTGACAAAACTTTAGCTAAACTGACAAAGAAAAAAGAGAGAGGATGCAAATAACAAGGATCAGAAATAAGTGGGACATTCCCATCAACCCCGCTGAAACAAAAAGGACTATAAATGGATGTATGCCAATAATCTAGATAACCTAGATGAAATGGACAAATTCCTAGAACACATGAATTACCTACATTGACTCAAGAAGAAAGAGAAGATCTCAATAAACCACTTACTAGTAAATATATTGAATCAGTAATCAAAAACCTCCCTACAAAGAAAAGTACAGGACCCGATGGCTTCACAGGGGAATTCTACCAAACATTTCAAAAAGACTTAATCCAATACTGCTCGTACTGTTCCAAAAAATAGAAGAGGAAGGAACACTCCCTAACTCATTCTACAAGGTCAACCTCATCCTCATACCAAAACCAAATAAAGATACCACAAGAAAAGAAAACTATAGACCAATATCTCTTATGACTACAAATACAAAAATCCTCAACAAAGCACTAGCAAACCAAATCCAACAGCATATTAAAAGAATTATACACCATGATCAGGTGGGATTTATCTGTGGTATGCAAGGTTATTTGAACATAAGAAAATCAATTCATGTGATACACCACATTAACAAACCAAAGGGGGAAAACCACATGATCATCTCAATCAAAGCAGAAAAGGCATTTGACAAAATACAACACCCTGTCTTGACAAAAACATGCCAAGCACAAAGAATGGAAAGAAACTTCCTCAACATGATAAAAGGCAAATATGGAAAGACCACAGCTAACATCATACTTATGATGAAAGACTGAATGCTTTCCCCTAAGATCAGGAAGACAAGAATGCCCACTGTCACCACTGTTATCCAACATTGTACTAGAAGTTCTTGCCAGAGTAATTAGTCAAGAAAAATAAATAAAAGCATCCCAATTGGGAAGGAAGAAGTAAAATTTTCCCTATTTGCAGATGCATGATGATGGCATGATCCTATATACAGAAAAACCTGAAAGATCTACAACAAAGCTCCTAGAGCTAATAAATGAATTCAGCAATGTGGCAGGGTTCAAGATCAACATGCAAAAATCAGTAGTGTTTCTATACATAAGCAGTTAACAATCAAAACAAGAAATCAAGAAAAAAATTCATTTATAATAGCAACTGAAAGAATAAAATATCTAGGAATAAATCTAGCCAATGATGTAAAGGACTTGTACACAGAAAAGTAAAAAACATGGCTAAAAGAAATTAAAGAAGACCTAAATAAATGGAAGGATATTCCATGTTCATGGATTGGAAGACTAAATATCATTAAGACATCAATCATACCCAAAGCAATTTATAGATCCAATGCAATCCCAATCAAAATTCCTACAGCCTTCTTTGCAGAAATGGAAAATCCAATCATCAAATTTATATAGAAGAGTAAGGTACTAAATGGCTAAAGCCATCTGGAAAAAAGAAGAATGAATTTGGAGGACTCACACTTCCCAATCTCAAAACTTGTGACACGGGAGCAGATGTGGCTCAAGCAGTTGAATGCCTGCTTCCCTCATGGGAGGTGTTGAGTTTGGTCCCTGGTGCCTCCTAAAAACAAAAACAAACAACAAACCAAAAAACCAACTCAGGGGAGCCAATATGGCTCAGTAGTTGAGTCCCGGCTTTCCACATACTAGGACCCAGGTTCAATCCCCGGCCCTGGTACCTCAAAAATATATATATTTATGACAAAGCCATAGTAATCAAAACAACATGGTACTGGCACAAGAACAGACATATAGAAATATTGAATAGAACTGAGAGCTCAGAATTCAACCCTCACATTTATGGCCAACTGACTTTTGACAAAGTGGCAAAGACCATTCAATTGGGAAAGAATAGTCTTTTCCACAAATGTTGCTGGGAAAACTGGATCTCCATTTGCAAAAAAAAAAAAAAAAAAAAAGACCCCTACCTCAAACCACGTACAAAAATCAATTCAAAATGGATCAAAGACCTAAATATAAAAGCTAGAACTATCAAACTCTTAGAAGAAAATGTAGGGAACCATCTTCAGGACCTTGTGTTAGGCAATAGTTTCTTAGATTTTATACCCAAAGCACAAGCAACAAAAGGAAAAAATAGATAAATGGGACCTCATCAGAATTAAAACGATTTGTTCCTCAAAGGACTTTATCATGAAAGTAAAAAGGCAATCTAATGAAATGGAGAGGAGGAGGGGAAAGATGGCGGCAGAGTAGGGAGCTCCAAGAGTCAGCTTGTCCTACAGGGCAGTTAGCAATCACCCAGAGCTATCTAAATCACCTGTTTGGGGGGATCCAGGAGACTGGAAGAGCATCCTGCAACATCCTTGGAAGAACAGAAAGAGGAGACTGCGCATCAGCAGTGAAGATTACTAAGTAGAGAACTTCATGCCACAGAAGCCAGTGTCCATCTCCTGCTGATGGGGCAAGATGCTTCAGAAGCTATTCCCTGGCTGGAGTTGGAAGCTCCATTTCCAAATAATGGGGAAGGAAGAGATGGTCAGCACTGACTTTAGCTAATGACTAGTAAATTTGGCTGGCTAAAGTCCAGTCCTAAGTACAGCTTAAGTTTGAACCTGTCAAAGTCATAAAGAGGCTGGCATGAGGGGAAGCAGGGCTGATTGAAAATCACAGAGATGGTAGGGATTGACTTCTTTCCCCAAGTCAGACTGCTGCCCTAGCCTGGGCTCCAGCCCCACCTCTGGCAGGGAGGAAGCTGGGGGAACCTGCACCAACCTCTCTGGGCAACTGTAGTTGCTTTTGATCTGCACGGACTAGATTTTTGGGCACCCATGTGGCTACATACCCGCCCCCAATAGGACAGGAGGGGGGTGGTGCTTTCCCAGCATCTCCAGGCAACTGCAAGCACTTTCAGTTGGCATGGACAAAGATTCTTTGGCACAGTGTGGCTACATCCCTACCCCTGAAAAGACAGGAGGGAAGGTGGTATTTTCTCAGCCTCTCCAGGCAACTGCAGTTGCTTTTGGCCCACACAGACTAGATCGTTGGGCACACCTGTGGCTATATCCCTGCCCCATATAGGACAGGAGGGAGGACAGTGTTTCCTCAGCCTCTATGGGCAACTGCAGGAGCTTTCAGCCCACATGGACTAGATTGTTGGACACAACTGTGGCTCCATACCCTCTCCTAGCAGGGGAGGAATGTGCATGGAGCTTCATCAGCCTCTCTGGGCAAAAACAGATGGTCTTGGCTGCATGGCTTGGATTACTACACACAGCTGGTGCTCAATCTGCAGCCTGGCAGGGGAGAAAGGTGGGAGAAGCTTCATCAGTTCCTGGGGCAATGCAGGCAGCTTCCACTGTTTACAGTATCAGCCACACACTCTGCTCTAACTCTGCCTCCAGCAAGGGAGATAGGACAAGAAACAGATGAAAAAGAACTGAAAAATTTCAGATTGGCTAAATATGAGCCATTATAAATTTCCAAAAGAAGTTGAACCAAGTATCAAGTATTACCTAGCTACAGTGATAAAAACAGCATGGTACTGGTATAAGGATAGACATATAGACCAACAGAACCAAACTGTAGATTGTTCAGACCCTCACATCTATGGTCAAGTGATTTTTTACAAGACTGCCAAGCCCACCCAGCTGGGGTAGAACAGTCTATTCAACAAATGGTGCTGGGATAACTAGATATCTATATCCTAATGAAAGAAAGAGGACCCCTACCTCACACCTTTATACAAAAATTAACTCGAAATGGATGAAAGACTTTAATATGAAAGCTAGAACCATAAAACTCCTAGAAGAAAATGTAGGGAAAGATCTTCAAGACCTGGTGGTAGGTGATGTTTTCTTAAATCTTATACTCAAAGCACAAACAGCAAAAGAAGAAACGGATAAATGGGACCTCCTCAAATTTAAACCCTTTTTTTGCTTCAAGGTACTTTGTCAAGAAGGTAAAAAAGCAGCCTATTCAATGGGAGAATATATTTGGAAACCAGATATCCGATAAGAGTTTGATTTCCATGCTATATAAAGAGATCGTCCAATTCAACGATAAAAGGGCAAGCAATCTAATTTAAAAATGGGCAAAAGACTTAAGTAGACATCTTTCCAAAGAGGACATACAAACGGCAAAAAAGCACCTGAAAAAAAATGTTCAATATCACTTGCTATTAGGGGAATGCAAATCAAAACTACAATGAGATATCATCTTACACCGCATAGAATGGCCATTAAAAAACAAACAAACAAACAGAAACCTACAAGTGCTGGAGAATGTGGAGAAATAGTAACATTCCTTCACTGTTGGTGGGAATGTATAATGGTGCAGCCTCTGTGGAAGACAGTTTGATGGTTTCTCAGGAAGCTAAATATAGAACTGCCGTACTATCCAGCAATCCCCCTACTAGGAATATATCCAGAAGAACTGAAAACAGGTACACAGACATTTGTACATGATATTCATAGTGGCATTATTCACAGTTGCCGAAAGATGGAGACAAGTGTCCATCAACTGATGAATGGAGAAACAAAATGTGGTATATACATATGATGGAATACTATGCTGCTGTAAGAATAAATGAAATTGGGACACACATAATACCATGGATGAACCTTGATGACATGCTGAGTAAAATAAGCCAGACACAAAAGAACAAATATTGTGTAGTCTCACTAATATGAACCAAATGTGAAGAGTAAACACATGGAATTAAAATCTATAGTATAGATTACTAGGTGATAGGATGAGGACTGAGAAGAGGTACTGATGCTTAATGTTTGTAGAATTTTTAATTAGCTTGACCGTAAATGTGTGGAAATGCATTGGGTTGGTGGTAACACATTATAATGAATATAACTAACATGGCTGGCTTGTAAATGGAATTGTGTTTGAAAGGGGTAATCTAGGGACATAAATGTCAAATGAAAGAAAGATAGAGAGTACTCTGGGATTGTATAACATAGTGAACCCAGAGGTAGATAAGGATTGTGGTTAATAGTACAAATACAAGAATGTTCTTCTATGAACTAGAACAAATGTATGTCACTATTACAAGGTGGTAAAAACATAGTGATGCAAAGGGAAAATACAATTAATGTACTTATGGACTATAGTTAACAGCAATATTGTAATGTTGTTGCATCAACTTCAAAGAAGGTACTATATAAATGGTAAGGGGAAATCAAAAGGGGGTATGGGATTTTTTTCTTTTGGACTAAGGAAAAAGTTCAAAAATTTTCTGAGGTGATGACTACAACTCTGTGATGAAACTGAGAGCCACTGAGTGTACACTTTGGATGGATGGTACAGGGAATGGGACTGTATAACACAGTGAACCATTTGGTGGATGATGAGCTATCAGTAATAGTACAAACATGAGAGCATCTCTCATGAACTATAACAGATACACAATACTAATACATGATGTTAATAATAGGGGGGTGTATGGAAAAATATACCAAATGTAAGCTATGGACTATAGTTAGTAGTAATATTTTGATAATGTTCTTTCATAATCTATAACAAATGTTCCACCACAATGCATGGTGGTGGAGGGGTGATGTATGGGTTTCTGCACATTATGCATGATTGTTTTGTAAGCTCACAACTTTTCTAATAAAAATATATTAATAAAAAGACAATCTACACAATGAGAGAAAATATTTGGAAAATTCATATCCAATAAAGGTGTAGTATCCAGAATACATGAAGACATCTTACAATTGAGCAATTAAAAGACAACTCTATTTAAAAATAGCCAAAAGGCATTTCTTTGGACATCTCTCCGAAGAAAATACACAAATGGCCAGAAAGCACATGAAAAGATACTTTACATCATTAGCCATCAGGGAATGCAAATCAAAACCTCAGTGAGATACCATTTCACACCCATTAGAATGGCTGGTATTTAAAAAAAAAAAAAAGGAAAATAACAAGTGTTGGAGAGGATGTGGTGATACAGGAACACTCATTCATTGCTGGTGGCAATGTAAAATGGTGCAGCCTCTGTGGAAGACAGTTTGAAGGTTCCTTAGAAAGTTTAAGGATAGAGCTACCATATGATCTGGCAATCCCACTACTAGTTATATACCCAAAGGAATTGAAAGCAGGAACTCAAACAGATATTTGCACACCGATGTTCATAGCAGCATTATTCACAATAGCCAGGAGATGAAAGCAACCCAAGTATCCATCAACCTATGAATGGATAAATAAAACGTAGCATACACATACAATGGAATATTATTCAGCTGTAAAAAGGAATGAAGTTCAGATAAATGTAACAACATGGATAAACCTTGAAGACATCCTGTTGAGTGAAATAAGCCAGACATAAAAAGACAAATATTGTATGATCTCACTGATTTGAAAAAAATTCGAATACACAAAGTCATAGAGTCAGAATCTAGAACATCGGTTACCAGGGGACAGGGTGGGGATAGGGAAGGGGGAGTTAAGGCTTAAAATGCACAGGTTTCCTATTTAGAATGAAATGGAAATGTTTTGGTAATGGATGATGGTGAAGGTAGGATAACATTGTAAATGCAATTAACACCACTGAAATGTATGTCTATGATTAAAAGGGGAAATGTAAGATTTTATATATGGTAACAAAATAAAATTTTTAAAAATACATGGAAGCATACTACTCAGTGAACCCCAAGTTAAACCATGGACTTTAATTAATACCACAATTATAAAAATAGGCTATCTTCAAATGTAACAAATATTTCACACCAATGCAAGGTGTGGTGGTAGGGTGGTATAGGGAAATTCTGTATTTTATGCATGATTGTTCTGTAAACCCACAACTTCTCTAATAAAAAAAAAGATTTAATAAAAGATAATAGATTTCAATCCAACCCAACCACTGTAAAATTACAATGTAAATAGTCTAAATACCCCAATTAAGAGGCAGAGATTGTCAAATTGGATTAAAAAAAGCAAGATGCTATCCATAAGAAACCCACCTTAAATATAAAGAGACTGATTGGTTAAAAGTAAAAGGATAAAATTAGAGAGACAAGGCAAACACTAATCAAAAGAAAGCTGAAGGGTTATGTTAATATCAATAACATCATATTTCAGAAGAAGGAATGTAACCACAGGTAAATAGGGACACTGCATAATGATCCTACAGACCAGGCATTTGCAAACTACACTCTGTGGGCTGGCATCTGTTTTTGTAAATAATATTTTATTGGAACACTGTCACACCCATTTATTAGGTATTATCTATAGCCGCTTTTATGCCCACAAGCATAGAATATCTACTATCTTGCTTCTTTTGCTTAGCTTAGTCTTTCTGAGATTTACCCATGTTGTTGCATGTATCAATTGTTTCTTCTGTTTTGTTGTGTAGTATTCCATTGTATGAATATACCCACAAATTTTGAAATTCATTTTCTTGCTTTCAAATATGTGGCTTGTTCCTGTTTGGGACTATTATGAATGAAACTGCAATAAATATTTTATATAATTTTTTCTGGATGCATGTTTTAATTTTCCTTGGATAAATATCTAAGAATGTAATTGCTTGGTCATAGGGTGGATAAATGTTTAAGTTTATAAGAAATCATCAAACTGTTTTCCAAGTTGGTTGGTCCATTTTTTTTTCTCAATATTTTGTGTTAAACTTTTAAAGTTTAGGCATTCTAGTGAGGTGTGTAGTGGTATTTTGTTGTGGCTTTAATTTGTTCTTTTCTAATGACTAATAATGTTGTGCATCATTTCATGTTCATATTGACCATGTCTATGCTTACTTTTGTGCAGTGTTTGTGTAGTAGCTTGTCTTTAATTATTGATTTGAAGGAGTTTTTAGAAAATTTGTTCTGGGTATGAGTCTTGTCAGATAGATGACTTGTGAATAAATTCTCTCTATGGCTTACCTTTTTATTTATCTAAATGGTGTCATTAGATGAACAGAAGTTTTTAATTTTTATGAAGTCCAATTTAATATTTTTTTATTTTATGGCTAGTAATTTTTGTGTCCTAAGAATACTTGTCAACCCCAGGTCATGAAGATGTTCTCCTACTTTATTCCTCTAGTGGTTTTAAAGTTCACTTTCCCATATATTTATCCATTTGTTACAGCACCATTTTTTTTGTTTTGTTTTGTGTTTTTTGTTTTGTTTTGTTTTGTTTTGTTTTGAGGTACTGGGTCCAGGGATTGAACTCAGGACCTCGTACGTAGGAGGCCTGTGCCCAACCACTGAACCACATGGGCTACCCTGCGTTGGCTCCCTAGTCTGTTTGCTCATTGTCTTGCTTGTTGTCTGCTCCTTCTTTTTGCTCGTTGTCTGCTCATTGTTTGTTTATTTGTTTTTAATATTTATTATTTATTTATTTATTTCTCCATCCCCACCCTCATTGTTTGCACTCATTGTCTGCTCTCTGTTCGCCTTCTTTTTAGGAGGCACTGGGAACCAAACCTGAGACCTCCCATGTGGGAGGGAGGCACCCAATCACTTGAGCCACCTCCGCCCTGCTCATTGTTTGTTTGTTTTCTTTAGGAGGCACCGGGAACCAAACCTGGGACATCCAATGTGGGAGGCGGGCACTCAACTACTTGAGCCATACACTCCCCCTCAGCACCATTTTTTGAGAAGACTTTTCTTCCCACATTGAATTGTCTTGGTCCTATGTTACAGATCAACTGACTATGTAAGTGTGGATTTATTTCTCAACTTTCTATTTCAGTCCCACTTATCTATTTCCTATCATTACATCAATACTACACTGTCTTAATTATTTAGCATTAAAGAACTTCTTGTGATAAGATAGAGTAAGTCTTCCAGGTTTGTTCTTCTTTTTCAAAATTGTTTTGGCTATTCTGGGTCTTTTTCATATTCATAAAATTTTTAGAGTCAGCTTGTCGATTTCTAGAAAAAAGATAGATGGAATTGTATCAAATCTACAGCTCTTTTTTGGGAGACTAGTAGTCTTAACTATATGTGTCTTCTAATCCATGATCATGACATAGCTCTCCTTTATTTACATATTCTTTAATATCTCTTATCAATATTTGTATTTTTCAGGGTAGAGGCCTTGAACAGTTATTGTTAAAATTCAATCTAAATAATTTATCTTTTATGTTATTATAAATGATTTAAAAATTTTTAATTTTCCAATTATTTGCCAGTAAAAAGGAATATAATTTATTTCTGTATATTGATCTTGTATCCTATGACCTTGTTAAATTCACTTATTAGTTATAGTAGTTTTTTGTACAGTCATTTAAAAATTTTTTACTGTTGTAATATATATATATGCCATAAAATTTCTCATTCCAACCACTTTCAAGAATGCAGTTCACTGGGATTAATCACATTCACAATGTTGTGCAACGATAACACTATCAGTTACCGAAACTTTTCCATCACACCAAACAGAAACTCTATACCTATTAAGCATTAACTCCCCATTCTCCACCCTATTCCCTAACTCCTGCTCCTCCTACCCTGTACTCTAATTTCTGTCTATAAATTTGCATGTTCTAATATAAGTGAAATCATACAATATTTGTCCTTTTGTGACTGGCTTATTTCATTCGACATAATGTCATCAAGGTCCATCCATGTTGTTGCATGTATCAGAACTTCATTCCTTTTTAGAGCTGAATAATATTCCGTTGTATGTATATACATCATTTTGTTTACCTGTTCTTCTGTTGATGGACACTTGGGTTGCTTTCATCTCTTGGCTGTTGTGAATAATGCCGCTATAAACATCATTGTGCAAATATCTGTTGGAGTCCCTGCTTTCAATTCCTTTGGGTATATTCCTGAAGTGGGATTGCTGGGTGTGGTGGTTTGAAGTTCTATGTACCCCAGAAAAACATGTTCTTAAATCTAATCAATTCCTGCGTGTGTAAACCCATTGTAAGGAAGACCTTTTTAAAAAAAAAAAAAAGATTTATTTTATTTATTTATTTCTCCCCACCACCGCCCCTTGTTGTTTTCACTTGCTGTGTCTGTTTATCTTCCTTGTTTCTTTCTAGGAGGCACCAGGAGCCAAACTCAGGACCACCGATGTGGGAGGGAGGCACCTAATCGCTTGAGCCACCTCCACTCCCTGCTTTGTTGTGTCTCTCATTGTTTTTCCTCTCTTGTTGCGTCATCTTGTCGCATCAGCTCACCTCACCTGCCCATTGCGTCAGCTCGCTGTCTTCTTTAGGAGGCACCGGGAACCTGTGCTCCCCGCTTTGTTGTGTCTCTCATTATGTTCCCTCTTCTTGGGTCTTTTGTTGTGTCAACTTACCATGCCTTCCTGTCACGCCAGCCTGCTGTCTTCTTTAGGAGGCACTGCGATATGAACCAGAGACCTCCCATGTGGTAGGCAGGAGCCCATTCATCTGAGCCACATCCACTTCCCAGGAGGACCTTTTGATGATGCTACTTCAGCTAAGGTGTATCCTATCTCAATCAGGATGGGTCTTAATCCTATTATTGGAATCCTTTATAAGAGAATGAAATTCAGACATAGAGCAAGCCATGGCAACAAGAAGCTGAAATCAATGAAGAGACGGGAAAAGAAGGGAGAGACCAGCAGATACCACCATGTGCCTTGCTATGTCACAGAGGAGCCAAGAATTGCTGGCAGCCAGTCTTTGAGAAGAATGCATCACCTGATGATGCCTTGATTTGGATATTTTTCCAGCTTCAAATCTGTGAGCTAATAAATTTCCATTGTTTAAGCCAGACCATTTCATGGTATTTTCTTAAGCAGCCTAGAAAGCTAATACACTGGGTCATATGGTAATTCTATACTTAACTTTCTGAAGAACTGCCAAACAGTTTTCCACAGAAGCTGCACCATTTACATTCCTACCAACAATGAATGAGTGTTCCTATTTTTCCACATCCTCTCCCATTTGTTATTTCCCATTTTAAAATAATAGTGGCTATTCTGGTGCGTGTGAAATGCGATCTCATTGTAGTATTGATTTACATTTCCCTAATGGCTAATGATGGTGAGCATCTTTTCATGTGCTTATTGGCCATTTGTATATCTTTTTTGGAGAAATGTCTAAGTCTTTGCTCATTTTTTAATTGGTGGTTTATCTTTTTGTTGTTGAGTTGTAAAATTTCTTTATATATTCTAAATATTAAACCTTATCAGATATGTAGTTTCCAAATTTTTTTCTCCTATACTGTAGGTTGTCTTTATACTTTCATGATTACTTTGATTTAAACAACATATAGTTGGGCCTTTTTTCTCCATTCTGCCAATCTCTGCTTTTTGACTGGAGAGTTTTATCCATTTTCATTTAAAATACCTACTGATAATGTAGAACTTTCTTTTTTCATTTTGCTACTTGGCCTTTGTAAGTCTTATATATTCTTTGTCCCTCCATTCTGCTAATGTCTACTTTCATATTTAATTGTGTTTTTTTTGTGTGTGTGTGTGTACAATTTTGAGTCCCTTCTCATTTCCTTCTTTATATATTTTTCAGATATTTTCTTTGTCATTACTATGGGGCTTAAGTTTAACATCTTAGTTCTATAAAAATCATGTTTGATTTTACATCAATTTAACTTTAATAGCACACACAAACATTGTTCCTGTATTCTCTGACCCCCACCTTTTTGCTGTACTTGTTACAAATTATATCTTTTTACAATTTATGCCCAAAATCATAGATCTATCATTTAGAGTTTTTTCTTTTAAGATTTATTTATTTATTCCCCCCTTCCGCATTGTTTTTTACACCTGCTGTCTTGCTTTCTATGTCCATTCACTGTGTGCTCTCTGTGTCTGCTTGTTTTCTGTTCTCATCTTCTCTTTAGGAGGCACTGGGAACCGATCCTGCGATGTCCGATGTGAGAGAGAGGCACTCAATCACTTGAGCCATCTCCGCTTCCTGGTTTGTTGTCTCTCATTGCCTCTTTTTTTGTTGTTGTTGAGCCAGCTCTCTGTGCAGGCCAGCTCTCCGTGCAGGCCAGCTCTCCATGCAGGCCAGCTCATTTTCATCAGGAGGTCCCAAGAAACGTACCTGGGACCTACCATTTGGTAGACGGGAGCCCAATTGCATGAGCTGCATCCGCTTCCCTATGATTTAGTTGTTATTGACTTGCATATTAGAACCTGTAAGAAGTAAAAAGTGGAGTTACATACAAAAAAGATACAATAAAATAGTACTAGTATTTATATTTGCCTATATGGTTGCCTTTACCAGAGATCTTTATTCCTTTATGCTGCTTTTATCCCATTTAATGTAATTTCCTTTCAGTCTGAAGGCCTCCCTTTAGCATTGCTCGTAGAGAAGGTCTAGTAGTGACAAACTCCTTCAGCTTTTGTTTATCTGGAAATGTTTTAATCTCTCCCTTATTTTGAATAATAGTCTTGCCAGATATAAAATTCCTGGTTAGAAATTATTTTCTTTCAGCACTTTAAATATTTTGTCCCACTGACTTTTTGACTCCATGATTTCCGATGAGAAATTGGCACTTGATCTGAATTGGACTACATAACATGTAGCTTTTCTCTTGCAGCTTTCAGAACTCTCTCCTTCTCCTTTGCATTCAACAGTTTGACTTCTATGTGTCTGGGCATGGTTTTCTTTGATTTTATCCTGTTTGGAGATTGTTGGGATTCTTGAATGTGGATATACATATCTTTGGTAAATATGGGAAGCTTTCTGCCATTATTTCTTTGAATATTCCTTCTGCCCCTTTCTCTCTTCTCCTTCTGGGATTCCTATAATGTGTATATTTATATGTTTGATGGTGTCCCACAGGTCTCTTAGGCTCTGTTCATACTTTTTCATTCTTTTTTCTTTCTCTTCCTCAGCCTGAATCATCTCAATTGTCTTATTTTAGAGTTCATTGTTTTTTTTTCTTCTACAAACTCTAATTTGCTGTTGAAACCCTCTAAGAAATTTTTTATTTCAGTTATTGTGATCTTCAACTCTAGTAGTTTTTTCTGGTTTTTTTTTCTCCTTCCTTTAAAAAATCTCTATCTCTTTTAAAAATCTCTCTCTTTATTGAGACTTTAAAATTTTTTTAATTTAAAAAAAATCTCTTTATTGAGATTATCATATTGTTTATTCATTGTTTTCCTAATATCCTTAATTTCTTTCTCCATGCTTTCTTTGATCACACTGAGCATATTGAAGATCATTTTTTAAAGTGTTTGGTATGTCCAAAGTCCAAATTTCTTCACTGATGTTTTCTGAAGTTTTATCTTGTTCCTTTTGGTGAGCCATCATTTCCTGTTTCTTTGTTTGTCTTGTACTCTTTTGTTGCACACTGTACATTTTAATATTTTAATGAGTTAATTCTGGGATTTAGTCCCTGAGCTGTCTGTTCCTCAAGTTTGTACCCAGCTAGTGTTATGACAGAGATTTTCTTGAATTACAGAAACTGAAAAACAACAACAACAAAAAAAAAAAAAAAAAAAAAAACAATGCAAAAACAAAAACAGTCAAACAAACAAAAAACACCTCTCACAGTCTTTGTAAATTGGTCCTGCATTGGCTGGTGCTCTCCTTCAGAATTTAGCATTTCTATCAAGAAGATCAGCCTGAGACAAAAATGTGGGGTCCTCTCTGCCTTTTCTGAGCCTGCACTTGTGGCCTTAGGAATTCCCCCTTTTATAAGAATCTGAATGCCCCCACAGTTCCCTATGAAATAGACTCCCTCACCCCAGGTGCATTATTGTATGTCTTGAAGCTGGTAATCCTTTGCCCCAGGTCACTTTGATTTAATTGTTTCTTGTACTACTTTAGCTGTGAGCCAACTGTTTCTGCCTGGAGGGCAAGTTCTCGGAGGGCTAGCTAGAGATGAGTGTCCTGGTTCATTCCGAATCTTCAGGTTCACCTGATAGACTGACACCCAAACACAGGCATCCCAGTATGCTCATAGCAGATACTCTGCTCCCTCTGGAAGAGGGCCAGGGACCCACATTGGAGGCACAAACCAGTGCCACATCATGCCAGGAAACAGGAGGGGGAGGGGCCAGCAAAGGCACCACAAGCTTCTCCTACTTGTTTTAAGTTTCATTCTCTTGATTCAACACTCACCCAATTACTACTACCCTTTTATTGTTTTCTGGAATTTTGAGGAAGATGGATCTGCTAGTTTTTGGTAGTTGCTCAAAGATGCTGTGAGCAAAGGACACCTGGAGCATCTTACACTGCCATCTTGGGCCACCAGTGATCAACAGCTGTTTCAGGTCATCTTACCTGCTCTCATTGTTTCAGCAGCCACCCCTATGCTGATGAAAGTAAATTAACATTTCCTGCTTAATTTTTCCTTAACACTTCAGGAACCAGAATTACAATCACCTGTTGGCATCAGCACATCACTATGTCCGATGCACCTCAAACTTAATTTTTCAAAATGGAATGAATCATCTTTCCCACTAACCTTAATCTTTTTCCTGTAAATTAAAAATATTAATTGATGAAAATATAATCTATTCAACCTCTAAAAGAAGGTGATATCCTTGACTTTCTTTGCCCTTCACCTTCTATATCTAATGAACCATCAAGCCCAATTATTAATTTTGCCTCCCAACTATGAAATTCATGAATTTATGAAATTCATTTTCTCTTCTCCTTATTTACTATCATGTACTACAGTAAAATCCTAATTTTAGTTTTGACACCTTCCCCCCAATACGTCCTCCTTATGCTGCCATGGCTCTATCTGAATTGCAAGGCTGTCTCTTCAGTGGCTTCCTAATAGAGACTGCAAGCTGCCCTTGATCTCTGTGATCTCAGGTTTGCCTCCCTCTCCAGCCTCAGTTCCAGATGCTCACTGCTCTCTGCTTTACACTCAGTGTTGTACTTGTCCATCAAGATCTATCTTGACTCATGTGGTCGTCTCCTGAGTGTAAGGCTCTTCCCACCCTTAGCATATGCAACTTTTTCTCCTTTACATCTAAGCTCAGGAGGTCTCTACTTCAGGATGCTACTCCTGACTCTCTGGAAGCAGATTGGGTGCCCCTACTCTGAGCTCTCAGAATTTATGCATCCATTGTTTATAATTGTAGCTACCACAATGACATT
Organism: Tolypeutes matacus; assembly: GCA_026826555.1. NCBI lineage: Eukaryota > Metazoa > Chordata > Mammalia > Cingulata > Chlamyphoridae > Tolypeutes > Tolypeutes matacus. Next base: position 12,481,353 of record JAKSZT010053813.1, read on the forward strand.
TTCATTTGTCTTTCATTTGTCTCCCTCTCATTCATTTTTATGCTGCATTCAATCTCTACCTACAGTAAAGAAAATAACAGCCAGTTACCGGTGCTCCTAATGAACACTAGATGTCACTCTTGTCTTTTGTTTGGGCAAATGAACAGCCACGAATTCTACCGTTACTCTCAATTCAAAAACTGTCTTCGGGCAGGGGGTGGGGGTGGGGTGGGGTGGGGTGGGATGGGGAGGAGGCTAAAAAAGTTCTTATCCTGAAGTGTTTGTTGTTGTTTTTTGTTTTGTTTTGTTTTTTTAAGAAACCAACTTTTTAGGCCTATTCAGGTTCAACAAGGAACAGCTCGATCCTAAAACAAAGACAAGACTAATTTATTTATTTACTTTTTAAACAATTTATTGAAGTATATATATCATTCATATATGAACATACATAAACTATAAGAGTTCAGTAAACATCGTGAACTTACAAAACAAACATGCATAACATCATACAGGGCTCCCACATATCCCCAACCCGCCCCCTCCCCCCGGCCCCCAAACACCCTGCATTGTTGTGAAACATTTGTTAACATATCATGAAAGAGCATCATCAAAGTATCACTACTAACTATAGTCTGAATCTCCCTTCCCTATACATTTTTTAAAAAGGATTTATTTATTTACTTTTATCCATTTTTACCGCCCACCTCCTGTTTCTGCTGTTTCTGAGTCCATTCGCTGGGTAACTCTGTTTCCTGCCCTTTCTTCTCATCCTTCTCCTCCTCTCTTCACTGGAATTTGATCCTCAGAACCTCCAATGTGGGAGAGAGGCGCCCTACTGCCTGTGCTGCGTTGCTTGAGGGGCCTGGCGGCGCACCCGTGCATGGGGTCTGGTGGCCTATGCGCCTTCTACTGGGAGGTCCTGGGGATTGAACCCAGGTCCCTCCATATGGGAGACAGACGCCCAACCATTTGAGCCACATCTGTCCCCCTGTTATATCTTTTAAGGTTGACCAAAGATACCTAGAGTTACAGTCATTTCCCATACACGATGGTCATATAACAAATCAGGCTTAGTTTATCACCAGCGTTCTAAAAACCAGACCTAGGGAGAAAAACTAGGTCTGGGGACACATGCATGGTTTCTAATATAGCGAATGTTTAGCCTACCCTGATTATCACAAAATCAGGACAGCAAGAATATTCGCATAATTTATTTTTTAAATCTACCAAGGAATGTAAGTATAAAAAAAGCTTAGCACCACTAGCCCAGCTGTTATTTGCTGATATCAAAATAAGTTTATCTATTTTTTAAAAACATGTAATTGGTTGTATTTCTTTTTTCAAAAAAAATTCTGGAACTTGGAAAAAGGACTGAAAATTACCTTAATTTTTTTTTTCTAATACAAAAGATAAGCTCTCACCCTTTAATAAAAAGATTGAATAGTAAATATTTTATGATCTTTTATGATTACCTGTAGAACTTTCAATGTTTAATAGCTCAAAAGAAGTCTGAAGAATACACCATAACAATATGGTGCCGAGGAGAAAAATTTTAGAACATTCTTTTTCCAAAGCAAAGACTCAATAGTGCTTTAATTTAAAAAGAACCATATCCTTTATATTTCTTATACACAAGAAGACTCACAATATGTTAGCCTTATTTTACTTCTTGAACCTAATATTGTCCCAGTTTTCCCAATTGTAAATAGCTCCACTCCCATGTAATTATTCTGGGCTAATATTTGGTGATCATCCTTGATTTTTCCTCTCCTCTCATTTTCTATATCCAAACCATCAACAAATTCTATCGGTTCTGCCTCTAAAAGATATCTCTAATTTGTCCACTACTCTCTATCTCCAGGCACCACCCTGGTCCAACCTACTGTCTCTCACCGGCTCCAACAGCCTTCTTATTTGTCTCCCTGCCCAAGCCTGTTCAAGGCACTTTGAATCCTCAACCCTGTGGAAAGAGACCACCTCTGTTCAAAATCTATTCTACATAGAATCTTTAAGGACGTATTTGCATTAATCTAAGAAAGTTCAGAAACTGGAAAGAACTATGAAACACTTTAGATGACTAATCCTAGGAACATGAAGTAGCCATCCAAGTTCTAAGGTTCAAGAAAAGTGCATTTGACATTGCTGTCTCTCTATTACAGATGTCACTGACAATGTTCGCTTTGTTGTATTATAAATCATCAGACCTGCCCAAACTGGGTTATTTATATTAGCAAAAGAACAATGAGTCTTGAAAGTATTTTTCTTGTGGCAATAATGTTTTGTTACATAGTGAACACAGCGTTTGCAAATAATTGAAATTTCATCTTCTTATTTTAATCAAATAGTCCAGCCTCTTTGCAATTCATTTTGTTGGAGAACCTTTATTTGACAAGCCTCTGCTGCCGAGGTGACTTTAGTGACTGAGTTAGAGCTAGAGCAAATTTTTTCCCCTTTCCTTAAAGAGGGGTAATTTTTCCCACAGATTGTACTGCGCACAGTATAGGGCAGGCCAATCTATTAAATTCTGCTGAAAATGTATTTTTAGCTCCATTTAACAGATCAGTCTCTAGCCTGAGATTAAATATTATTTGTATTCCACTGCTTGATCTAACAGAGAACCCGAGAGTTAAGGGATTGAAATGAAGCATCCCTATCATCCTCAGTTTTCTTTTGTCTCCCAGTGTCTTCTGATTCTAATTATTTTTCATTGCAATCTTTGGTTAAATATCTTCCTTCAAACTCAGCACAGCACAGAGAAGGAACATTAATTAATAATGATCTGAAATCTTTAATTACCACCTTTAAAGCATAAAAGTTTTGCTCCTTAATTTGGAATTAAAAATTAATTTGTTTTCTGATATTTTCAAGTAGGTACTCACAAGAATAAATCAAGAATTACTCCATATTCAAATAGAGAAGTTACAACATTTGAGTGTTTGGAAGATTTTGAATTTTGGCATTTTCTGTCACCTTCATGAAAATGAGCTAGTCAAAAACGCAATCAGACATAAAATGCATTATAAAATGCAAACAAAACTGACTCAAGTGGACAGTTATAGAAAGCACGTGTTAGGTTGTCTTTAAAAATGTATACTCAGACATAAAAACACTTCTCAAAATTAATCTGAGAAAATAGGTACCTTAAAAAAAAAAAAATCCCATACCCATTATCTATATTCTGTGCCCATGACAGTTGTTATAAAAGTCATAATCTTATAGAGCATTACATTTTTGTTGTGAGGTAGGTAAGATTTCTATAGACCTCTAAGAATCTAAATAACTCTTTCTCCCCTACTCAGACTAACAGGGAAAATTATAAGTAAGTTTAGGTTACTAAATATGCTTTAGGAGCAGGGCCTCAGTATCCCAACATAGATCAAATACTAAACGACAGATGACTATATGTGAAGTAAGTGAACCATGTGTTAAGGCCCAAAGAGGTGCTATATTGATTGATAATCAGTTCAATTTATGACTGTGGCTGTTATCTTCAAAAACAAAGAACATAAAAATCAATGTAACTAGCCATAGAAAAGCCATAGATTGTACACTTTGGATATGTGAATATATCTCAATTAAACTCTTTTAAAATGTAACTAGGAATAATTCATTATTTTATTCACAGGACTTTCTTCTGAAGCTCTGTTTTTCTCTTGGAGTTTCCTTTATTTATTTAATTAAGAAATGTTGGATATAAAAGGAGAGCTTTATTGAGACTGCAAATATTGTCCATTTAAACTGTGACCTGAATTACAGATATTCATAAATTAATTTTCCACCCTTAAGGAAATGTTAAAATTAAATTCAGGTTTGATCACCAATATATCTTTTCTTCCTCACTGTATTTTGTCCCTGAAATTAGGTGCATTATTCAGTCACAACTGGAAATATATATACTTGGAAACTAGGTGCCACACAAATTAAAGTGAAATAAATTTTACCTGATTATAAGAGATCTTAAATTTAGAATTTTTAATCATGCATTCTAATGGCAAGATCTAAGGAACTTCTAATAACTATTTGACTTCTCAAATAAGAGCAAATTAAATTTAACCTAAAACCATCTAAGTAAGAAGAAAAAAATGTAAAACTATAGGCCTTTAATGAGTCTTAGGATTTTAGAGGAGAAAGTGTATAGGCTTAAAAATAATAGTTGTAACATTATTAAGGAGTATAATTATTAAGAGGATACGGGCTTCCCTTCCTCCCCTGACCAAGCACAGCAGTGCCATTAAGGGAAGTAACACCTATTTAAAGGATGTAAAGAAAGTAAAATTTTGTTTTGTTTCACACCACTAGCCTAACATTGCAGCTTGAGGTCAGTCAAGTAACACCTTTCGTAATTACTGCTGGCAGATGCTGGACTATATAGAGCCCCAAGAGAATTCCAGACTCTCGGATTAAAATCTTGGTTTCTCTTTGATATGGAGGACTAGAGAATCCTCCACCTCATGTTTCCCAATACCTTAATCTTGTCATTCCTCCTCAAATATTCAGGTTCAGCAAAAACCTTTAAATGTCTCATTTATCTTTCCCTTCATCAATTTTATTCTCCCCAATTTTTTGTTTGCAATATATTTTGTCTTCTTTTATAATATTAATCGTTTTAACCCATTTTCTCTTTTATTCTTTTGCTTCCCAATAATTTTTAGCCAAAATATGATTGTTTAGCAGTTATAGAATGCATCTTGCATTTAAAAGAGAATAAGTCTTCTCTCATGCATGTTATTTTTTTTTTTTTTTTTAAAGATTTTATTTATTTATTCATTTATCCCCCCCTTGCTGCTTGTGCTCGCTGGGTCAGCCAACCACGCCATGCGGGCGAGCCCGCCCTCACCAGGAGGCCCCGGGAACCGAACCCGGGGCCCCCCATATGGTAAACGGGAGCCCCACTGATTGAGCCACAGCCGCTTCCCTGCATGTTATTTTTTAAAATCATGTTCATATTTATCCTATTGAACTTTGTTAGCTCAGTCTCAATCACTAACCACTTTAAAACCTTATTTGGACAGCACTCAGTTATTTTTTGAAAGCTGTTTTACTTTTTTGTTTCTTACATGATGTATATGATTTTTTAATGTTAAGGTTTATTGATTAAAATTTGTTGTTGATGTTAATATGTTATTTGAAAACAGTTTCAATGCATATTTAAGTAATTTTCCCAAATGGAAGCCAGCAGGATAGAAAAAAAGATACAGAGTAGGGTTACCACATTAACACTTAAAAAAAAAAAAAAAGCAACAAGGGAAACAAATCTAAGCACCTAAAGCTACCTAAAGAGGTTTTGATTTATGGAGGTTAAATACACTCTCAGTCGATGTAAATTTGAAAATGAATCATCCTTTGGAACTCTCTCAGCCTTATCGCCCATTCTGCCTCACACTTAAACAGAGCTGAAGTATTTTAGAAGCAGCAGCAATATAAAAATGGAGACTAAAGTATTGATTGACAATTTCTAGGACTCCTTATGCCGTTGGGGCATTTCATTCAGGTACAATGATCACATACATACCTAGGTATTGCCACAATCCCCACTTTCCTAAAAATTACAGATTGTTCCGACACTTACAGAATCACTGCTTCGTTTCCAAGTGGGAGTGCACCCTCGTTAATGTGTCCTGGACTCATTCCTCCATTTATTCCATGAATGTTTACTGGCATACAGGTGCTCTGGGAAACAGAGGTCAACAAATCACAACAATTCCTGATTTCACAAAAGCATTCATGCTGATCCTCACCCATCTAACATTCACAAGAGAACCAGGCATACCATCTTGATTTATGCTTGCAAATAAACATACTGTCAAGTTTTCAAACCTTTTGAACCCATTCAGTTTGTTTTTAATCCTGCTTCCACTAAACAAAGTCATTCTGATGGTTCATCTTTTCCTTCAAAGAGCTCATCTTAATAATAATAATAATAATAATAATAATAATAATAATGGTAGCACTTATGATAGTCAAGGTACTATGCTAAATATCTCACATGATTTTTCTCATTTCAACCATAGAACAACCTATGAGTTAGCTACTGTTATTATTACTCCCATTTCACACATAGGGAAGCTGAGGCTTAACGAGAATGTAAAACTTTGCCAAGGCTGAGCCTAGTGAGCGGTGGAAAATTGAATTTGGATCTGAATTCAGAGTCCCCAAATTTCTACTTTTTCTCCTCCCTTCTCTCCTCTCCACATTAGCTGAATTAAATTAAAAATGAACACAGAGTTCTTTGCTGCATCTACTGTGAGAATGAAGACCATTCTCAACAACCAGACTGTCAACATTCCAGAAAATGTCGACATCAGCTGAAGGACTCACAGTTATTGTGACAGGCCCCAGAGGAAACCCTGTGGAGAGACCATTAATGTAGTCCCATTAATGCAGAACTCAGTCTCTTTGAAAAGAAAGAGGCTTCGGGTTAAATGGTGGGGAAACAGAAAGGAACTGGCTACAGTTTGCGCAAACCGTAGTCCTGTACAGAAGGTGATCAAGAGTGTTAGGCTGGCTTGAGTGTAACAAGATGACGCTCACTTCCCCATGAACATCATTATTCAGCAGAGTGGGTCTTGTTGAAATTTGAAGTTTCTTGGGTGAAAAATACATCCGTAGGGTTCAGATGAGGCCAGGCATTATTTGTACAGTGTCTCAAGCCCAATTAGTTCAATTTAAGTTCTCGAAGGAAACGACATTGAACTTGTGTCAAATTCAGCAAGCCACAACTATTAAAAACAAGGAAATGAAAAAAAAAATTTGGATGGAATCTATGTCTCTGAAAAAGGAACCATTCAGCAGCCTGTTGTAAAAGATCTAAGAGTTGTCCAGCTATGGAAACAACACGATGCCAGATGTAATTGTGATATTTTAAAGATGCAATAAAATCCATCTGTTGATTTAAAAAAATGACCACATACTTTTTTTCCTATTGTGTGGATCATCAAACTGTTTAATCTGAAATTAAACTACTGAGGGATATATTCTTGAGGGCTGTCACTTTCTTTTCTAGCTCTACCCCCTGTCAAATTGACACAAGTTTGTGGACTGGTTTTAATAAGCACCTTCAGTTTCTATCCACTCAATAAGTGTGTGGCAAACATATAGTACAGTCTTTTGATCACCACTCATGATATAATCTAGTTTCCATTTCCTAGTGAAATACAATTTTACACTTTTTCCCCCTGTATTTTTCTCTGGAGATAAGTGATGAATCCATCCAAATTGAACTTTTGATTCTACAGTCTCTCTAGTTAATAAGGCAGTTCTCAGCAAATTGACACTAGACCTGCTAATGTCTTGTTCATACAAATGTGTTCATTTTACCCCTCACAGCTGCTAGGTTCTCGCCCACCACTGACGTCCCTGCGTTTCCCATAGACACAGCCACCAAAACTACTGTTCAGTTGGCTCTAATTTCCTGAGGTGAGGGTGGGAACAGGGACTCTGACAACATCTGAAGAGAACAGAAATAAAACATTGTTTCACTAGTGGTAAATAAATATTAAAAGCTAAATTATTGTTAGTTTTTATAACTAACTCTGGTCATTATGAATTATCACTGAATTTGTTTACTGTCTTGACCTCTCCACAGTGTGAATGTCTTTCTTCTTGAAGTTTCATCAGTGTCTATGCTAACAGCACAGGGAACCAGAATAAAATGCTTGACTCAGTTAAGATGCTTCATACTGTGTTATTAATGAGTCCTTTTCAAATCTACCTAAATCAAATACTGAGGAAGACTAGCAATATTATTTTACTGCAAACTGTGTTTGACATGACTTCCAATCTTTACATAAGGAGAATAAATAGATAACTCTTCACTTTTTTAGATGCCTTATTTTGCCCATACACATCTTTACTATAGTGCTTCAAAAATACATACTATATTTGCATGCATACTTAGCTATAGTTTAACAGCTCAAGAAAAGTATATCTTATTTAGGTCTTTTAAAGAGATTCTATAATGTTCTAAATGACACGGGAGATAGGACAGGCATCTGCTGTTTTTGCCTGCTCAGAATCATTTCCGCTTTCTTCAGAGAACCATTCCTGCCACATTCTCTGTTCGTTTGAGACAGACCCCTCCATCCCTTTCAAGGATCACGTGACCCAGATCTAATTAATCAGAGTCTCTGTGATTGGTTCAAGGCTGAGTATGTGATCCTATCCAGGGCAATGAGAGTCAGCCTTGGCTCTTTTTCTAGAACTATCTAGCAAAATCCACATTCTTTCTGTTATGTTTACTAAGCTGTTTCAGATGTAAGCTTGGAGTGCTACTGGCCATCTTTGCTAATACTTGGAAAGAATTTGCCTGAAATAATTCTCTCAGAGGAATGCAGAGCCAAGAGATGGAGAAGATTGATTCGTGATGATGTCTGAGCACCTAGGTTCAAATATGCTTCTAAATCCTGCTCTGCTCATGCACTCTTTATTTACATCAGGTAAAATAATCTCTTATTTGTTTAAGCTAATTTGAATTGGGGTTCTGTGACTTGTAACTAAGACAGTCTTGACTAATACAGAGAGTAAAGGGAGAGGGAATCAGAAGAAGCACTTGATAGAGTAAACCTGTTCTCAAGGAAATGATAGCCTCTTGGAAAAGAAGACACAGTCAACCCATATGCAAATAAAGCAGATAATGAAATGCCAAATTGTAAGGTGTGGACTCTAAATGCATGTAACTTTAGCAAATGCAGAAATCAACTTTCTCTGAAATACTTGTGAGAGGAGATAATCCTAAGCAACTTTAAAAGACAGATAGGAATTTGAATAGGGTAAATGTTAAGGGAGGGAATTCCAGATAGGAAAAGCCTGAAAGCAAAACACTAAGGTGTGAATGTAACTTGTTGAGGGTAGGGGATAAGGAAGAACCAGACAGACTGACTTAGAGGTGTAGTGTTGCAGGCCCCTGAAGGTACGAGTGCGTGCACAGGTGAATAGGACCAGGTCTTGGAGACCTTGAATGTCAAGCAGAAAATTTGTAGTTTTTAGGGGAAGACAATAGGGAACCATTATACCAAATTTTTCTTTAGACTTTTTATTTTGAAATAATTTCAAACTTACAAGACAATTGCAAAAATAATATAAACCTCATACATATCAGCATATACCATGCAGAACTGTGTGGTCCACAATGTGAACTATGGTCCATGCTTAGTGGCAAAGCCCTAGGATGTGTATATACATTGCAGGTGATGTGCCACACTAATGAAAGATGTTTATGTGGGATGTTATGGGAGGTGTGGGAGGAGGGGAACATGGGAATCCCTGTAATTTTTGTGTAACATTTATGTAATCTAAGCATCTTTTAAAATAAAAGATATAAAATAACATTTATAAATATAAAATAACACTATAAATATAAAAATAACATTTATGTAAGCAAATACACATATATGCATATATATTTATATATCATTTTACAAATATTGGTTTGTATTGTGAAAAATTTGATTTTTACCCACAAAAAAACAAACAAAAAATCCTCATATAGAGGACTACAATATATCCCCAGCCCTCCCCCCACCAATACTCAGATCCACCAATTTTGACATGTTGCCACATGTGCTTTATCATTCTTTCTATTTATCTCAGTCAATCTATCTCTTACCTATCTATGTCTGTCTGTCTATTCTTTGAACATTTGAGAATAAATTGTATACATCATGTTCCTTGAACACATAATACTTCTTTGTACATTCCTAAGAACAAGGATATTCACTTAGGTAATCACCGTAAGTACAGTTATCACATGTAGGAAATTTAACATTGATGTAAAGCTTACAGTATAGATTCCAATTTTTCATATGTCCCAGTAATGTCCCTTTAAGCCTTTTCTCTTTCATTGGTAGATTCCATCCAGGAACTTACTGCATTTAATGTCATTGTCTCTTTAGTCGCTCTTTCTCCTTCTTCTTAAAGAAGTTAAAGTCACAGTCCCCATCAATAATTTCCATCAGTAGAAAAACAAAAGCAAATTAATAAAAATTTTAAAGCAGCTGTAACCATTGTCTCTGAAGAATCTCCTATCCATCTCTGCCTCTCAATTTCGACAAATCCTGTTCAAATTCAGAGCCTGGTACTTCTGCCCTAGGTTATGGAATACAATTCCTTCTTATTTCCTTGCCTTCTCCCTGCCCTCTTCCAATTCAACTCACATTCTGCTGCCAGATAATCTTCCTAAATTACAGCTCAGATCATTTCAATTCCTTGTTCAAAACCTTAACAATTGATCATTGCTTTCCAAAAGCTTTAATGTGACATTCAAGGTCATCCAGAGGTCTGTCCTCAGTTTCCCACCCCAGCCTTATTTCCTACCACATCCTACTCATACTGCACTTCCACTGAACCGGACCGTGCTTTCTGCTCTGGACAGGGCTCAGATTTCTGGCCTGCCTGTCTTTACTCACACAATCCTTTTACCTGGAATATCCAACATTCTCATCTCTACCTGCTAAAATTTCCCATTTCTTTCCAGGACCAACACAAAGCCTTTATGATAAAAGCTTTATGAAAAATTTTCTATCCCCCAAACCTATAACCTTTCTCTTCTCAGAGGCCCCATAGCTATGTGGTTTTAACCCCCTATGGCACATGTCACATTTGGCCTCAAACACAAAGTAGTTGGATGTTTCTCTTCCCCCAACTTGACAATAAGCAATTTGAGGGACCAAATTGTGTTCATTTCTTTTCCTCCACAGCACCAAGATAAACTTTTTTACTTTTGTCAAAATTATACATGCATATAGTTGAAAGAGTAAAATAGTTCTACAGGGCTTATTTAAAAAATAGCTATCCCCCACCATTTCCCCTCATCTAATATTTTTGGTATTTCCCCGTATTTATCAAAATAATACACTTATACTGCTGATTTACAGTTTTTCAGTTTTAAACATTATGAATGGAACTCCAATATGGAAAACCAAAATTTAGCTCTCTTTCAACTTGTTCCCCATGCCCCCACAACTCTTGCATCCTTCCTATCCTGCCATCCTCAAATACATTTATATTGTAATATTGGTTAGACCTAAATACAGTGATATATAATGAGTATGCAAATACTATTCACAGCTGAACATTATATGAAACTATGATAACTTTTTCTTTTCTGTATTACTCTTTAGTTTGTTTAGGATTAATCATTATCTAGTTTCTTTTGTTTGCTTGGTTTTCTTTATATTTATCACCAATGTAACCACAAAGTGTCCACTAACTGTCTAAAACTCCTCTTAACCCATTCAGATGCATCAGATACTCCATAAATTTAATCTTGTTAAGAAATCTCTGAAATTTAAAGAGTGTTCCAATATGGACCAAATGCTCTGTATCCCTGGTAAATAGCATTATCCTGTGATATTTCTTCATCATTGTAGGAACTCTGTTGGTCTCTATATTGCATTGGATCCTTTGTTTCTGGTATCCCACATCATCTTTTGTAATTTATTCCTTTGTTTTAATAAAGCATATTCTTCAGTAGTTTCCTGAGAAAGAATGCCTGGAAAGTAAATATCTGAGACCTTCCCATGACTGAAAGTGTTTTTATTTGACCTTACCATTTAATTGATAGCTTAACTGGGTCTAGAATTATCACTTAGAAATAATTGTCCTTCAGAATTTTTAAGGCATTGCTCCATTGTATTCTAGATTCCAGTATTGCTGTTGAGAAGTTTAAAGCTATTCTGATTCCTTATCTTTTACATATGACCTGTTTTTGCTCTCTAATAGCATGTAGAATCCTTTATGTATCCCTACTTTTAATAAATTTCACAATGATTTGTTTTGGGTGGGTCTATTTTTATTCAAAGTGTTGAGTCTTTTCAATCCAAAATAATCTGTATCTTTCATTTATAAAAAAAAAAAATTTTTTTTTTTTTAAATTTCTTTGATGATTTCCTTCCTTCCATTTTCTCTGTTCTTGCTTTCTGGAACTCCTATTAGTTTTATGTTGGACCTCTAAGACTAGTCCTCTAATTTTCCTAACTTTTCTTTCAAATTTTCCTTTTCTTTCTTTTGCTCTATTTTCTGGAAGAGTTTCTCAATTTTATTTTCCAGTTTTTCTATGTAGACTTTCATTTATGCCATCACATTTTTGACTTCCAAGAGTTCCTTTTCACATCATCCTGTTCTTTTATGTATGCAATATCTTCTAATATCTCTCTAAAGATAATAATTAATTCTTTGACATTTTCATTTCCTTGCATATCTTTGTTTTTTCCAAGTTTCTTTTTCCAGTTTATATGTTTTAATTTTCATCTTTTCATGCAGAGATTTTTTCCCCCAATATTTGGTGGTCATTGGTTATCAATTCACATTTGAGGAATCTCTGAGCACATGGGTAGGACTTCAATATAAGATGATCTGGCTGGGTAAATTATTTGGAGAATTATTCCATCAGTACCTTTAGGTCTTCCCTCTTGGAGTGGTTAGCTTTCCTCAAAGAGTATCTTCCAATTACTTTCCTGAAGGTTAATGTCCAGATGCTAGTGTTCTATGGGCTTAATGGGGAAGAGTGCTTACAAAGGTTCAGCATTCAATTTTGAAATGTACACTTAATACCTCTGTCTTCACTACAGCTGTGTCTGGCGTGTCCAAAGCCAAGGATCCTCTGTTTCACCATGTTCAATTAACAAACTTCTATTATTTTGCCAAGTGAAAGGACAGTCACTCAGCTCCACAAAGTTTAGAAGAAGATATGGGAATTAAACTGCTTTGTAGAATTTCAGTTTAGCCTCCTATTTTGAGCCCTGACTCCTAGTCATATGCGATGCCACAAAGAATTCCTTTTGGAGGATCCTTGTAAATTGAGTTGTTTCTAGGCTTTTCCCACTGCTAGTTTTGGAATCAGCTTTCTTAGCTATGCGAGATCAATTGCCACACATCCATCTGCTTTCCAGCTTCCCAAGTTTTGTTCCTGTTGTCTCCTTTCCCATCATTAATATCACTATGGATTTCATTATTTTTAAAAATCCCTTTACTGTTCTTTAAATGGGGTTTCTATAGGATGCAAAATAAATTATTTAGTTCAATTTGTCATTTCTCACCAGAAATTGACTTTGACTGAAAGGTTCTACTCTCCCCCAACTAAATGTACACAACAAAATGTTGAATTTTAAATTAAATTTCCAATACTGACCATGCTCCATTTTATGGTGTAGAATAAATCATTCATCTATCACTATGACTTTAGTTTCGGTTTAGTCAGAAATTTGGGGAGCAAACTACAACACAGAGGGGAACACATATCTTGCCCTAGTTCTGTCCATATCTTTCTAAACATTCTTAACATCCAAACTCTAGGAAGCCTCTAAGAACAAGGTGAACTGTTCAGGTGTGGTCCTGGCAGTTGCAAACAGGAATCTAGGTGTCTGGGCTTCGTGGTCCAGTTTTGCTCTAGGCAAAATTTCACAGGATCACTGGTTATAGCTGCAAAGTAGGATTAGGGAATAAGCAGACATTTACTTTATATTTTATGTCCTTATATACTTCTTTTCTGCTCTAAGTATATATGCAGGGGGGGGGATAAGTGAATAAATAAATAAAAAATCTTTAAAAATATATATATATATATTTAAAAGATATATTTTATTTATTTATTCCCCCCCACCCTGCCTCATTGTTTGTGCTTGCTGTCTGCTCTCTGTGTCCATTCGCTGTGTGCTCTCTGTGTCTGCTTGTCTTATCTTAAGGAGGCACTGGAACTGAACCTGGGACCTCCTATGTATGAGAGAGGTGCTCAATCGTTGAGCCACCTCTGCTCCCTGCTTTGTTGTGTCTCTCATTGTGTTTCCTCTTTGTGTCTCCTTGTTGCATCATCTTATTGCATCAGCTCACCATGCTAGCCTGTCATGCCAGCTCGCTGTCTTGCTCGTCTTCTCCAAGAGGCACTGGTAACCAAACCTGGAACCTCCCATGTGGTAGGCAAGTGCTCAGTTGCTTGAGCCACATCCACTTCCCTGAGTATATATTGCCTTTACAAAAATAAATTTCACTTTCTCTGGATCATTTTTTACTCACAAATATTTTTGAGGGCCAGCTATGTGCCAAGAACTTGGGAACAAAATGGACAAAATCCCCTTCTCTTGGAGGGCTTATATTCTAGTGGATAATACACACTTTATAGCACTATTTACAAATCAGGAATTATTCCTGTTCTTTAAACATAGTAATTTATTTAATCCATCCCCATTTTGAAATAGCTTTATTGAGATATAATTCATATATCATACAATTTGCCCATTTAAAGTGTGAAAGTCAATGGCTTTTAATATATTCACAGAATTGTGTAGCCATCACAATCAATTTTAATACATTTTTATAACTCATAAGGAAATTCTATACCCCTTAGTTGTCACTCCCTGTATTAGTTAGCCAAAGGGGTGCTGATGCAAAGTACCAGAACTCTTTGGCTTTTATAAAGGGTATTTAGTTGGTTTAGAGGCTTATAGTCACAAGGCCCTAAAGAATCCAACTCAAGGTACCATAAGAGGTACTTTCTCACCCAAAGTCTTTGGCCATGTGTTGAAACAAGATGGCAGGCGATATCTGCAAGGGTTCAGCATTCCTTCTTCCTCTTAAGGCTCTATAGTACCAACTTCTTCTGGTCTCAGTTGTAGGCTGGTATAAGGCTCGTCTCTCTCCCCAGGACTCGTTTCTTTCCAGGATTAGCTGCTCTGGTCTCTTCACAAGGTCAGCTGTAGACTATCAGGCTCATCTCTCTTCCTGGGGCCTCTGCCCTGTCTAATGAGCTGTCTCTCTTCCTCTGCTGTGTCTTTTTCTGTGTGAGTGTCCACCCACCAAGGGGGTGGGGCCTCAACTCCCTATTGATGTGGCCAAATAAAAGCCCTAATCTTAATTTAATCAAGTAAACATAACCTTTGAATACAATCACAGGGTATCATGCCCAGAGGAACAGACCAGTTTATAAACATAATCTCTCTTTTTGGAATTCATAAATAATCTCAAACTGCCACACTCCCCATTTCCCCTTTCAAGTTCCCCAACCCTAAGCAATCAGCAAACTACTTTCTGTCTCTATAAATTTGCCTGTTTCTGGACATTTCATGCAAATGGAATCTTACAATCTGTGGTGCTTTGTGACTGGCTTCTTTTACTGAGCATGTTTTCAAGATTCATCCATGTTGCAGCATGTATTAGTACTTCATTCCTTTTTACTGCTGAATAATATTCCATTGTATGTATATACAATTTTATTTTTCCATTTATCTATTGATGGATATGAGTTGTTTCCACCTTTTGGCTATTGTGAATAGTGTCTCCATGAACATTTGTGTACTAGTTTTTACATGGATGTATGCTTATATTTCTCTTGAGTATATACCCAAGATTGGAATTGCTGGTATGATAACTCTTTAACTGTTTGTGGAACTGCCAGACTGTTTTACAAAGTGGCTGCACCGTATTACATTCCTATGAGGAGTGTCTGAGGGTTCCAATTTCTCCATGTCCTTACTAACACTTGTTATTGTCTGTTGTTTTGATTACAGCCATGATAGTGGAGGTGAAGTGGTATCTCATGTTATTTTGATTTGTGTAAAAGTCCGCCAAAGGGATGCCGATGCAAAGTACCAGAAATCTGTTGGCTTTTATAAAGGGTATTATTTGGGGTAAAAGCTTACAGTTTACAAGGCCGTAAAAAGTACAGCTCAGGGTGGCTTTCTCACCAAAGTCAGTTGCCACGTATTGAAGCAAGATGTTTGCCAATCTTTGGCCGGTCTCTGCCTTCCCCTCTGGACTTCCTCTTCCTCTTGAGGCTGCAGGTGGCACAGGGTTTTCTAGATCAGTCTCAGCTGTTCTTCCCTATCTCAGCTGTAAGCTATCAGGCAAAATGACTCATCTCTCCCTGGGGCTTCAGCTCTTGAACCTTCTTCTTTCTGTCACATGGCTGGATCAAAAATGACTGAGGGAGCAGATGTGGCTCAAGTGGTTGAGCACCTGCTTCCCACACGAAAGGTACTGGGTTCAGTCCCCGGTGCTGCCTAAAAACAAAAACAAACAACAAGCAAACAAATGAAAAAACCAGTTCACAGGAGCAGATGTGGTCAGTGCTTGAGCTCCAGCTTCCCACATATGAGGCCCTGTGTTCAATCCCCAGCCCCGGTACCTAAAAAAAAAAAAAAAAAAAAAAAAAAAAAAAAAAGACTGAGCTCTTCTTCCTGTGTGTCTTCTTGAGTGAGTGTCCATTTATATCAGACTCACCAGGGGGGCAGGAACTTAACCTGAGTCATGCCTTACTGATGTGGTTGAATCAAAGCCCTAGTCTTAATAGGTAATCTAAACAATGACACCTCCACTGAATTTAATGCAATCAAAGGGTAATAACACCCAGAAGAACAGATTAGTTTACAAACAATCTTTCTCTTTTTGAGATGCATAAATAATCTCAAACTGCCATAATTTGTATTTCCCTGATGGCTAATGAAGTTGAGCATCTTTTCATGAGTTTATTGGCTCTTTCTAGATCTTCTTTGGACAACGTCTATTCAGATCCTCTGCCCATTTTTAAATTGTGTTATCTTTTTGCTATTGACTTGTAAGAATTCTTTATATAGTCTAGCTACAAGTCCCTTATCAGATATATAATTTCAGGTGTTTTCTACCATTTTGATTGTCTTTTCACTTTCTTGATAATGTCCTTTGATGCACAAAGTTTTAAATTTGAAGATGTCCATCTATTTTTTCTTGTTGCTGTGCTTTCAGTATAATCTATCCCCATTTTAAAGATGGGAAAACTGAGGCACAAATTTGCCTAATGACACAGAAATAATAAGTAGAAGAGCTGGAATTCAAACTCAGGTAATCTAGTTCCAAAATTCCACGCACCTAACCACTTCACTATGTTGCCTCCTGAGGGACTGGTTTCTTAGTCTATTTATACCTTTAGAGGCAACTGTTTTATCTGTGACTTGAAGTTCCATTTATATCTTGTAGACGTCTACTGTGTAGAAGGCAGCATGAAATAAAATCACAAGTATTCCTGTTTTAAGTTCATCTTCTCAAATTGTTTTTATAACAAGAACAATTTAATTCTCATAGCAGCTTGTGATAAAAGAGTAAAAACTAAATGCCACTGCTGCTGAATATTTTGGCTTGCAATAAGTTATAATTTATTTAAATAGGTAGAAAAAGTCTAAAATCCTGCATGCCCAAGTTCTACTTATTTGTCCAGCTTTATCTCCCTCTAATCTCTAACCACATTGGCCTTCTTCTCTGTTCCTAGATTACTCTGTCTCTCTGTCACCCCCTAACTCCAACTCCTACATACTTCAGGTCTCAGCCTAAATTATTAATTTCTCAGGAAATTTGTCACTATCTCCCCAATCTAAATTAGGCTTCCTGATATATACTTTATAGCTCTCTCTGTTTTCCTTTCATGACACTTACTATAAATGTAACCATGTTGTTCTTTGTATGTTTGTCTCCTCTATCACATTTAAACTCAACAGTTACCTTGACTATCCTCAGCATCCAACATAGGGTCTGGCACACAGTAAACACTTTACTTTTATTTGTTAATAAACTATAAGCATGGAATTAACAACTTTAAAACTAATAGCCAAATTTTTGGCCTACCCTGCCAATGGGATGATAGGAAACTGAGCAAATTTATTCACAGAGCACTAAAATAATTGTATATTAAAAAAAAAAAAATAGCCCAGTGATTAAAATTGTGTTCATTTATATATTCTGCCTTGCAGAAATCAAGAATTGGGGCCATCTCAAAGAATTAACAAAATGATGTTTCCTGAAACTGGAATGGGCAGCCTACCTCTCTTTTGCCTCAAACCTTGTCCCTCCTTCAATGCTTATTCCAGGTCCCATTTTCTTCATTGATTCTTCTTTTACTACTAAAACTCCCAGTCCCCCCCCCCCCACTGAATTTCTGTTGCAGTTAAAGTCCAAGGCTCACAAATCAGCCCTGGATCACATATACCGCCTTGTATTGTTCAACAGTTGTTTTCAATGTTAGTCTTATCTCACTTTATTAGACTGTAAATCCCTAGAAGGGAAGAACCATACCTTTGCACATCTTCTATAAACCCACAGTGACTAAAGCAGGGCTTCATGGTGCCTGCATGATAAAGACTCATTGATTTAATCCGACAATATTGGTCTCTCTCTCTCTCTCTATATATATATATATATTTTTTTTTTTTTTTTTCAAAAAAAAAAAGTTGTAATTCCTAGGAACAGTGGTAGATCCCACCTTGAAGGTACTGGATTTGTTTAAACCTTTTCAATACAGAGCTAGTGTTCTGGCCAAGTCTGCCTGTATCAGCAGCAGCAAGAAGGGACAGGGAGTTTCATTTCTTCCCCTTCAATTTCTCTAGTATCTTGCTATAAAACAAGCTAAAACAATAAATAGAACTATCCCTTCTCTAGAATCAGTTTATCCTTGAAGAAGACAGTTTAACTGAGAATTGAAAAAGCAGCTGTTTTGTACTTTTGGAAAATGCACCTAATTAATCAGAGGCCAAACGAGTAGAAATAAAATCTGGCTTCCATTTTATTTCTAAGACCCATTTGATCCCCAAACAGATTGTGGGCATGACGTGTACTTCTGCTGACTTGAAGAGCTTCTCACTGGATCAACGGAGTGTTGGCAGGGTCAAGCTTAGCTAAGCTGCCCTTGCTCAAGAGACACTGCTTGACCCTAGACAAGACAGCAAAGAGGGTACTACTAGCCATACAAGTTGAGTGAGGGTTGTTGGGGGAGATTCTGCATTGCAGGTAGAAAGAAGGTGGAAAGCTGAACTCCTTTCCTAATCTATAGGGCTAGCCATTTCTCCCTTTGGTCATTTTGTGGACTATTCAAAAGTATTTCTTGAGAATCTATTATATGTCTAAGATAATTCAAAAGAAAAGTAAGACTTAGTTCTAGCTTTTCAGGAGCCTGAATCTGGTTAGAGAGATAAGATATACACACTAGGCAGGTTAAGTAACAATAGAAGACAGAATTTGATTACTTATCAATCAGAGAAGAGTGAAATCACTGTGAACAGTTGATAGGGAAGGCTTTGTAGGATCGTGGAAACCCTACTACATTTCGAATGATTACTTATGGTGATTTTTTTCACAGCTAGGTCATTATCAGGTAACTCACCCTTCCCAATCACTTAATTTATATCAGATGCTGAGTTACTTTAAGAGTCAGGGAAAAAAACTGGGAGTTTGTAGTATTTCACCAAAGTCTAGGTGCAGGAACCGAGGCAAGTCTAGGTTCTTTTGCCTATGACCACTAGTAATTAATTCAAAGCAAAGTTTCAGTGAGAAAAAATAATCATAATTGATTTTTTTTTAGAGGTACCAGGGATTGAACCTGGCACCTCGTACATGGGAAGTAGGCACTCAATCACTGAGCTATACCCACTTCCCATAGTTGATTTTAAAATGAAATTGCTGTATAGATTACCTATTCATGAGTTTCTCTAAGTAAATAAAGTATATAATGAAAGCTCAATAATTTTCTGGTATTAATTTTATAGTCTCTTGATTCTTTAGTATTTTCTCCAAAGATACAGCTTTTTAGAGACAGTGCTTAAATTGATCCATTAAATGGGCTCAGTTTAATGTGTGGTGGAAAATAACCTGATTGAAAAACAGTTAAGCCTAAGAAAAGTTACCTTTTTATTAAATAGGGCCCAGAGATGATGTTTCCACCTAATACCTGCTGGAAAGTTGTGTTTTTTTTTTTCAAATAGAGACCAAAAACAAAAACAAAAACAAAAACAAAAAACGATGCAGGTCACATTTGTTTGTTTGTTTGAAACACCTGCAAATACTTACTTTTACATGAGAAAAGCTTATTCTGCCCTGAAATGTCATATTCTCTGGGGTTTTGTGAGCCCCCCTGCTGAATGACCTATCCTTGACCTTAGCTCCAAAGCCCAACTCCTTTCTGGTATGCCAGAATAGAGAATTTATTTATCTTAACAGTAGGGAGCCAGAATACCAGGAATATTCTTACAAAAAGCCCCAAGATATATTTACCAAATCATCAACTCCACATGAGTGGGAGGCCTCCAATAACACACAAAGTGGATAATAATGGATGGTTGCTGTCGAGGACTTGTACATGGATATGGGTCAGCTCTAAGCAATAGGATCTAGCAGGGATGTCGAAAGAGTTCAGCCAGAAATGGCCTTTTGACCATTAAGGAATTAATGAAAATAGGCCTATTTTAATAGTGGAGACCTTTTGGGAAAAAAGAGGGTGGGTAGTCAAGTTTATCCTTGGATAACTTGATATCAAACAGGAGAAAGTCTTAGAGACAGTTCTCCATTTCACTTGTCTGCCTCTGTTGACCACCATTTTCTCACATATCCTGCTAATTTTACTATAGAATTGTAAAGTGCAATTTAGTATGCATTTTAATTTTTCTGAAAATGTTACTTTTTTATTTGAAATGGATATCATGCTCATCAAACATTTGTAAAATACTAAAAAGTACAAAAAATTAAAATTACCCAAACAATGCTATCCAAACATAGCACTGTTAACAATTCAGTAAATTTCCTTGAGATTTTTTGGTGGTGGGGGGGAGGGCAGGTCTTTTTATAAACACGTTTGTAAAATTTGATATAAAATATTCTCCTGCTTTTAAAATATAGTAAAATAATTTTCCATATTATTAATACATTTCCCCTTAGACTTTATTATGAAAATTTGAAACATACTGAAATGTTTAAAACACTTCCTTGTGAACACCCATATTCCCATCACTTATATTTTACAGTTAAGATTTTACTCTACCTATTCTATCACATATTTATCCCTCTCTCTGTTCATCCATTAACCCATCTTATTTTTTATGCATTTCAAAGTAAGCTGCAGTATTGCTATTTTTGGTTGCTAAAAGATAGTCTAGGGAGTGAATGCATGATTTTTTAGACTATTTCCCTATGGTTGACTGATTGGTTGCTTCCCATTTTTCACTATTGTATGTAAGACTTCATAAGAAGGATTCACTTCTAAGATATTAATAGTAGTCTTTGGCTATGGTCGAGGAGTAATAATAAAAAGATGGATAGGGACCATATTGTGAAAGGCTTTGAATGCCAGGGAAATTGTCTTTTCCACCTGGCAGTTTATTGTAGTAAGTTGGCTAACTGACATTGGATTTCTACCTAATCATCTGCACCCTTTTTTGTTATTTAAAAACCATACTGATATTCTATACTAAGCTTGAAGTGTGTGCAAGACCTAGAAAGTGGGAGTACAGAGGAAACTGAGAAAGCCATGTTTCCTGCCCTCATGGCAGGTAGAGATGTTTCTAAGTGTTTTAAAGAACAGATAATAGGGAATCAACTGTAAAACAAAACAAAAATCCCATTGCATCTAAGACTCTACCCCTCAAGAGGGAGAGAAGACAATCCAAACCACCAAGGCATCGCTTACTTTGCTCATCACAAATGAATTATGCCTTGAATTATTTTCTGTTGATTGCAGACTTCCCGGTTAATTTCCTCTGCAACGACCAAAAGAGAAAGGGAAAACAATGTATATCGGTGGCAAGGCAAGAAAACAAAACATACTGACTTAGAGCTCACATGAGATCTAGTTTAATTGATGTTGTCTCTTAACTATAACTGACAATGATACCTAACAATAGACGGATACCAAACCACCGAAGACCGGGCACCACGCACGACGGTAGCCTCCCCCCACCTTCCACGAATATCCTGAGCTACCAGGGGTTATATTTGTCCTATTGGCACGAAAAACAGCTTAGTCCCAGACTCTTCCACCAGATCCAGCTGCTTCTTTCAGAGAGGGCAATTCAATTTGTAAAATCGCGTTTCTCTGGCAACACTTAGAAATGGAGCTACATATCTGATGGCGAAAACCACCAGCTGTGAAAAATAGACCTAAATCTCTGTGGCCACCTGGCCGCAGCATCTCTCGAGAGCGTTTGCTCCGCAGCACCAGTCGAGGCCTGGGGCCCGCTGGGGAAGGGTGCACTTGGGGCGGGGCTTCCCATCGGGTCCCGGGAGGCTCCCGCCGGGCGGTAGTTAGTAGACAACCAACCTGCGCCGCCCGCTTGAGCGCGGAGCCGGGGTCCGCTGGCTGGAGGTCATGCTCGCCGGAGAGGTGCAAAAGTCTGCTCTGTCCCGGAGCTCCGGATTTGCTTGGTTTTGTCCATTCTTGTTCTGGGTTCTACACCCCTCATGAAAAAGGCCAAGGGTTTTGCACCCATCATTGCCCAGGCCGAGTTCACGCTTAGGGTTTTTTTGCTGTAGTCCAGCGAACCGAGAAAGCAATCGCGCAAGGAGGCGAGAGCATTCTGTGAATGAACGCGCACTCGGCGAGAAAACACTTTTTCTTGATTATGCGCGTAAGGAGCATTGGGGGGCAAATCTCTTTCCCAGAAGACCACCACCACCCATCCCCCACAGTACCGTGCACACCACACAGTGGTCACACACATCTTCTGCGCCGTGGAGTTCGGGAAATGGAGGCATGAGGACAGTGGACTGAGGGCTCCACAGGGTGGGTGGGTGGCGTCTGTGAACCGGATGGGTAGGAAAATGCGCGCCTCTGTTTTCAAGCAGGGCCAGGGAGCCCTAAAGGTCACTCGCGGGCACGGAACTGCAGGAGGGCGAGAGGCGGAGCGGGGCGGGAGGGGACGCGGGGGTCCCCACCGCGGAGGTTCTGGGGAAACGGGAGGGGCAGCACCTGAGGAATCCGCCTCCGGCCCCGACCGCCGCCGCCTCGCTCCGCCCCGGAGAACTGAGCGCGCGGCGAGCGCGCCTGCCAGAGAGACCCCAGCCGCCGGCGGCGCTAGCACCTCGGAGGAGGCCGGCGGGAGGAGCGGAGCGCAGCGCTGGGAGCCGGCCTGGGGGTGGGGAGACGAGCCCCGGCCGAGGCGAGGGCCACCCCCTAGTCCTCTGCCCTTGCGCCCCGCCAGGGCCAGGTGAGCGACTGCGGGGCCTCCGGGGCGCGGGCCCAGGGTGGGCGGGAGATGAGAGGGCGCGAGCTGGACGCTAGCGCATGCCTCTGTCCGGCAGCAGCTGCCCTTTGGCGGGCTGAGGACACCCTGCTCGCAATGGGAAGCGCTGCGGAGGACTTTTCTGGAGCAACAGAAAGGTGGAGCGGGGGTGTGAGGGCGAGGGCGTTTGTGTGGCGAGGGTCGACGCCTGTGTCAGCCCTTATCCGAACCCATTCTCCTCCCCGTCGCCTCCCGTCGCTCCACTGAAGGGACCTAGCTCGTGTTGTCTGCGCCCAGAGGCCAAAGGCCTGTCACCTAGGGCTTCACTTGCTGCCTTTGTGGCGGGAGCCAGGCAGCCGAGTGTGGATGAGAGAGGCTGCGGCGCGCGGCTGAGCGCGGGGAGCAGGGAGGCGGCGGCGGCGGCGAGGGGGCGCGCCCCGGACCGATCTCCGGGAGCCTCAGGAGCGGTGGCGACGGCGAGGGGGTTCCGTGGGCGATGAAAGGCAGGTAGGGAGGCGCGGAGGTGACCACGGAGAGGATGGATAGAACTCAGCTTGGGAGAGTTGAGAGCGGCCCAAAGTGGCTGGGCGTTTGCTGAGCGTCCATGGGTCTCTTTTCTCCACACCAAATGTCACTCCGTCACAGGCGCGCGCGCGTGGCTTTCGGCCATCATTTCCATTTTTCTGTGAGTGGCTGAGAACCACGCTTACTCAGAAGGAGACACAAAGGGTTGTGTTGACAGCTGACCCTGACATAAGTAGATAGCGTGGTGAGGTGCGCCCTCGTAATGAGGCGGTTTGTTAAAGTGAGTCAATTCCCACAGTCTCTCTTCCGAGTTCCATTAAAAGAAAATGATCTGGACAGATTCAGTGTACGGTTTTTTAGTTAAACCCTACCCAGCTAACGTCCCAGAACACGGTTCATCTGCACAGGAACAGCTGCTGCCTTCAACTGAGGCGGGCGGATCCTGGAGAAACTCCTCTTAACTCCTTTCTTCCATGAACATGACTGTTGCAAGGTCCTTGTCCGCCCCATCCCCTGCCCTCTGTCCCCAGTTGAAAAGATAGAAACCAAATTTAAATTTCTACTTTTCACACCATTAGGTTTTGTGTTGTTTTTCCCTTTGAGATGGGAGTACCCATTGAAAACCTGGCCTATTAAATATAGGGACAAGCTTTTCCTCAAAAGGCTTTTAAATGTCCCCTTAAAACCTCTCATTTCTCTGTACATTTTCCCATACTTGAAATCCTGGAAATCTGTGTTGAATTTTCTGACTACGTTGGTTCTTTTTTTTTTTTTTTCCCCTGAAGACTTCTATGAGGTTTTTACAAATTGCAATTCTGAAAACTTACTTAAAAAATTAAAAATTTTTTTCATGGAAAATATTTAGTGCTAAAATTACATGCATACAGGTATGTATCTAAAGGGAAATTTTAATGAATGACTATTAAAAGTAATATGCATATGGTAACAATTTCAAAGAACAGTGAAGGATATACAGTGTAAAAGAAGCCTTCTCTTTACCATTCCATACTCGAATGGCCTGGTATATCCTTCCGTAAATCCCCTACTAAAAATGGAATTACTTATGGAAATAGAGGATGAAAGGAACAGAATATAAGTAAAGACTGCATTGTATATCAATGATACAGTCTATTAATTTGATATCAGCTTGTGAAGGCATTAGAGCCTTCTATTTGGCATAGGGAAGACACTTTGTTGAAAGATCAGAGTGCTAAAATTATTAGAACCAGTATTCAGTGGAAGCAGAACTACTAAACTATTATCCCTTCTATCACCACCACCAATTTCTCTACACTAGTATTTATAATCTTTTTTGAAATTTTCCCTCCATTTTGGAGTTCTTTATAAAGGAGAGGATGAGAATTATAGTTTATTCCATCCAGTGAATGCATATCTGAAAACACTGAAAGATGTGTATAATCCTGTTCAAAATTAATATCGAAATTTTAATAGTAAGGGAGGCCACATTTAAGACATTTGGTCTCATCTTTTAGTTCTGGGCCTGGATTTGCCATAAAGTAGCTAAATGAAGTAACTTTCTTGGGAACACTTTTGTTTCTCCTTCGTTAAATAAGGAATTTGAACTCAAGGTTTGTAAGGGTCTTTCTAACTCCAACGTTCTATGATTCAAAAAGTAGTTCTGCAGATGTCCTAAGAATGGCCATTTTGGACCTGTGGGCATTAGACAATAGGGTGACAAAAAAAAAAATTCGGAATGGTAGATTCATAAACAGGAAGTTAGAGATGTTTAAACTACATTCCTCTTTTTATGAGTTTGAAGTTTGACATCATTGGAGAATAGCTACTTCACTTTCTCACAAAATGTCTGTTTATGTTGCTGAATGAGGTCAAACCCTGGGCTGAATGAGTCTCTGTGTGTCACCTTGTTATGACTAAGGAGAGTTAATTTTCTTCACAACTCATGGTGTCATTTTTAGGGGAAATTACCCTCACCAACTTTTACTTTTCTTTTTGGTAAAAAGGAAATAAAGTTCATTTACCTACTTCAAAGAGGCTTGACATAATTTAATTAGTAATTCTCATAAGTAGATTATGAATATCCTTACAGTCAAGATATTTTAGTTACTTTATAAATTTTCACTCAGAGATCAGGTTCTCAGTAGGAAACTTCTAATCTCTAAAACACCTGCATCCTCTGAGCTAACGATTCCTGGATGAGGACAGGGAGCTGAGAATTAATTGAAAGATTGTGATAGTAGAAAAAAAAATAGCTGATTTTAGTCACTGTGTATGATCTTAGTTAAGGATATTTGTAATAATTTTATAATTATTTTACCCAATAGATGTCCCATAATTTATTTATCCCTTCCTCTATTTTTGGGTTTTCCAGTATTTAAAAAGTATAAAGATCATCTTCATGAATGTAACTTTATGCTTTTTAAAAAAATATTTTTTCAGGATTGTTTCTATAGAGAGTCGGTATATTGTAGTTGTAAATGTGTGGGTTCTA
Organism: Tolypeutes matacus; assembly: GCA_026826555.1. Classification (NCBI taxonomy): domain Eukaryota; kingdom Metazoa; phylum Chordata; class Mammalia; order Cingulata; family Chlamyphoridae; genus Tolypeutes; species Tolypeutes matacus. Next base: position 12,507,267 of record JAKSZT010053813.1, read on the forward strand.
AAATTAGAGATTCTGGGTTCAAAATCTACCTTGATCACTTATTGGCAAGATTGGACAAGTAACTTATTTTCTCAGAACCTTAGCTTCCTAATCTGTAAAATGGGTATGGTAATAGCTCTCTATCAAGTTGTTAAGAGAAAAAAACAATGATACATGAAAACACATATAAATGCTAGCTCTTATTTTTGTTAGAAAAATTCCAGATTTCTGGTAATTTTCAAATGACTCTCCAAAAAATTATATAATTCTATATTGTCATTAACAATGTATATATGTGCTTATGCTATTTTAAAACATTTATGTTATTGTTACTAATTTGTTTTGTATACAATTGTATCCCTTTGTTTTGATTTGCATTTATTTGCAAAGTGAGAGTTTTTCAGCGTTATTACTATTTTTTTCTAAATGGAGTGTTAGCTGCTTCATCACTTCAGTCATTTCGAGCTAGACTCCAAGACTGGTGAAAGGAGAAGGCAGTGGCAAAACTGATGAAGAGTAACACATTTCCCAATAGACCCTTTTAAATCAATTGACATTTTCTTGTATTTTCAGTCTCTGGCAATCTTTATTAGCTAATAAAATAATCTTACGAAAGTTGCTGTTAAAATATAAATATAAATTCTATTTAAGCGAAAATAGAACCCTCTATTTTTTCCCCCTTGAAGAGAGGATTTATAATTAACATTATTGTGATCACTATTTGGTAGCTTTTTACTGGGGATGCGTCTCAAAACTTGGGAAAAAATCAGGGCGAGAGGGGAGCAGATGTAGCTCAAGAGGTTGAGTGCCTGCTTCCCATGTATGAGGTCCCAGGTTGAATCCCAGGTGTGCTTCCTAAAAACAACAAACAAAATAAATAAATCAGAGAGAAAATTTCATGATCCCTAATCGTATTATCTTTTGACTATAAATGGAAAATGAAGTTATGCCCTCTGACTTGAGTCCTTATATCGTCAAGGTACCTTAGACTACACAAAAGCATGCCCTTGTAAGCTCAGGAGTTCCAGCAACCTTGATATTTCTGGCAAACACACGCCCAACATGGATAAACAGCAGCTCTTTGTGCTGTTGAGCCCCAGGAGGGCTCCCTATTGTGTACTCTGCTTTCCCTCCCATACTTGACTGACTGGTGATAGCACCTCCTCCAAGTCCAGATGTGAAGCTCCCACAGCTACTCCTCTTCTTCCAACCAACTCTTTATTTACCCCTACCACCCACCCCTTCAGTGGATTTACTTTTGTTTTGTCTATGAGATAGAGAGTTCACTATCCTTTCAAGGTTGTGGTTTCAATTTTTGTTTTTATTTTTCTCTATGCTCTATATGAATGTCTTCAACAGTCCTTATAGCAGGGACTATAGCCATGATTTGCATAGATTTACACATGATCAGCTCTCACATGAATGTTTGTTGCTGTGAACCAGATCTTGTATTGGCTTCTCTGTTCCTGTGGGTATGGTTCTGTTTTTATGGTACCAGTCTGCAGGAGAAGCTCCAGATGTGCTTATATGGCTGTGTTTGCATATATTCCCAAGGGTGAGAGCTAGGAAACCTACTTGTTCTGGCTCTTCTAACTTATGTGCTTACAGGAGTTTAACTCCTGTACCTTACTTTTCTTCTATAAAATGGAGTTGGTAATTACTGCTCTATTACCACTTTCTGCACGGGGTTTTTGTGAAGATAAAATGAAATAATAAATATGGACATGTTTTGGAATAAAGGGTCTACAAATTCTGAGTATGCTGTAAAAATTCCATATTATAATTACCCTCCTAGGAGTATCCATATCTTTGAAGAAAACTCATCTCAAGGTGGCATTGCACTTAGAACTTGGGGTTAGATGCAAATTACTTGGGGACCTCCCCAACCTACTGAATCAGAAAGTCTGGGGGTGGGGTGGGGGGGCCTACCAATTTGTGTTTTAACAACCTTTCTGGTGCTGAGATACTGCTCTAAGGAGTAAGAAACTTCACAACCACTAGAAAAGTATTCTTCTGCTAGTTATATATTAGTTATAAAACAATCCAGAAATATCATAAAATCACTTCTGCGTGCTAAACGTGAAATGGAAAGTTGGCTATTATTATTAGCTGCCACTTGCCTTTTAATCTCTCAAAATTTAAATTAGGGCAGGAATTGTAAACTAGATGACTGCAGGAGCCAAGCAGGTAAATCTGAGTAAATGAAACAGGCCACCTGTAAAATAATAGGGAGTGATGAGTCCTGGTGAACAAGAAAGTCTGAACTTGGCAGAACTACAACTCCATTGATTACAACTCTTTAGGAGTATGGACCACTGTTGCCAGATCATCTGATTTTTCAAGTAAAGCTGGAAATACAAATTTTATGTGAATTTATATATTGACAATAAATTATGAAACAGATAAGCCAGATGATTTCCAACCTCTGAGTTAATATGTGTGAAAATATTTGCATTTGAATGCATGTGATGACACAAGAAACAAACCTGCTTAACATTACTAACAATCAAAGAAATGCATATTAAAACCACATAGACATTTTTCAACTCTCAGATTATCAAGAGTCAATAGATTAATAATACCTGGTGCTAACAATGGAGTAAAAAAAAAAAAAGATTATTCTCCTACATTAACATTGAAGGCAAATAATTACAGCTTTTCTGGAGAGCAATTTGACAACCTGAGTTGGGCCTTTAAATGTTGATACCTGCCCTGTCCAATATGGTAGCCCCTAGCCACATGTAGCTACTTAAATTTAAATTAACATTATATAAAACTAAAGATTTAATTGCTCAGTTGCATTAGTCACATTTCAAGTGCTCAATAGCCACATGTGATTGGTGGCTACCCCATTGGACCTTGTAGCTATAGAACATTTCATCATTGGAGAAAGCTCTATTGGGCAATGCTGGTCAAAACTCAGGTATGTCCCTTCTAGGAATTTATTAGGAAGAAATATTTAGACAAGTGCACAAAGGTGTATATCAAAAATATCACCCGAAGTATTTGTCATAGTAAAAAAATTAGAAGCAACCTAAACACCATGCTTTTATTAAAAATTAAGTAGGAGTAAATGTCCATGATCTATTAAGTGAAAATATCCCTATTGTAGAATCATTTTATTTACTTGGGTAGATAGCTGAGGTTCATAAAGGTTAGGGCAACAATTTTTCTTGTCTTGTCTTGTCTTTCCATTTCTTCCCACAAACCCACACAAGTATGACAAGCCCTTCCCTAGTAGAATTGGTTGACTTCCATCAAAGACAAGCACAGGCACTTAACAACTCTCCTCATGTGGGTTCTTATTAGAAATTCAGAATCTTGGGTCCAACCCCAGATCTATTGAATCAGAATCTGTGGCAGGGCCCTGGAATCTGTGTATTAACAAGCTCTCTGTTTTACTAAAGCTTCCCATCACTGAACCTCTTAAGCTTCATTTGTTTTATCTTGGCTAAGTTAGATCTCCCTAAACTCTGTCCAATCCCTGTTCTAGGTGCTAAATGCTGCAGTAAAGAAAACTGACAAATATTCCTGTCCTTATTGGAATCAAACAATAAGCAAAAGAAAATGAGTACCATTTGATTTATTTTAGAGAGTAAGCAGTGCTAAAGAAGAAAAGTAGCAGAAAGGGGAATTAGAAAGTGAGGTCAGGGTTGCAGTTCTCTATAAGGTGTCTAGGGAAGGTCCCCCTGAGAAGTAATACCTGAGTGAAGACCTGGAGGTGAGGGACTGAGCCATTGGAATGTCTGTGGAGAAAGTGTTCTGAACTGCTAGTAGCTAGGGGGCCAGTGTAGCTGAAGGGGAGAGGCAAGTGGGAGAGTGAGTGGGGGATTAGGTCAGAAAGGTAATCTAGATCTTTTTGCTTCAAAATTCTTTGTTCTCTCTAGTGTACCACACTCCTCAAATTCTTTGGTTAATCAGTTTGTAAAGAGATCAAACATACTTAAATTCACTGTTCTTCAGTGTGATCTGTCAACACCTTCCTCATTCACCCCGGGTGCTTGTTAAATACGGATTATGGTCTTTAGACCTATGAATAAGAGTTTTTGGTGTGGGACCCAGGAATGTGTATTTGAACACCCTTCTCAGGTGGTTTCATGAACACAACAGTCTTAGAACCACTTCTCAAATTTATCATTCCGCAAATTTAGTTTTTATGGGGCAGGAGTGTCTAAGGTTCTTACCATTCTCTATATGGAGAGAAGGTATAATTGGTATGTCTCATTTATTTCCTGCGTTTTAAAACTGATTAAAAATATATTCATAATAAATGTATACATTCATCTCTATGGAGATGCTGGGAAACTGTAAGACTATTACTATAATTCTTACCCATACCAGAGGATGGGGAACTTCTTCGCTTGAGAGTTTTGCCCCTTAGCCATTCTGTTCTATTTCTTGGGAAGGGTGAATTTAAATTTGATTTTTTTTTCTCGTGTCTTTTTCAACCTTTTGCTTTCCATTCTTCTATTCTTATTTTTCTTCCATATATACTATCTTTTTTACAAAAGCTTTAAAAAAGTTATTTTTATGAAGGTAGCCTCTTCAATACCACTCTCCTTTGTGTGTCAGGAGCATATGTAGGGTAGTGGGTGTTGCTCGGTGGTTGAGTGCCTGCTTTGCATGTACAAGGTCCCGGGTTCAATCTCAGTACCTTCAAAAAAAACACATGTAGGAATTTAAGGGAAAGCAAGTGTCCTGTTAGAGTTAGCAGGCACTCCATTAGAATTTTGAAATTCTTGACAGTATTACAAACGCTTTTTTGGAAAATAAATTGAAACCACTATTGAAAAATACAATCAATTGACTGCAAATGGATATGAGGGATCATTTGGGGGTGATGGGCATGTTCTTCTAATATTGGATTGTGGTGATAGTTGTACAACGTTATAAGTTAACTAAAAATCATTGCATTGTGAATGCAGCATGGGCAAATTTGATGGTATGTAAATTATATCTTAGTAAAGCTGCTAAAACATTAAAATATAATAAACATTCCTCCATGAATACAATCTTTTTAAAAAAACTTTTATTTAAAAATAGTTTCAAACTTGCAGAACAGTTGCAAAAATAATAAAACCTCATACAGAGAACTCCAACATACTCCTAACTCCGTTACCCAGGTCCACAAATTTTAACATTCCACCACCTTTGCCATATCATTCTGTCATTTATCTGTCTGTTAGTCTATTTTCTGAGCATTTGAGAGCAGGTTGCATATACCACCTTCCTTGTACACATAATACTTCCATGTACATTTCCTAGGAACAATGATATTCACTTATGTAATCACCTCAAGGGCAGTTATCAAGTTCAAGAAATTTGACATTGCTATAAAACTTATGGCTTTTTATTTTATTTTATTTTATTTTTTTTTTTTTTTTGAGGCCAGTAGGAAGAGTTTATTAAGAAACAAGAAAAGAGATAGTACACACCCAAGACGTGGGTGCAGGCATGTTGCAGGGTGAGATGCACCAAGTTTATGTTCTATATTCCAATTTTCTCATTTTGTTTCAATAGTGTCCTTTTGAGCCTTTTCTCCTCCATTCTTAGATCCCATCCAGTATCATGTATTGCATTTAATTGCCATTATCTCTTTAGTTTCTTTTTCTTTCTTTATTTTTTAATTGTGGAAACATATTATAACATAAAGCTTCCCATCCCAACCCCTCCCAAGCATACCATTCAGAAGGATTAATCACATTCTCAATGTTGCAGTAACTTCACCATCTTCCTTTACTAGAACTTTCCCTTCACCCAAAACAGAAACCCTACACTCATTTTGTATTAGCTTCCCATTGCCTCTGCCCCCTCTGGTAATCTGTACTCTACTTTCTGTCTCTATGAGCTTGCATATTCTCTGATATTTTCTTTGTGGTGACCATGGGGCTTAAAGTTAACTTCCTAAATCTATAACAATCTTGTTTACTTTGATACTAGCTTGACTTCAGTAATATACATAAACTTTTACACCCTCCATCCCTCCTCCTTTGTGTAGTTCTTTTCACAAATTACATATTTATAAATTATGAACCCAAAACCATTAATTTAGCATTACATTTTATGCATTTGCCTCTTAGATCCTGTGGCAAGTAAAAAGTGGAGTTAGAAATAAAAAATTCAACAGTACTGGCATTTTTATTTACCCATGTTACTGTCTTTACCAGAGATCTTTATTTCTTCATGTGGCTTCTTTCAATTGTCTAGTGTCATTTCCTTCCAACCTGCAGAAGAAACTTTAGCATCCTCTATTCTTCTTTAAGTCTTTCTGATTTATCATATTGTCCCTTACACTTTTAATTGCAGTTAATATAGAGATATCATACTTCAATAATTTTTCCATCCTAAGTTGAATATTGTTAACATTTTGGTGGCTATTCTTTTATGCGTTTCTATGCATACTTATATATATTTATCAATATAAATAATTTAAATAAATGGGATTATATTATGCTCTTTAAAAAACTGTAATCACTTCTAAAAAATTCAAGGAGCTTATCTTCCTCGTCCCCTTTCTCTTCACCCCAACAATGTTACTGATCTGGTATTTATGTGTCTATAATTTTTTCCATGTTCATGCATTCTTATATATACATTGTGTATTTGTGTATATATTTTTATTGTGTATTTTGTATGTATTGTATATTTTTAGCATTTAAAAATACTATCACTTTCTGTATGTAGTCATCTTTCACATGACTCGTATTATATGTATAATCGTCTTTCTTTTTTCACATAATAAATAAAACACAGTGAGCATACCTCTAAGTCAACTGGTATAGCTCCTAGTCATTCTTTAATGGCTACATAATATTCTGTGATAGGATATTCCACTGTTAAACAGCCACTGCTTTATTGAAGGGCATTTATTTTAACTAAACAAGAAACCGGAAGCTATATATTAAAAGATAAATATAACTGATTACACAATTTTGAAACATTATTATAAAGCAAAAAAGAACTGTAAACAAATACTATAGACTAATGATCGGTGAGGGAAAAATTCTATACATTTGCAGATAAAAGATCACCATTTCTGGTACATAAGGAACTTTTATAAAATGATAATATAAATATTTTAAAAACACATAATTTAAAAATATTTTGTAAATGATATAACTAGGCTTTTGACAGAAGCACAATGCCAAATAGTTAATAAATATGAAAAAGCTTACTTAGCCTTATGAGTTGTTTGTAAATGCAGGTTAAAAAAAAATAATAAGCTATCACTTGATACCTACTTAATATTAATACAGAATTTCAGTCCATATTGAAATTTCTAGAACTAATTTGCTTATTTACTGAAAATCTATGCAGGAACTCTTTTTTTCAAAGTTATATTAAAATAATTATTTCCCAGTGTTTCTAGTTTGCTTGGAGAATTTGAGGAAGATTGACTTTTATTCCCTTTCAGACTCAGCCTATAAGCCAACGGGTGAGAACAGAGCTCAGATAATTAAATTTTGGTATCGATTGCATGGCAATTTTTATTCAAAGGGTTTCCCTCTGATTGAAAACAGAGCTCTTTGAAATTTTAGAGCTGGAGATTAGTCCACCCTGAGAGGGAAGCAGCACTGCAGGGTTTACTGACTTACCCAAGGTCACCCAACTAGTCCTGCATGCTTTCTGGTTTGCAATATTGTTCCTCAGTATCTTCTCATATCTTTAATTGCAGCTGCTACAGAGAAATTATATTTCAATATTTTTTTTCCATTTTCAAGAATAAAAAATAGTGAACACACAATATTTAAAGAAAAATACTTCCTTAAATTTGTTTAGATTTTAAAAACAATAATAATATATGAGAAAATGTTTTAAAAATCAGAAGAGAAACATCACTTAACATACTACCACACCAGTTGAGCTGTTTCTTCAATTTTGCCTCAGTATTTATCTATATGCATTAATGATTTTACATGCTATACTATTTCTAAAGTCTTTGGGTAACTTAACCTTGCAGGCCATTTAAGCTGGTGTGCTTTTGACTCTACCATAAGCTGGTCTGCTTGATTCTACCTTCCCTTTCTTCTAACCTGTTTTTCATGCTTGTCATTTTTTATGCCTTAAACATTGTTTTGTATCAGTCTGCAACCTTGATCAAATGCCTTCGATGGCTGTCAATCACCCAGCTCAACACTTTCAAAAGGGTGTTGCACTGAACATTAGTCCCCCAGAATGCTCTTAGTTACATGTAACAAAACAAAATATTAAAGGTGTTCAATGGTAATGAATTCATTATATCACGAAAGTGTTGGAAGGAGGAGGGTGGGCAATTACTAGGTTAATTCATGTGCTTGACCTATCATCAAGGACCTAGTTTCTTTTGGTTATTCTCTGCCATCCTCATCCTGTTGGCACTTGTCTTCCATCTTCTGTCTTCATTATCCCAAGAGGTCAGCAGCAAGCCCTCCAAGCCTTATTTCCTCATACAGCCTTGACTGGAGTCAGAAAAAAGTTTTTCAGGTTAAATCCTTTTTAAAGAGTTGACCATACAGATACACGTTCCAAAACTCATTGACCAGAATTTATCACATGCTCATGCTTAAGTCAGTCCCTGACAACGAAAATGGAATTACCGTGACTGGTTTAAAATAATCAAGATCCATCCCAGAGGCTGCCGAATGGTCCATTCTCTGAGGTGAGCATATAAAACTCCAAGGTGTTAATAACAAAGGTGGACAGGAAGTGGCTTGATTAGGCAGCCAGCAGTGTGTGCCATGAAGTCTAATTTCCTCAGTCCTCTTCAAGGCACTTCATAACCTTACCCATAATAATCAAATATAAAACAACCTGTCAGTCATCTTCCTGGCCTATATATCCTGCTCGTGCGTGTTCTTAAGTATGGCTTGGCTCATGTTGTTTATTCCCTTTCTTAGCTTCTGTGGTTATTTTAATTTAAATTAATTAATTAAAATTAAATAAAATGTACAATTTAGTTCCTCAGCTGCACTAGCCACACTTCAAGAGCTTAATGGCCACACATGGCTAGTGGCTATCGTATTGGACAGAGCAGATATAGGACATTTCCATCATAACAGAAACTCTGCTGGGCAGCACTCCTCCTGAGATTCTTGCAAATCATACCTATTATTTAGCAGTGTTTCTCAAACTATGGAACACCTACATAAGAATCAACTGGAGATTCTTGCTGTTTAAATATAGGTTCTGAGCCCTAGGAGTAGGCTCAGGCCACTTCCATTCCTGATGAAGTTGAAGAACTTCTTTGAGGTCTAGTTTAATTTATTTCTTTTATGGGAATTCAATCAACACTGGAGTTGTTATTAGTTTCCTTCTGCTCTAAAAATCTATATATAGCATTTATAGTTTATATATCATATTTTAAGAATTCCCTTATATGTATTTCTAGTCTTTAATTGTTTCAGAAAGTATTTTTCTGAATATTAGAGTGTAAGCCCCTTGAGGGGAGGTACTATGGCATATTATTGTTTGTATTTTCCTAAATGTCTAATACAATATTGGGTACATAGTACATACAAATGAAAAAAGTATTGATTGATTTGTTGCATTCGACAGAATTGGCAGTCTGCAGTCTGTTATGTTTAGTTGGCAGTTATTTGAGAAATCATAATGCTGTGGATGATGGGAAGTATATTTCCATGCTGTTTTTCCTCTATTCATTCATTGGAAACAAACCGGAAAATTCTGGTTAGATTTCTGACAAGCATTGTATGGGGATGTTCCCTATAGATTTGCAGCATTTTTTAAGGCTATTTAAAAAGTGCTCTGATGCCTTGACTCTCTTGTGGAACATAATCTAATCAAATCTCTGAAGCCATAGCTGATAGAGAAGTTTCCTGTTGCAACCAAACTCCCCACAGCAATCTGGCTGGAGAATCCTGGATGGCTGTTCTGGAAGCTTTGGCAATGGCCTGAGAATTGCTGGAGAAGGAGATTATGGTCTTGTTGTATTAGGGAATGGCTGGATCTCTATCTTCCCAAGCTGGAGCACAGTGAAGAATCAAGGTAGACGAAGAATATGGTAGCTATGAGAAGCAGCATCTCAGTTAAAAGTAATGCAAGGAATGTTTCTCTTTGTGTATAATTTCACAGATTGTATCATTCCATTGTTTGATGTGAAAACAACTACATTCTCTGGTAGACTCATTACCTTAAAATACAATAACAATATATTATTTATGAAATAAAATATCTATTGAACAAAGAATCGTTTTCCTCTACTCTTAATATTTGACTCTAAGTCGTTTAACACATAATTTAGTTCCAAAACAGTCACATGTCTGAGATAATGGGTCATGCACCAGGTACAATGCTTGGTACAATATAGACCCGCAGGAGATGTTCATTCTTTTTCCTTATCAAACTTGTTAAAGGACAGCCCTTGGACTTTTCCAGAGAGCAACAATTAGTATTAAATGTTTACTCTCCCAATTAAAAATATTACTAAGTTCTTCCTTTCTTTGAAAAATTAAGCCATGTAAAAATGACCTTTCTCCCCCTTGTCTTATAATGGACCACTAGAATACTAGGTGGAATATTTTCACACTATTCTTGGTGAAAAGATGTACAGGAGTTGCTTAGCATTGATATGTATTAACAGATCATCTGCACAATCTATTGAAGCTCTGATGGAGTCTGGAAGTGTGGTGTCTGGGTTATGGTATTTCAGATATTCTAAATGTTTGAGGTTTTATGCCATCATCAAGACCCCTGAGTGGTATGCCTTATCTCAACTTTTGCTTCTGGAGCAGGAACTGTGACGGGACACTACATATCTGGGATTTCAGAGAGTGTTCATGTATGTCAGATTGTGTGTATGCACAAAACATAGCCCTTAATAAAAAAGTTCTTATGTTCAATATACTCTTCTCTGCCTAGTCCTTTCCTGCGATTTAGTATCATTGATAAAACTTAAAAAATTAAAAAAGGTAGCAGATGCCATTTATTTAACAACCTTCAGGCCTTGTACTCATATCATTTCTAATCCTCACAACAGTCCTGCAAAGTAGGCATCATTTTTCTCATTTTTATAGGTAAGAAAATTAAGGATCAGGAAGACCTAATGAAATTTCTTAAGAGCTCATAGGCGGCAAGTATCGAAAACAGAATTCAAACCTAGGGCTGGCTGATTCCAAAGCCTTTGTTCTTTCCTCTCTATCATACTCTTGTGTACATGTCTTATGACTCAAGTAGATTTTAAGATCTGGATGTCAGGAATTGTATGTTACCTTTAATTCATTTATTTGTTATAATTTATTATTTAATTTAATAAAAATTAAGATGTTTTATATTGCTCAGAATGGTGGCAAATATTGCTGCCCTTGCTTAATTGCTGTAGGTAGGTTCTAAGGGGTATGTTAATGCTTTCAGACACTAGGGGGCCATTTGGTGTGTTATTTTTGAGAAATAGACTAGAACAAGGTGTATCATGGTAAGGAATGGTGCTAACTGGGGTCAAGTCTTGGGTTTGCTCACCCCACTCAAATGAAAACTGTGTGACTATAAGTACTTTGTCTTATTTGCTCACTGCTATGTTTCCAGCACCGAGAATGAGCACATAAGGACCCCTCAATAAATATCTGTTCATGAATGAATGAACTGTATAAGGACCTGCTAGCTTTCTTCCTTGACTATGGATTCCATCTTTTACTTGGACCAAACTTCTTTCAGATATAAACCACTGACTATAGGGAGCTGGGGGAAGGGAGGGTAGATGGAAAAATATAAGCTTATCCCCTCTTCTTGAAATACGAAGACAAGGCCCATGCCTTTTGGAAGCTAGATCAGTAGCATTATCTTTTGAATAAAGGATGATAACAGGGAAAAATAAATCCAAAGCAATCCTGTAGCAGAGGTGAAGGGAGAGAGATGCATTTCATTTCTCTCTTCTTGTTGAATTTCATAAAATGATGTTGCCTTCATGCATGTCATCAAATTTACTTCATAATTTAGGTAATAAGGGCTCTTCTCACCAAATAGCCTAGCTAATAAAAAGTAATTTAAAGCCATATATTTCCAGGATAATTCTGCATTGTGGAATACAACCATGGAATTGATGGTCTGGAAAAAGTGCTTTGAAAAATGTGACAAAACTCTTGTTCTGAATCAATGTTATAGTTCATATGACTCATTTGATTTTTAAATTGACAGAACTATCAAAATCAAAACATTGTTGGCTTACTTTAGATACTGTTACATGGGAGATTTCCAGACATCTGTTAAAGTGTTTACCCTTGGGAAGCTAATGTTCATGTATTGCAAACAGACACCATAATTCTATCTAAATTAAGGTTTGTGTTTAAACACTGATTTTTTAAAGTACTTTTCAGTAATAGTTAGCAGCAGCAATTATAATATCAAACTACCTCTCAGTTTTCATTTGGATGAAAAGTAATTACTTCCATCAAATAAATTTATTTCCTTAAAAGTAATTTTTCTCTTCTATAATTTTCCTACTGAGTAAGAGGTTTATATCCAGTGGGAATAATAGAATTTTCTATTGGGTAGGAAATTAACAATGAAAGTCAAGCTAATAAGTCTTTATCAAGCACCTATAATGGAATGGGTTCTGTGGAGAAAGAGGAAGGAAAATAAGGAACTGCCCCTGTCCTTGTGGAAACCATCAAAATCAAGTTAAAACACAGTAATGTGGCTTGTGGTTATAGAGATTCACATGTAGTTTTATTCAAACCATGTTCCTCAAATCATTACTAATATAGTAAAAGATTTATATAACATAAATATTTAGATTTACATAACATATCAGACTGTCATTTGTTCTCTTCTCAAATACCAAAATTATTAAATGATTCTGTGGAACTGATATCTAGCAGACATTTAGGGTCCATTTTAGTTTTTAAAACTACAAGATGTTCTTAGCTTTGTTCATGAGGCATTGAATGTTAACTTTAAAATAGTTCTGGTGATGTGAAGAAAATAATGCTATGAACTGTAAGTTTGTTAATGACATGTTATAGCTTATGAAGTTACCAAACTGTAGCATGTATTCGGGTGTGAGATGGGGAGTATGAATTTGACCACTATTCAGTTTATATCCTTTAAATTTTTGTTTTATAAAGCAGAAACTAATTTTAGGAAATATACTCCTTTTGAGATGTTTTTTAGGTAGTAAATTTAAGACCTGGGCAATTATTATTTAGAGAGAAAATGAATGAAATCTCATTTTGACCTGCAGACTGTATTTAAAGCATACTTAATGGGGGTGGATGTGGCTCAAATGGTTGGGTGTCCGTCACCCATATGGAGGGACCTGGATTCGATCCCCGGGACCTCCTGGTAAAAACAAAGAAAAATATAGAAGGTGCAGGCCGCCAGGCCCCACGAGTGGGTGAACCGCCTGGCCCCGCCGAACCATGCAGCAAGATGATGACAGGAGAGTGACACAAGGGAGAGCCAAGACGACACATGCCTAAAAAACAGGAACTAAGGTGGCACAGGTGGTAGGACGCCTCTCTCCCACATCGGAGGTTCCCAGGATTGAGTTCCAGTGAAGACAGGAGGAGAGGGATGAGAAGAGAGGGCAGGAAACAACACAGAGAATTGCCTAGCGAATGGACACAAAAACAGCAAAAATGGTGGGGGGGGGGTGGTTAAAATGGATAAAAGTAAGTAAGTAAATAAATAAATCTTTAAAATAAATAAATAAATAAAGCATACTTACAGTTTTGTGAGATTACCTGCTTAGTACATTACTAGTCTTCTAATGCATGTGTAGATTATTTTGAAAAATAAACAATTAAAGCATAGGTCATAAGATATTATAGATAAAATTTACTCTAGAAATTTGGATTCCTGGCAATTTTTCATCAATGAAAACTGTACACATTATCTTGGCCCTTGTACAGCATTAAAAATAGTAATAATAATAATTGGCACCATATTTATCATAGAATATGTTGTCTTTTTACAGTTTTTTTAATTGAATGAAATTGAATTTTTTAACTGATTTGTTGGCCAGCAGAGAAAGGAAGATACATGTTAAGAAAAAGAAAGATTCTTAAGGATAACTAGCACTTCATTACTTATACAAGAATATTTTAGCTTTAAACTGTTAGTCTTTTATATTAGGGCATATTAAAGAGGAAGTTCATAATTTAGTTTGCTGAAATTCTAGTTTATTATATATATGTAATCATTTATTATTGTTGACATATTTCTTGCTTTGCATTATTAAAAAGATGGTTTTCCAGAAGCTTTTGTGCATGGGAAGTCTGTTCTGAGTTGACTTTTGTTACTAGAATTCTATTTTTACTTAACTGTTTCCCCTTTAAAAGTTTATATTTTAAATCATTAGCATGTAATTCCTGTTGAAATGATGTGTAAATAAAATTGGCTAATTAAAAATAGGTGTGTAGTCACAATAATCTCTTTCCTAAGAATTAGAGATTTAAAATTTTGAAACATTAATGTGTGGGGGTTGGTTATGATAGTCCAGCTGCTTTTGTGTGTGTTTCATTTAAATGTAAATTTATCTTAGAGACTCTAAAGATAGCTCAGAAGGTAGAGGATTTTAATTTAAATAAATAGTCATTTTCTTCATGAATACTTAAATTCCTACTTTCCATTAAAGAAAAAAAAAACCTTATTAAACACCTAGTACTTAGCTATCTTATTTTAAGTTCTTTATGGATTAGTAATTTTCTCTCGTTGGCAGTTTTTGTAAGATTACATATTTATATTAAAAGGACTTTAATTTGTATGCTTTAAAAGCAACAGTAGTTCAACAATTTCCACTATGATGCTGAGTATTATTTTGCAGTACTATGAAAAGGAAAACAGTTGTGTTTTAAGAGGAAATCAGGTTATAGAAATACATTTCAAATTATTAAATCTGAGATGTTAAAAAAAAGAAACTATTGAAGTCAGCAGAAGCACACTGAGGAGATACACACACACACACACACATTTAGATTGTATTTTTAACCACTATTAAAACTTAGTCTGATACTGTAATTATCAATTAACTTCTAGGAACAATTTTTGAGGACAAGTTTTTGAGGATGTCTCCAGTTATTGCTATTATCTTAAGATAGAGGGTCATGATTCAAAGTTCTGTAATTTGTTTTTTTTTTTTTTGATATCACTGTTGGAATCATGTAAGCCACCATGAATGTTCTCCTAATGGATGTTACCTTCTGTTGTCTTTGGCAGCCTTTTCCACTTCCCTACAATATAACAGGCCATTTGTGTGAACTGCTGTTGATTGCATATTTTGAAGTCATTTTAGTCTTTAGTTATTCCATTACCAGCCTGTGATTATCTTGTGTAAAAACAAAGAAATAAGCAAACAAACAAAAAACTCTTTGATCTACCCTGACCTTTCTATATGTAAATTTTATGTAGTATAAAAATGTATGCCATATTAAGAAAGCATATTCCTGTACCGACATTTCCAAGGTAATTTTAAAAATAATTATAAAGTTTACTAAATGAATTGCTGTTTGTTGATTGCTAAAATTTACTGGAGTCACATAAATGTAAATATTTTCCAAGCAGAGTCAAAGTTTCCCTTGAAAGAAAAGACTTTTGTTTATTCTAACTATCTTTATTTTCTACAGTTTAAAGAAATGTTTCTGAATATTTTTATTGGGAGATCCTGAATTTTAATATATGCCCTTCTTTAATATGCATGTTCACAAAGAGCTTGAGGATTTAGGACATAATTCTTTTTGTTTTACTTTAAGTAATAGTTGCTGTTTAGAATTTAAAACTGGGTTTAACAGTAACAGCAGGGGTGTGAAATGTCTATTTACAACAGTATCCTAATTTACAGATTCTGCGACATGAGGTCAAACACATTGGTTTATTCTCTAGATACTAATCAAAATCCGTATTTATTTTTCTTCTATTTTTTTCTGTAATGCCAGTGGATTTTGGGGAGTTGTTTTCTTTGACAACAGGGAAATATGTTAGTACCACTCTTAAGAACAATAATAGTTCTCTTCCCCTTAAAAACACTCTTTTTTTTTGTTCCTTTCCCAATGTCTCTTCTATTCCTCGAAACTCCTGAAGCTTGGAGAAAGGGATCTGAAAACAAGAGCCTCTCTCTGTTTTGGACCATAGACCTTTTGAGGCATTTGTGTGGCTGAGTTTCTCTCATCCTAGATGGATTATGTAAATGCTCTGTAAAATACTATGCTGTAAAAAGTCTCACGTTTACTTTTCCGAACAGTTGGTTCTAGTTTTAGAAAAAGAATACATTTCCTGCTTCATTATTTGGCTCAAAGCCCCCTTAGTTTAAGACACATATTTTGTAACAACAATTTTATATTTCTTAAGAATTCATATTCATATTTATTACAATTGCTTTTGTTGGTAGCTTGTCACTGGTAATTGTAAAAAATGTTTCTAAGTTACAAACCATGAGACTTTGCAAGGTGATGGCTTAGTGAGGGGATCAGTTTTATGCCAACTTGTAGAAAAATGACTGTGATAAATCAGTTTCCTCTGAGTTCATTTCTATTTTGTGTCATGGTTTGAGAAGAACAATAGATGAGAACAAATTTGTATGAATGTTTTTAATCATTCCACCTGGTAAAATTCCATGCCATGCCTCACAACAGATTGTGAATTTTCAGAGGTGTTTTCCTTTTAGTAACTGCCACACAGCAACTTCCCCCTTTTAACTTTTTATAAGGACATTCTGTTTTAACAAATTAATGGTGTTGGGGTGAGTGGAACATAGGTAATTGTAAAAGGTTTATACCTTACACTCAGGTTTGGTAATTACCTAACTGAAAATGCTGCCTGAATCTATTTTTGGTGTGCCAAGGAGGGTGGGGGGATGGGAAGAATGAAACTTGAATCAGTGGCCATCTGGCCCAGATTTGGCTGATTTCCTGTGTACTGCCTTTTGTTTCAGCCAGACAATGGATCGTTCCTTTCACAGATAAGAACACAAATTGATGACTTTGTGCTGAATCAGCAAGTTTGGTTTGGGATTGCAGGCATAGACTCATATCAAGGGGTTTTTTGTTGTTCTGAGATTACTATCTTTGTCTTCACCTATTATAAATATCTTCTTGAAGTTCTCTGCTATAGTGGTGGGATTGCAGACAAATTGAATAAAATAATTGGCAATGTAGCCTTCTAGTTTGGCATTACCTGTCTCAAACAAACATTAAGATTTTCCTTGACCTTAGTTTCCAAAATTAATATTTCCTTGATTGTGATTTTTCACAGAGGCACCTCTATTTTGTTTGAACTTGAATTTTCCATTCTAACCGATAATGATTTAAACTTAAATTTGGTTAGGCTTTTATGGTATGGCTGTGTAAACAGTAAGTTTTCCAGTGACATCTGTTGCCGTATATCAGCAAATTACAGCTTGGAGTGTTAGAGTTGTTTTCCTTACTTTAAATGCTACATAATCATCGTGATGCTGTTAAAAAATGGTTATTGACTAGAAGGAGGAATCTTTGTCATTCACCATTCTAAGTCAACCATCAGTTTTTGTAGGTTATCTGAGAAGCAGTAGAGATCAATGTGTGGCCAAGTTTTTCAAAACTTCAATGCTACTTGCTGTGTGGCCAAGAAATAGAAAAATAATCATTTTTACTTCTGAAGTTGTGGGAGGTTGGCAGATTTAAAGTCAATCTTCTAGTTTAACTCTCCTTAGCGCTGAATTACCATCGCGGCCTCCAGTACAGAGTTTTCTCCAG
Source organism: Tolypeutes matacus (assembly GCA_026826555.1). Classification (NCBI taxonomy): domain Eukaryota; kingdom Metazoa; phylum Chordata; class Mammalia; order Cingulata; family Chlamyphoridae; genus Tolypeutes; species Tolypeutes matacus. The sequence goes on from JAKSZT010053813.1 coordinate 12,524,906, forward strand.
ACAACTTTTTCTCAAACCACTTATAGCTTTAAAATCAAGATTCTCATCAAAATGGAGTGCTTGGAATCTCATCTATAATTCTTTTCTGTAGCTAAAGATATGTTCCTTAGGTAGGATCAAGGGGAAAAAAGCTTCTTAATTGTTAGCTCCTTGGGGATCTAATTTTGTAGCAGATGGGACCACACTGCACAGTTCACCGTTTGATGTAATTAATTTTAGGTCCACATGCAGCAAAGGTGAATGACAACAAACGGCACAAAATCTTAGTTTGCATCCATATGGGGCACACTCTTCATTCATATATTTTAACTCCTCTTTTGAATCTCTTTAATTCACTTCTTGTTATATTTGATGCTAATTAGGCCTCAGAATTGCTTGTTTGGTTTATGCATGGGTGGTTTAGAAGACACCGATATTATGGATGACATGTATGTTAATGGAATCGAATATTAAAAGATTTGGGGAATTGGTTAGTTAAATAGTAAAATAAGGCAATATATAAATAGTAAAATATCTCCCACCCCTACCCCCTGTTTTAATCAGAGGCTAGTTCAGGAACTAGTTCGAGGTAGAGGGGAAGGTCTTATCCTTTTTTTTCCCCCTCCCCCCTCCTGGTCACCCTTTACTCCCCCAAACTCTGCCTTTCCTTCAAATCTCACTGAGGAATCATAGACTCTACAGAGGCTTGGTTGCAGATGCCTGGTAAGTTTACACTGCAGAGAGCTGTTTTGTTTGGCATAGCTAATCAGGAGGCAGGCTGGAATTGCTCATAGCTGTCATTCAGGTTTTGTTTCAAAGTCCAAGGACCTGCTGGGAAAAAACAAAAAGCTAATGAAAGCTGACTGTATTTAAGCCTTAAATCTGTGGAATCTGAAATGATGTTCTGACAGTGTATTCTTATTCTTCCACATTCTTGCCGTTACTAAAGTAACAGATTTTTAGAGGCTTTCCATCTTCATTGTCAAGTATTTGCTACATTTATTGTTGTTTTTCAGATTAGAGCAATTCAGATGATCTCCTTTGAGATGAAGGTGAAAGAGAAAACAATGGAAATAAAATGTCTGAATCAATTACCCAAATGCTAGTAAGACTGTTTTCTAAAAATGTCTTATAATTCTTAAATTCATAGCACAAATTAAAATTTAGGGCAAGATAAATTTCCCCAGGTTTGAGAGTGGTGTGTGTGAAAAATCCTATTGCTGTAATGTGATATAGTAAGTATTCTTATAATGACAAAAGATTACATTTTATGGGGTAAAGATAAATAGTGAAACACCCTGTCCTTAAGATCTTCCTTCTTAAATAAATAAACCACACAAAGTATATGAAAAACTGATGTGTTTGAACTCTTATCTGTAAATGGGAAAATTAAGTTACATGAGAAAATGGACTATGATGAATGTGATTACCAAAAAAAAAAAAAAGAAAAAGAGGCCATTTAATATTGTTTTCCCAGGGCATTTTGCCTCGGATTAGCACTCATCTATATGAAAATACTGTTGTTTTTACAGTCAGGAGACCACTTGGGCACATATTACCTGTGGTTTGGTAAGTGATAAACAGAAGATAATTTTGTGGAGAAAACGTGTTCCCTGGATTGGCTTTAGATTTGAGAATCAGTCGTGTTATAACCTTTATGACTCTTCTTGTTGAGATGTTGACTCTTCGAAAGATGACACTGTCTTTTCACAGATTTATCAAACATTTCATCAAGTACTCTTTCCCCTGGGGGAATAACTATAATTTTGAAATGATCTAGTTTTATTACTGAGCAGATCATGTCAATCGTTTAGTTCCAATGCAATAAAAACTTACATTCATAGAGGTAAGGTCTGGCTTAATTTTCTTCTTGGAAATAAATAAGAGAAAGGGCAGCTGACTGAATGGAAAAGAACAATTAGGGTCTGGAAGAAAAGTATTCAACTGTGTCAGAAGGCCCTCATTTCAATTTTGTATCTTTGTTCATGCTGGCTCCCCACCCTGGAATTTTATCTGCTCTCCCCTCCACCTGTCTACATCCTAACCTTCTCAAGGTCCAGCTCAGGTCCTCCTTCATTCACTAAGTCCCCTCAATTACTGGTGTCCATATAGCAAGGGGTACAGTGGTTCCACTAAATCCTGAACTGATCAAAGTATCTAAAGAATAGTGTTCAGATAGTTTTTCCTGATTTTAGGTGGAGATTGATCTGGACAGGAGAGAAACTGGAAAATGACATAAAGGGAATAGAGAGTTTGAAATGGGCATGTTAAATACAAAGATTTAGGGAGAGACAAGACAGCTATCTTCAATGGCCAACATATGAAGCTAGAATGAGATTTACTGTAATTACCTTTAAAGCAGTGACTTTCACATTGTCCTCTGCATAGCTGCAGGGTTCCTGTGATATATATGCCTTAGGTTGAAGAGGGGCTAGAGGAGAAGGGGGGACTAGTGGCTTGCTGAGTGCCCTTGCCGCTTCCAACAGAAGAGGTCCACTTTTAACAATATATATATTGTGCTTGTACCTAATATTTCTTTTAAAGACACCTTGTACTGCTTAAAAAAAAAAAATAAAGTTTTGAAAATTTTGTACTACATAGTAGCAAATAGTTGAGAGTTTTGGTTCAATATAAGATAAAATGTTCTAGCAATCAGAAGCTTTAAAAAATTAAATGGACTGCTTTGTGAGATGTCAGTTCCACACTAAATCAGAAGATTACTGACTCTGACAACTGACAAGGATGTTGGAAGATTTCTGCCTTTGGGGAAAGGTTGTTTGGATGTCTTCTAGGTTTCCAGTTCTAAGATTGTGTAATTTTACCCCATAGCCCAATTGATTTCTTCTCTTACTGTCAGGATCAGATAATTTGGCACTTCTGTGTTCTCAGTTGGGTTTGGTGGTAAACCACACCTTCCCATTAAATCTTGAGGTTACAAAGAGTAGGCCCCATGTCTTTTCTGTTTTTGGATTCTTCAGATCCTAGCAGAGATGTATCTGTTGATACAAGAAATGATTATAAGAAGAAGCACTTGCTTGACTGCCTTATGACCTCATCCAATCATAAAGGGTGATAAGGGACAGCATTTACAGGAATTTTCTTCTACTATTGATTTCTGCCCTTCAGGAATAGTAAAAATGGCAAAGGAGATTTAAGATAAGCCCTTTTTTTAAAACCTGGAGGCCAGAATACCACTGCATCTGAAAAAGTGCCATGGCTCCCGCAGGGCCTAATTGGAGAAAAATTTGAATGTGGAAATCATAACTCTCCGTACAAATTGAGAAACTGAGGCACAATAGAAGGGCAAAGAGATGTCCAGATATCCTGAATGCAGTTAGGGGAGTGCAATCACGTTGCTAGCTGGTATTTCTGACCAGGTTTTTTTGCCCCACAGTTCAGATGGCTCTGATTTTATTTATAATTAGAACTAAAGGGTATGAATTTATTTATAACTAGAATTAAAGGGTATGTTTTTCAGATGCAAGATTGAAATCTCATAATCATTATAAGAATTAATAGGGGCAGATAGGTGTTAGATGAGCACAGCATAATCGAAGCCCTTTCACTCATAGTAGGCCTTTCATATTTCCTCCCTTTGTCCTCAGTGGAAAAGGGTTACATGTCTCTTACAACTCCTGGCACATTGCCTACTGCCTAGGAGACACTCAAGAAATACTTACTGAGTTGAGCTGAGTTTTATTAATGGGATTTTTGGAGTCAGTTACCAGGACAGTGTACATTGTAGTTGACAATAGCGGTCATCATTGCTTGATACCCCAGGTTCCTCTACAAACTCAGGAGAGTTTAGGGACAACAAGATTCATGATGTCAATATCTTACAGTTCAAATGGGGAAATTGGTCACAACTGAAAACACACATAGGCTTGTGAAGATCTCTGTACAAGTTTATTGTTAGTAAAAGACAAGGGGGATGCCTGGAGCCAGCAATGATTCTAGCATTAAGAAAGCCTCACTTTTCCCACGGGTAGATGGATGTTTTTCGTCAGGTTAGCAGTTATAAATCCTAATCACATGTATTTTAATACCTGAGTACCTTCTGGTGTGAAGATGTCATAAGCAGACAGAAAGCTAGATTTGGAAGGGCCCTCAGAGAGCCTATTTTACTAATGGAGAAGAAATTCAGGGCTCAGAGATATTTAAAGAGCCAGCATTAGAATATAGGTTATTTGATTCACATCATACTTTCTACTCTAATATACTGGCTTCCTAGAAGGTTTAAAAGTTGTGTGAGATGTTTAATATAAGCTTATTCATGATGGTGAGGGAAAATACCCTAATTTATTCTGTAAATTCTTTATAATATTTAGCCTTTCTTCCCAAGGCTGTTGTGAAATTTGGAAATTATACAAAATTCTGAAAATTGTTAATATATCTTAAAGCTGCCAAGCGTGTCTTAGGGCTTCATGTAACACAATGAGGGTACTGCAAGTATCGAGAATACCACAGAGCTGCTTATATAATACACAAAATATTATATATATTGCCTCAGGCAACAAGCATCTTATGATAGTATGGATGAAAATAAAATATAGGAAAAGTTTAATTAAGATAACTGATTTGGAAACTATATAAATTTGGAGATGAACTATTCCATTATCTGTTTAAAAAAAGTATTGTTTAAGCCTATTAAAGCATATTGAGGGTGAATTTTTAAGTCATTTAAGATAATAGGTGACTTTTAAGCACTTTAACAACCTCAGCTACATGTGCATATTTACATGATTCTTAGCAACAGTTCCTGAAAATGTCAATCAGCATATTAGTGTTGTGTTGGGCATTTCAAGAGATCAGAAATAGAATCATGTTAAAAGTTTCACAGAGGAAGATTTAAGAAAGAATTGAAGACATGTTTTACTTATTTATTTTCAATATACCAAAGAGTCTGATAGTGAAAGTTAGGTCTTCTTCTACCACTGTCTCCTCGTCATCCAAATCCCCCATCAGAGATCACCACAGCTTCTTGTATAAGCTTGAGACGTCTGTACACGTACACGCATATCGATATGCATACATACTGAGCATATTGTTTGGTACTTTGCATTTTCACTTAGCTATCTCTTGGAGATTGATGAAAATCTATTAACTAGTGCTCTTTAGCAGTAGAACAAACTGTCTTGTGAGATAGCTGAGAAGTGTCCCTAGAGTTTTCAACAAAGGCTGGAGGAGGATTGGCTGTGAGGAATACCACATTGGGTAGGAGCTGGGAATAGGTGACCTCAAAGGTCTCCCTCTCTCTATAGCTCTGTGATATATTTAAGTGCCTACAGGTGGTAAGCACGGTGGGGACAAAAAGAAGTATAAGGATTTTATATTTTACTTGGGAAGACAAGATACATATTCCCATATATACCATCAATGTAAATGTGAAAAATTCCATAAGACAAAATTAGAGATATCACAAAGCAGTATATATAGTTATTGGTGACCAGGTAGACAGTAAGTACTATGAGTTAAGCAGAGAGGGTAGAATTCTAAGGAAACTTTGCTTAGGAGGCATAACTGTATATATCTAAGCTTTGAAAAACTGAATTCGGATTAATAGGGAAGAACTAGGGAGAGCAGTTGGCATTGAGGAGCCCTGAAAGTGAATATAGGGGCAGTGGTTACAACGGTATGAAAGTGGAGCGAAACTGTTAGGTTGAGACTATGTTATGAAGTAGGTGGACTCCAGACTCTGAAGTTCAGCCTTCATCTAGTGAGTAACTAAATAGGCCTTCATTTAAGGGCCCACTGAAAGTTACTCAAACAAGAATGTGACAGTGTTGTATTTTAGAAAGATGAATCTAAGCTATTGCATTAATACGGGTTACCCTGTTTATGAATATTAATGTTGACAATAAAAGAGGAAGAAAGAGTCTCAAAAAATAAAACACAGATATGTGATTGCTAATTGAATTTTGAAGTCAAGGGAGAGGATTGAGGGACTGTTGACTCCAAGTTTTTAAGTTCAATTTTCCCGGGAGAAAGATGACGCCATTAATGAAAGAGGGAAGACAGAAGCAGGTGTTTTGGGGAGAGAGGTGATGAACTGGATACTAGAATAAGGTTGAGATGATGGTGAGACATTCAGATAAGATTTGTCATAGAGAGAGTAGGGCTAGAGTTCTTTAAAGAAACTGGAGCTTTAGATGGCAACACCCCCCATTCTGAACCCCATTCTTCTGACCAAACAGAAAAAGTGAGCTGTGCTTTTCTTGAGCTGAACTCATATCAGTCCCAGATAAGTGGGACAAAATTGTTTACTAAGTCTAATATAGGGAGATGTAAAAATAAGTATGCTGTTATTTTTTATTTTAACATTACATTTCATCTCTATATGATGTGTGGTCTATTGTGCTGGTAAACAAGATTTGTTTAAATCCTTGTATACTATTTCGACTTATTTGATTCTGAAAAAGAGTTTCGTGATGGTGTTCTAGTGAGTTACGTTTCAAAATAGCATTATTGTCTTTGTTGTTTTTAATAAAATATAGTACTTACATTTAAAGGGTTTGAAATTTAGTGATCTGGCTTATATCCTATGGCATATTGTACATGCCTCTATTTTAGCAATTTTGACATTGAAATGAGATTATTTGAAACCTCTGTAATATCAGTACTTTGGGTTCAGGAAAAAGTTTTATTTGCACCGAGGAACTGGTATGCATCCTCTTCTCTGCCAGTAAGAGAGTCTAAGAGAGTATTGTGATAAGAGATCTTATGTTCCCCTTTGACCCTGGTTCCCCAGGAGGACCAGAGCTAAATTTGTTGCTGAACCTTATATTTACTGGGTGGTATATTTAATTTCTTCTCTCTCATGGATCTGAACTTACTCTTACTCTTTTTTTTACACTGTGTATATTTCTAATTGTAAGCCAGAGCACATCCTGTTGGGGGAGGTGACAAGGTACAAATAAATTCAATTTATTATTACATTTAATCTATTCCTTGAAGGGCTGAGGCCATGTCCCCTCAGCACCTAGGATATTTCCAAGGTCGTTGTAGGTATTCTAAAAAAAGTTTTTTATTTTATTTTATTTTATTTATTTATTTAATAAATGAAGTTCTACAGAAAGGTCAGACTATTTGAGTGGGAAAACTAAAAATGTTATTTTTGAAAGAGGAGGCATTTATGCTTCAACCAGAAATGAGTTTTGACAGGCAGAGATAGGCTTCTGGGTTTTTTAGGAAGCGAAAGGCAGGAGCAGAGATGTGGAGGGAGTAAGATGTGGGCTACCTCCTTGTAATGGTGAATAATCCGTTTTGGAGACACACGGGGAACATGAATGGAATGGTGGGAGGGTCACCTGGCCCACTAACCATTGTCAGCATTATCATCAGCAACTATTACTTGTCTCTTGACTCTTTATCATCTTGCCTGGAGTAGGGCCCAGGGCACGAGACACGGGGGTGGGGGGGGGGGCGGGGGGGTGGCACAGGAGAGGGCACATACCCCACGCCTCTAGCGTGTTCTCTCATCCTGCCCTTGACTCTTAGTCATTGACTCTGATCCTTCACTTAAAACAACTTAGCCATGATGTTTTTTTTTTTTAATTTTTATTTATAACTTTTTATTTTGAAATAATTCTAAAATTACAGTGTAGTTTATAAAATTATTATTTGGAACCCCATACAGAGAAGTGAACATGTTCCCTCTACCCAGCCAGGTAGCAGGTACTCACATCCACCAACTTCTAACATTTTGCCACATGTGCTATATAATTCTCTCTGTCTTTCTGCCTGTCTGTAAATTTCTAAACATTTGAGGGTAAATTGTGTACATTGTATTCAGTTTGGCATTTCCTCAAAAAGTTGAACATATAACTACTATATAACCCTGCAATTCCACTTCTAGATATACCCAAAAAAATTGAAAGCAGTGACTCAAACAGATATTTGTACAACAATGTTCTTTGCATTATTCCCAATAGTCAAAAGGTAGAAGTAACCCAAGTGTCCATCAAAAGATGAGCGGATAAACAAAATGTGATATGTGCATATAAAGGAATATTATTTATCCATAAAAAGGAATGAAGTTCTGATACATGCTTCTACATGAATAAACCATGTAGAAGCATGTGTCAGACCATTTCCTTATTGAGGAAATAAGTCAGACATAAAGGAACAGATAGTGTATGATTCCATTTACATGATATAGAGATTATATGCAAATTAAGAGGTTCAGAAAGTGAAGTACTGGTTACCAAGGATGGAGACTGGAATGAGAATGGAGAGTTAATGTACAATAGATACAAGTTTCTGTTTGGGGTGTTGGGAAAGTTCTGGTAATGGATGGTACTGAGAGAAATGTAATATTGTGAGTGATTAGTCCATCTGAATTGTATGCTTCAGGTTGACTGAGATGAGAATTTTCATGTTGTGTATGTATTTCCAAAATTAAAAGAAAGACAAACTAAAGAGACAACAATTAAATACAATATAGGATCCTCAAATGAAATAATGGAGCCATGATGTTTTTTTAACCCCGCTTAAAACCCAAGCTGTCCAAAAGCTGTCAGGCAACCCTAATTATTCCTCAGTTTACTCACTAGGCGGCACTGAACACAAAGCACATATATACACATAGGAGGCAAAGACCACCGCTCAGACAATGTATTATTTCATTATTTGAAGCTCTATGGTTGGGCTTTGGAGGGAATAAAATCAAAAGCTTGTGTTTTTTAAGCATTATTAGGCAAACAGTATACTAAGTGGTTTATATTGTTTGTGTCATTTAATCCTTATACCATCCTAAGTAGTTATGCTATTATTTCTCCATTTTAATAACAACAACAACAACAACAACAACAAAAACTGAACGTTTTTTTGGTATTGTTTAACTTCACACAAGATGCACCAGAACTGGGATTTGAACCTGGGCAGTGTGACTCCAAAGCCTGACATCTTAACCAGTATATTCCACTTATTTAAAGGAAGCACATAAAGAATGTGTGAAAGAGAAATATGTTTTTTCTATATTTAATAGATGATGACAAAAAAATTAAGGGTTAGTGTTAAATTGGTATAGGCGTTTATATTTTGAATTTCATAAACCAAATACCTTGGGGCCCAGTGAGGCCTTTATTTTGTCCTTTCAATGTTTAAATGAAAAATTATCTTTGAATCCCTTTAGGTAGGGCATGTGCTCTTCCTTTCATTGAAGGATCCAGTATCCCATGTCCCTTATCAGCCTACAAATTCATGGCATTGGTGAATTCATTACATTAGTTCAGAGTGTTTTCATTTTGTTAGTTCAGGACGTACTGCCAGCCATGCAGGTCTCCTTTCATCAGGAAAAGAAAGCCTTTCCTGAAAGCCCCTACAAAGAGACCCCTTGGATCTCTTTAGTTAGAACTGAGGCATGGTCTCCCCTTACTGCAGGCCAGGCTACAAAGGTGGGAAACAGGATTTTCATCTTAAGCTTAGACCAAACAAAATCCTTCACCTGAAGCTGTGTGCATTGCCACCCCAAACACAATTGGGGTCACAATTGCTAATAGGCAAAGAAAAGGGGGGATGGGAATTAGAAAAGGGACTAAGAATGTCTGTCTTCATAGTAGTTTTTAAAATTCTGTTTACTTACCACTCTCAAAATGGAATGATTGGACAGGACCAGCTAACTCCTGTAACAAACATCCTCAAAATTTCAGTTGTTTAATTATTTGCTCACATTACAGTCCAGGGGGCGAGACACTTCGCCTTTTAGCATTCTGGGAACCAGGCTTCTTTCCTCTTGTTCTACTGCTTTCTTCAAATTCTGGCCTCCTAGATTGCTGTGGAAGGAAGAAAGAGTATAGGGAAAGCACACAACTCTGCGTCACCTAGGCTGTCACTTCAGGCACATTTCATGGTGAGAACCAGGAAGTGTTGTTTAGCTGTGTCTTCTGGAAGGGGAAATGTGTTTGGTGAGCATCTAGCTAGTATCTGCCATGCTATGGTTGAGTGAAATCTAGTTGTCATTGAAGACAGTTAGCCAAATGGATGAGCATGTTCTTTACAAATGTGAAAAATGAGTTTCACAAGAATTTGTAAATAAATAGGATTTTCTATCTATGGATATTTCTTAAAGTGACTACTGCTGCTAATATTCCTCTTTATAGACAGTTAAAATTTGGATAGTAAAGTCTCAAGCACATCATTTCCAAAAAGTCTTCCTTGCCTTCTCCCATCCTACCCTAGATGGCAAACTGCCTACTGTATTTACTTCTGTGTTGTGCTGGTCCTTGACTGTAATAATCAATTTTATTTCATGTGTCTCACTTGAGAACTTTCAGAGGGCAAAGACCATGGGCAATTAATCTTTCGGTCACCAGGGCTTAAGGCCTGGAAAGTACTCAATAAGCATGTAACTGAATTAATGATTAAGTGGATAAATGCATGAACAAATGTATCAACAATAGTAAAACTTCAATTTAGACTAAAAGGAGAAAAGGCTAGTTTTCATTCATAAAAATTTTCTTTACAGAACTTTCTTTAAAAATATGTTTTCTCTGCAGCATCAATGATAATTTGAACTAGCTGCTCACAAAGTAGTCATTCAGGACTGCTTTTAGTTAACATATGTTATAATATTTAGTAGCGTCTAGTATACAAATGAGTATGAGGTAAATATCTTAAAATATTTTCATAAATAGATAAAATATGCCCTCCAATTTGAGTGGCTTTAAATGTCACATCAGTGGAGATTAAGATAGTGATATTTTATTAATGATATTTGTAATACTTATTTAAATTTCCTGTTCATTGTAATTCAACCAATATTCATTAAGTTCCTACTCAAACAGAGAAGACATCAATAAGCATACAAGTAAATCTGTAGTTATGCAATTATGTGATTATATAATGGGAATGGGGGCTAGAAAGGCAAAGAGTAACAGGAAGGGCATAATTTATAATGGGCATTTAAGGAAGTGTATGAGTAGCTGCTGTCTGTGGCGAGAAGAAAAAGAAGAGTGAGGACAAATCTCCTGCCAGGCAGAGTTGTGGAAAGAGCATTTCAGAGGGTGTGTGTGGAGGCTCTGAAGGGGAAGCTTAGCCTGTGGAGTTGCTGCAAGAAGACAGGGGCTGATCAGGTTGAACAGGGCTCTGGAGAGGAAGAAGGATGGGCCTGGGCCAGATTTTTTATGCCCCCTAGGCCATGCCGAGGCATTGGACCTCTGCTTCAACCCATTAACTTATGTGATATTAAATGTTTTTTAAAAAAAGAACTCATTGCTTTAGATGGCAATGCATAATAAACCTTTTAGTCTGGACTTTCAGTAGCTGTAAAACATTTTTGAAACGAAATATATAAATAAATACTAAATATATATATATATATACAATACATACAATTTTTATTTTTAAATTTGAAAGTATCACGGTTGTAACAACAATGAAAAAAACCCCGAAAATGTTGGTTACATTTCCTAAGGGGAAGGAAGGAAACATTGAGAAAAATGTTGTGGGAGATGGATTTAAATAAGTTGGCGAAAAATAGAGTTAGATCCCATCCCATTATTAATGATTTCAGAGTATTTAAAGATAACAAAATAATAATAGCTTAGCTAACCTTTATTTAGCTTGTAATGAGTGCCAAGCCCTGTTCTAATCGCTTTTTATGTATCATACATATTTTACTCATTTAATCCTTGTAGTAGCCCTATAACATAGGAGCTACTTTTACACCCATTTTGCAGTTAAGGCAACTGAGGCTTAGAGAGATAACAAGTGGTGCTGGAAGCACTCTAAATCTTGACAGTCTGGCTTCAGAGCCTGTATTCTCAACTATCATAAACACACTGCCTCTAAACATTCTAGGGAAAAGAACTAGATGAATATTTATAAAATATTGGTGTATAGAAGATTATTCTAACCACTATTACAAAACCAAACACAAGGGAGGAGATGGACAGATTTGGCCACATGCACACATTTATGTAAACTGTTAGATTTTCTCCAAACTATATTTTCTTCCAAAACAAAAAATATAAACCAGAAGAAAAAAATGTTGGCAGTATGTGTAATAGACAGAGTGTTAACACTGCTTGTATATAAAGCATTCTTACATTCAATAAAAAGGACCAATCTCCAATTGGGAAAATAGTCTAGGGCATTCATAGCCCTTCCTGATGAATGTGGTCTATTTATTATCAGCTCCTCATACAATCTAATATGGCTTAGATCTTGTGAGGCTCACAGGGGTGCCCTGGCCAAGTACACTAGTGTACTCCTTCCATTCCTGTCTTACTTGACTAATTTGTATGTATTATGATATAGTTGACTTTTAACTTATTTTTAGAACTTGTATCACTTTCTTTGTTGATACCATTCTCTTCTGGTTTTCCTCCTTTTTTTTCAAATACTTTGCATGCTCTTACTCATGTTGCTACTTCTTAAATATTGCTGTATCTTAGAATTCTATCCTTAGTTCCCTCTCTCTCCCTTGACATGCTTTTCCAAGGCAATATCATTATCTCTCTACTAACAGCCCACAAATCTCTAACCCTAGCCTAGACCTTTCTGTAGAACCCTTAAGCAAGTGCCTACTGGGATGTCCCTATGCCTGCATGTCCTATAGTCATCTCAAACCGAACTTAGCCAAACTTAATTCCATGTCACCTCATGCAATTCCATACCATGCCATCCCATACCACATCATGCCACATGAACCACTTTATCATAGTATTCCTCCTCGTCTCTTTGCCCAATTCAGTTTTGAGTTTTTTTGTGGGCAACGAACATATTTTTCATCTTTGGATCTTCATGTTCTAGGACATTGAGTATGCTCAATAAATGTATGAGAGAAAGGAAGAAGAATGAAAAGCAAGAAAGAATAAAACATTTTGAATTCAAGTATTCCCAGGAGAAAGAGAATAATAGATCGTACTCTGGAATGAACTGTCTGGGAAATTGGATGATGAAGTGCCAGAAATGTCCTCCTTACTCTTAGAGCCCTGTTGATAAAACTTGGTAAGAACTCACGAGGCCTGTTGAAACTGCTACAGCTATGACAAATGACTTTTTATTTAGTATTGAAGTCATTTAGGGTTATAGAGGGTATACAACTGATGCTACAACAGCATTCCCCTCAAATCATGAAGTTCAGAAGTAAACATTAATCATTTTACATTTAGTACTTAGCACACAAGTTCTTGGTACTTGGCAAGCACTGAAAACACTTAGTGTAAAATATTCTGGTATTAAGTGTGGTTAGGACATTTAAGTGAGAGTTCTATCCTCAAACAATTCATAGCACCAATGACAAAATTATGCAAGAAAGAAAACACTGGTCACATTATATTCTATAAAAGAAAAATTACGGACTTTAGAGCCTAGATTTGAGTTAATAAAGTGGCAATCAGAAATCATGAGGAAAAGCTATGCATGCCACACTTAGTTCAGAGACTGATCAATTATATATTTTAAAAAATCAAATTGTTGGCGAGCGGATGTGACTCAAGCAGTTGAGTGCCCGCCTCCCACATAGGAGGTCCAGGTTTGGTTCCCGGTGCCTCCTAAAAAAAAACAAAAACAACAAGCAAAACAAATGAAAAACCTAATTCAGGGGAGCCAATGTGGCGCAGACTTCCTACATACAAGGTCCTGGGTTTTAGGTACCCTGGCCCCAGGTACCTTAAAAAAAAAAAAAAACTCAAATTGTTTTGATGCCTATAATAATGCTTTGTTTAAAAAAAAAAAAACAAAAAAAAACTCAGGACTTTTGGAAATTTGAAATTATTCAATACTAGAATAGTTCTATGCAACTGAACACATCTCATATAACTACAACTCTCTCTAATTTTTCTGATGAGCATTTTATTTTCATAGTGTGAAAATAAGCACTCTATATGGGGTGATGAAAAATTTTAGAAACAGAGGTGATGGTTATACAACATTGTATATATAGTTAATACTACTGAACTATACACTTAAAATGGTTAAAAAGACAAATTCTATGTTATATATATATTTTTTTTACCTCAATTTAAAAATTCAAGGTATAAATCTTCCGTATGGTAAAAAATATCATTAAGACATTACGAAATCCAAAGTTAGTATTAAAGTAATAATAAGAATGCAGTTTACCTCATCACTTCAAACCCCTTCCCCACTGAAAGAAAATATAACATTCTGGAAAGTTTGGGAAATAGAGAAAAAGGGAATCTATAATCTTACCAACTTTACACAACTTTTTTCAGAGTTGTATTTGTTTCATAGTTGTATTTCTATATGTAATTTTGTATTCTATTTTCAAAATTAATATTTCTCTCAATGAAATTTTTCCATGATGTCACTAAATAATTATTTTTATAGCTGCCTGATTCCATGTAATGGTGTACCATAATTTATTGGACTATTTTGAAGGGATCCAATTTTTTTCTTGGTGCTTATGGATCTCTCCCTCCCCCATAGATTGTACTTTTTTCATAGAATAGATTTCCAGAAGTAAAATTGTTCTTTTGAAAGTTACTCTTTTAGATACTTAATACCACAATGATTTCTGAAAGGATTCTTCTCTCCTGGAATGTAAACATACCAATTTCACTGCTAATTTAATAGGTTTTTTAAAATGTATGCTTGACTGTTCAAATTTTTGTTGTGGTAACATGTATACAATATAACATTTCCCATTTTTTAAAACCACTTTCATGTATACTATCAGTGGTTTAATTACCACCATCCATTACCAATACCTCTCCATCACCCAGACAGAAACCCTGTGCTCCCCATTTCACACCTCTACCCCTTCCCCGATACAATGTAATCTTCTAGTTATAGAAATATCATACAATATTTGTCCTTTTTGACATGAAGTACATTGACAATGCTTTTACCACTATTTCCAGATGTTTTCATCATTCCAAACCAAAACTCATACTCATTTAGTAATAACTCCCCATTCCCCTTCCTTCCACCCCAGGTAACCACTATTCTGCTTTCTATTTATATGACTTTGCTTATTCTAAGTATTTCATAGAAGAGAAATCATACAGTATTTGTCCTTTTGTATCTGGCTTATTTTTTCAACATGATGTCTTCAAGGTTTATCCATGTTATAGCATGTACCAGCACTTCATTCCTTTTTACAGCTGAATAATATTCCATTGTATGGATATAGCACATTTTGTTTATTCATTCATCTGTTGATGGAAACTTGGGTTGCTTCCACCTTTTGGCTATTGTGAATAATGCTTCAATGAACATTGGTATACAAATATCTGTCTAAGTTCCTGATTTTAATTCTTTGGGGGTATATACCTAGGAGTAGAATTGCTGGGTTATTTGGTAATTCTATGTTTAACTTTCTGAGGAGCTATCAAACTGTTTCTACAGGGGCTGAACCATTTTCCATTCCCACCAACAATGCACAAGGGTTCCTATTTCTCTGCATCCTTACCAACACTTGTTATTTTCAGGTTTTTAAAATAGACATCCTAGTGGGTGTGAAGTGGTATCTTAAAGTGTTAATTTGCATTTCTTTAATGGCTAATGTTGTGGAAGTTCTTTTCATAAACGTATTGGCCATTTGAATATCTTCTTTGGAGAAATTTTAAAATTGGGTTGTTTGTGTTTTTGTTGTTGAGTTGTAGGATTTCTTTGTATATTCTGGATATTGATCCCTTAGCAGATTTACGGTTTATAAAGTTTATTAAACCGTTGCCTACCACAAGATCTCAAAGATGCTTCCCTGCATTTCCTTCTAGGAGTTTTATGGTCCTGCCTCTTATATTTAGGTCTTTGATCCACCTTGAGTTAATTTTTGTATGGGGGTGAGATAAGAGTCCTCTTTCATTTCTTTTGGGTATGGATATCCAGTTCTCATTCTCCTAACAGCGTTTTTTTAAAAAGATATATTCAGTTCTAGTGCCTTCTAAGAAGAAGACAAGCACACAATGAACAGACACAGCGAGCACAAACAATGGGGCGGGGCGTGGGTGGGGGGAAGTAAATAAATAAATAAATCTTAAAAAAAAAAAAAAAAAAATACCCACAGACTTCCATAGCAGCTGTATCATTCTACATTCCCACCAACAGTGAATGTGTTCTTATCTCTCCACATCCTCTTCAACACTTGTACATTCCATTATTTGTATTTCTTCTTTAGAAAAATGTCTATTCAAGCCTTTTGTCCATTTTTTTATTGGGTTGTATTTTTATTGTTGAGTTGTAGGATCTTTTTATATATCATGGATATTAAACCCTTGTCAGATGTGTGATTTCGAAATATTTTCTCCCATTGATTAGGTTTCCTTTTTACCCTCTTCACAAAGTCATTTGAGGTGCAGAAGTGTTTAATTTTGAGGCGGTCCCATTTATCTATTTTTTTTTCTTTTGTTGCTAGTGCTTTGGATGTTAAGTTTAAGAGACCCCTACCTACCAAAAGATCTTGTATATGTTTCCCTACATTATCTTCTAGGAGTTTTATGGTCCTGGCTTTTATGTTTAGGTCTTTGATCCATTTTTGAGTTGATTCTTGTATAGGGAGTGAGATAGGGGTCCTGTTTTACTTTTTTTGGTTATTAGATATCCAGTTCTCCCAGCATTGTTCGTTGAAGAGACTGTTCTATCCAAGTAAAATGTGGATTTGGTAGGCTTGTTAAAAATCAGTTGACCATATAGGTGAGGGTCTATTTCTGAACTCTCTATTCAATTCTATTGTTCAATATGTCTATCCTTGTGCCAATACCATGTTGTTTTGACCACTGTAGCTTTATAATATGCTTTAAAGTCAGGTAGTGTGAGTCTTCCAACTTTGCTCTTCTTTTTCAAGATGTTTTTGGCTATTCAGGGCCCCATACCCTTCCAAATAAATTTGATAATTGGGTTTTCCATTTCTACAAAAAGTGTTGTTGGAATTTTTATTGTAAAAATTTGTAAATCAATTTGGGTAGAATTGACACAATGATATTTAGTCTTCCAGTCCATGAACATGGAATGCCCTTCCCTTTATTTAGGTATTCTTTGATCTCTTTTAGTAATGTTTTATAGTTTTCTGTGTACAAGTCCTTTGTATCAACTTAGTTAAATTTATTCCTAGATGTTTCATTCTTTTAGTTGCTATTGTAAATGGATTTCTTTTCTTGATTTCTTCCTCAAATTGCTCATTACTAATGTATAGAAATACTACTGATTTTTGTGTGTTGATTTTATAAGCCACCACTTTGCTGAACTCGTTTATTAGCTCTAGTAGCTTTGTTGTAGATTTTTCTTTTTTCACTCAAAAATTTAGTGTGAATACTTTCAGGTCAACAAATTTAGATCTGTAAAGTAGACATTATGAGTTTGCAGAATTAATATATCACATTTCCCCTGACTCTTTCCCCTTCACCTTTTCATGTTTATTATAAACTTTAGAGCAAAATATCAATCAAAATCAACCCCACTTTCATAATACATTTTTTGCTTACCTCCTAACATTCTTATCCAAATTCTTGCATATTGATGTTTAATCATTTGAGGAACTGCCAAACTGTTTTCCACAATGACTGCACAGTTTTATATTCCTGTAAGCCATGTACAAGGTTTGAAATTTCTCCATATCCTCACTAACACTTCTTGTTTGTCTTTTTTACTTTGGCTAACCCAGTGAGTGTGAAATGATATCTCACTGTGGATTTAATTTACATTTCCTTAATGGCTGATGATGTTAAATTAACTTTTCATGCATTTATTGGCCATTTGTATATCTTCTTTGCAGAAATATATGTTCAAATCCTTTTCCTGTGATGGGGTTATTTATCTTTTTATTGATGAGTTGTAAGACTCTTTATATATTCTGGATGCAAGTCCTTTATCAGATATTATAAATATATGATTTCAAATATTTTCTCCCATTCTGTGGGTTGTGTTTTCACTTTCTTCATGGTGTTCTTTAAGCAAAAAAGTTTTAAATTTTTATGAATTCCAGTTCATTTTTTTCTTTTGTTGCTTGTGCCTTTGGTGAGGTGTCTAAGAAATCTTTTGCATAATTCAGGGTCACAAAAATTTACATTTGTTTTTTTCTAAGAGTTTTATAGTTTTAGCTGTTACAATTCTATGATCATTTGAGTTAGATTTTGTAAATGGTATAAGGTAGGGTTCCACCTTTATTATTTTGCATTTGGATATTCAGTTGTTTTAGCACCATTTGTTAAAAAGGCAACTCTTCCTCCATTGAATCTTGGCATCCTTGTTGAAAATCAATTGACTACGAATAGTTTTTTCCTGGATTCTCATTTCTATTCCTTTGGTCTATATGTATATCCTTTTGCCATCACCATGCACTGTAATCTTGATTACTATAGCTTGGTCATAAGTTTTGAAATCAGAAATGTGACTCTTCTAACTATGTTCATTTCCAAGATTGTTTTTGCTATTCTTGGTCTCTTCAATTTCTATAAGAATTTTAGAATCAGCATGTCAATTTCTGCTAAAAAGTCACTTGGAATTTTGATAGGAATTACATTGAATTTGTAGCTCTCAAGGGCCTGTTTTTTTGTGGTTGCATTGGGCACCAAAATAGCATCTTATGACTCTGCCTTTCTTGTTCTTCTCCTAGAAGACAGTGTTATCATTGTCTTTAGTCCTGGGAGAAAAGGAGACAAACACTTTATATGAATGCTAAAGACTAAGTGTATTTTTCTCTGCCTCAGTTTCCTTATATATAAAATGGAGTTAGTAAGAGTACCTATGTCATAGGGTAGATTGTGAAGAGATTGGGTGACTGATTCCTCTGGGTAGATCATTACAGGTTTAACTGACAAAGACTCAAGCAGAATGTAGGGTTTCAATGTCTCTACTGCCATTATTATCAACCCATAT
This sequence comes from Tolypeutes matacus, assembly GCA_026826555.1. NCBI lineage: Eukaryota > Metazoa > Chordata > Mammalia > Cingulata > Chlamyphoridae > Tolypeutes > Tolypeutes matacus. The sequence continues at coordinate 12,543,668 of JAKSZT010053813.1, forward strand.
GTCCCCATTCCAATTTTCAGGACCTCATTCCTTTCCAGTCAATGCCCTCACTTTAACAGCAGATACCCTGCAAGGTTGGGAATTCAATTTACATTGTAATTTGGCCACTTGCACAATGAAACTGTGGTTCTGGTTTACAGAAATCGCAAGTCCATGGTTACACAAAATAAGATTTTCTTTCAGGGCATACATAGAAACTTTCATGTCCTTCATACAGTGCTTAAGTTGGGAATTTGAAGCCTTGAGCTCATCCCTTTCTTTTACAATTGTATCCATCATATTTAGGAAAACCTAGCCAACATCATTATATTTTTTAATTCCATAAAACTCTGTTAAGGTGTAAAAACATTCTCACCCAGAGCCTTATCTCTTATAAACACTTGAGTAGCCATATCCAGTGGTGATATTTTGTGTATCTCTATTCCAACTCATGTCATGGACTAGGAGTGCCATCTTGATTGTTGGAAATAGAGTCTTTAGTGCCTTTGAATCTAATTGGACTAGACAACCAATTACAAAACACCAGAACCAACTCATGAATCTCATCCTTAAGATTTTTTTTTCCTCAAGAACCGCTCCCAGTACCAAATTTGTATTAGTCAGGTTTCTCTAGGGAAATACAACAAGTTATATATATCTTGTACATATATGATGTAAATAGTATGAGATTTTTTTATAGGAATTGGTTCACACAACTGAGGGATAGGCAAGTCCAAATTCCATAGGGCAGGCTGCAAGCTGGGAACTCTGATAAAGGTTTTTGATGAATTCCCCAGAAGAAGCTGGCTGGTTGAAGTAGAGATGGAAGTTCTTCTTTCTGACTGCTGAAATCATCACTTCCCCTTTTAAGGCCTTCAACTGATTGGATGAGACCTCTCTGGTTGTTGAAGGTAATCTTCTCAATTGATTGTAGATGTCATCAGCCATAGATGCAATCAATTTACTGATGATTTAAACCATTTAAATCCAAAGTAACAAGCTTGCTTGACCAACCAGCTGGACACCATCACCTGGCCAATTGGACACATGAACTTAAACTTTGACAGAGAATCCATATGAGACACCCAGAAAGCGCTCAATAAAATTGATCCATAATAATGACAATTATTCTCCCAAGCATCTTTGCTTCTAGATTGATTCTCCAAAACAGCTGTTGGAATATTTTAATTTAATCCTTAAGAAATTGTTTCCTGGTTATGATGATTCCTCTTGACTGGGAAGCTCATGGCTTGCAGCTGGTCTGGAGCTAGCAGATGTAGGAGAACCTGGGAGGTCTGTTGGGATTAAGTGTCAAGTAAAGGGATTGTGTGTATAGATTTATTTTATTGTGACCTGAATGGCTATCTATTCTCCAGCCTGTAGGGAGAGTCCCCTCCCTTTAATTCCCAACCACCTCAGTTGAAACTCCTCCCCAAAAGTCTGAGAATTCTTTGGTGTTGCTTACATATTCCTATCATGGCTTGTCACCTCTCTGGAACATAGCTCTGGGTTTCTGCACCTCTGGTTGACCTAAGGAGTTGATGTTAATATTTTATAACTGTAAATAATCTTCTTAATATTATAAATGTGAACTGGAAATTTCTTTAAATGTATTGTCCTTTTCCTAATGTTGGCAATCTGGTTTCTTACATTTACTTTTGGAGTTGACAACCACAAAATGCAGTATAGTCCATTGGTGAGGGTGTAGATTTCCTTAGCAGTTTACAACTTTCACAAATTATATAATAGTTTTGGTACACTGGCCACAGATTTTGTGGAGGATGTTTATGGGCAATAACCTAATGAGTTTGTTTGTGTGGAACTAATCTCAGGCACATCTCTTTATTCTCCACCTAAACCTAGCTGTTGATTTCTTATTCTTCCCCTTAGCTTCCCTCAAATGTAGTCATTCCATAAAATCTCCAGACCCTCTCCTAACTAGTTGTGAGATTATCATCTTTGAACTTCCATATAAACAGAGATTTATGAATTTCTAACAGCACCTGCTTTATGTCACTTTGTATAATAGTTTTTTGTGTACTTGAATTATTTGCCTAGTAGGTTGTAAATTCCTTGAGTCCAGGTACTATGTAGTGTTAATTTTGGTATACCCTCAACTCCTATTATAATTTTTTGTACATAGTGGGTGTTTAAATATGTTTGCTAACTTGAATTTATGGCTCAAGATAGAAGGAACATGGCTATCTGCCCACTTAAATAGACAGCCATTTTTGTACTCTTCCCTGGGTTAGTTAGCACATCAAGCATCTCTAATGAAAGCTTACCATACCTGTCTCTGCTGTGGCACTGGGGTTTATATTTATAATCCATTTTAAAGGCATTGATAACAGTCTTCTTGAAGATAAGGACATAATGTTTATTAATTTACACTACTGATAAATGAACAAATCAACTAGAGCTTCCTTATAATGTTGTCCTCTGTATTCATGCCATAGTCATGCTTATTTACTTTTTTCCCCTTTTGATTCTATGCTGAATTTAATATCTAACTAAAGCATCTCATTAAAATTGTGGGTAAAAACTTGGAGAATGCTTGGAAGGCGTCCAAAGTAAACTAATCCTGTGTCAAATTCCATGCCATAGTAGATTGTCATCTAGCAAAATAACAGTCATCAAAAATTACAACAAACACATGTATGTAAATAGAAGATTCTGTTGCTCCTGAGGTAGAGTATGTTCTGTACAACTTAGCTGCTGTCTTCAAGTGCTCAGATTACATGGTACCTGTTGTATTGTGTAGGGAAGATGAGCTGTGCTTAAGAGCCTTATTAACTGATGGCAGTTAATAGAGCAAGGGAGTACTTTAGAGCAGTGATTCTCACATTGTCTGTGGTGAAGCATCAGTTTTTTTTTCTATCCAATTTGGAGTAGACCAATAATCTGTAAAATACAATAAAAATGAATTACTAGAAAAATGAAATTTAAAAAGACATACAACCCCCAATTTTTAAATATTAAGTTTAACAGACATGAAATTACTCTGTCAAATGGCTGTTTCTGTGCTTATCTGATCAGGGACCATCTCTGGTCCATGGACCACACCTTGAGTAGTCCATGGTAGAGTAGATGGACCATCCTGATATCCCAAGCAGGGGCTTGGATCACCTGTACATGGAGTTGATGAGGAGATTTGCTTGACAAGAATGAACACTCTGGGATAATTGGAGAAGATGTCCAATTGTTTCTTGAGATGAGGGCAGGTCAAAAATTGAGCTTTTTGGTCATTCTGTAGAGTGAAAAGATTTGAGCAGAAAGTAGGAGGAAATAATATCATTGAAATGGCACCTTTGGAAAATAATTTTCATGTTTAAAATGGATTGTAGGTATCGAAATGAAAAGAAGTGAGATTTTCAAGAAATTGATTATGGGAGTTCAGATAAAAGTTGAACAATAAACACCTGTTTGAGGCTTGGAAGTAAAAAAGGAGCCGCAACAGAAGCATTTATTGAGCCCCTATTATGTACTAAATACCATGTTGAGCTCTTTACATATGCTATCTATTGAATCTTTATAGCAATCATGTGTGGTAGTATCAGTAACTACTGATGAGGAAACAGGTTCCAAGAAGTTGAGTAACTAGCCCCAAGTCACATGGCTTTCTGATGGATGTAGTGTGTAACCCAGAACTCAGATTTACTATAAGCTTCTGAAATGAGTGTCTAAATAAAGTAGTTTTGTCAAATCTTGCTTAGCATTTGGGCCATGGAATTGAGAGTAAGTTATTACTGTCCTTTGATACTAGATATCCCTTGAACCACTCTTCTCAGTTTTTCAACTGCTTTTTTGTCTAAACTTTTTTAGAGATTTGGCCTTGAATAGAATAGATGAAATGGCTTAGCAGTAGACAATTATGAGAGTTGTGGTTACGGCTGGAGCAACATGACCCTGTGAAGTGGATTAAATCTAGGATGGATGCTAATATTGGGCCAGAGATTCTCCATTCCACTTTTTAAGTGGTGCTTTTATACTCTAATTGTAATCATGTAATTCTGTAATCTTTCCGTTGCATATGATGAAGTGTTTCATCTCGCCTCTTTATAAGTCCTGTTTGTCCCAGGCTTTTCAAAATGAGTTGACCCTCTAATAGATTAATTACACAGAACATTTTTGGTGTGAGTTTTTTTTTTTTTTTAAATAATAGAGGAAAATAGGGTAGAGTATGTAATTCATCTTAAATGCTGTTTTTCCCCACACCAAAACTTAGAACAAGAACTTGTACACATTGTTCTAAAGAATTGCACACTCCACTATACTATGGCACTCTGTCAATGTTAAATAGCAACTCCTTGGAGAGAAGGGGGTGCTTTTTAAAAATACAGTTCAATATTCAGTGCCATTTGAAATACATATTTCCCAATAAATGGCCTAATTATGTACAATTGGCTCTTAGCATACTTTTATATTCAGCCCTGTCATCTGTTCTTCATGAAAATTATCTAATTTTCTACATTACCACAAATGAATTTTCATTTAAAACCCAGGCACAGTATTTTTGTTCACTGCAGCAACTGTGTATTCTTCTTCTTCTTCTTTTGGTTCCTAGAGGTCAAGCTAGTAATTTGGGGTTTCTTACTACAAGGTAGAGAGTCATTTGGGGGGTTTTAAAGCAGGTGAGTGTCAGGATCTCAGCAATATTTTAGGAAGATAATGGTCATGTTGAGTTGGATTGGTGAGGTAATCTTCTATTTAGGCTAAATACAGAGGTTTCTCAACTTTCACAACAGGATGTCAGGCATGCAACCTTCTCCAGCTAGCTAGTGTCTGAAGAGTATTACTCCCCAATCAACAACCCAACCAGCTGTACCTTTCGACTCACTCTTACATTTGACAAGAGAAACACTGTCCTGGAATATATTCCTATACTAAGCATGGTGTTAAAAATTATCACCTTTTCATTTGGGTAGAGTTGTTGGTCTACAGAAGTGGAGAATAATTCTGTAATAGGTTTTCACAGCTTTGTGATGAGAGGAAAAGGATATAAAAATCAACTAAAATGTATCTGTATTAAATAAGTTAAAATTATTTTAAAAGTCTGTTTAATATTAGTGCTCTTTTTTAGTGGGGGTGGGGGTGGGTGCACAAGGCATTTTGGGTTGTATTAGCTGAAAATAATCTGACAGGTTTATTATAATCAGAAAAAAAAGGGCTGTGGTCTTTCCTCCACTTAGAGGAAAGTGGTTTTTTGTCTGTGAAACGGATTGGTACAGGGAACCTCATTCAGGCATGAAAGGGTTTGTGCCACTGAAGCGCTGCATGGAGGACCCTGCTTTTAGACCAAAGAACACCCCTCTATGCCGACCTGTCAGCACCTTAGAGAAGGATTGTTAGCTCAGCTTTGACAAATGCCAAAAGAACAGGCTTAAAAATTGAAAAGAAACAGGCTGTGTCTCATGTTAATTTAATGTCATCATTTTCATTGTTTGTCTCTGAGCATACGTTCATCCAGGAGATTTTTGAGCTGAACTTAAAAAAAAAATCCATTTCTTATAAGCCTAAGAATTTTGGTATGGTTCAGTTTTCAGATAAATTCTGAGGACATGTGAGAAGTAATGATATTCAAGAAAGGCAAGTCTCCTGTGCTTTTCTGGTACACTCTGAGTGATGCTTTACCTATGTTGACAGATAAACCTTTAACAGAAAGAATTACATTGGAAAGTAAAACTTGGGGTAATATTTAAGAGGCTGCCTTTTGACCAGCAAATATTATAACACTTATGTAAATGGATAATAATAAGCCCTATGTAGTTGTTTTTTAACAATAAAAAATGGCAGGGGGATGCAGAAATCTTCCCTTTAACATTCTAATCTACTTTGGGAGAGGGATAAACTATAATGCCCGTATGGTAACTGTTTCAAGACATTGTTATACTCAGAAATAACATTTGAGGCAATGCTTTGCAATTTATAATGTGATTTCCTTTAGGTTATTCCTCACAACAACCCTGTGAGGTAGATATTACCATTCCCATTTTCAAAGGAGGAAATTGAGAGTCAAACTCAGCTTGTCTGTGACAGAGCCTTGGCAACTAGGCCTTTTAATTAAAATCCACACATGGACCTGTACCCTGTGTGTGTCTCAAGACTGGTGTAGTAAGAATGGTGAGGACCATTGGTGCACAAGAGTAGACAGTCTCAGATAAAATGCAAGAGAGACATAATCTCAAATGAAAGGCATGCACTCTCACCTTTCTTATTCTTTCTTTCAGGGGGCAATGAATGTGGACCTTGCTTCCCAGCCTTCTTTTTTTCCCCAAACCCACACTTAGAAAGGAATTTTGGAATAGCTCCTGATTTAAGAAGCTTGCCTTGGTTTTAGAAATTACTTATTCTATCACCATAGTGTACGAGGCACCCTAATTGATCTGTGTAGCCTTAACTTAGGGTGACTTGTTCTTGACTGAGGAATTGAAAACAGCCAGTGGCATAGAATTTTGTAAGGCCACTGTGCGTTCTTCTCCTTTTTGTTCACTTTCCTACAACTCAGGATAAGAAGATGAAGAGTGTATATTATGCCCTCAGAAATGGAGTGACCTAACTATAAATTCAAGATTTACTGAAAGTAAACTTCTAAAAGTTAAAACTCACTCTCCTTTTTCCCTGAAAAAAGATTCACCAGAGTGGGACTTCGGTAAAAATGCTTTTTAGTTTTATTATTGAGGTGGAATCCACATAACATACAGTTAGCTATTTTAAAGTACACAATTCAGTGGCATTTGGTGCAGTCACAATGTTGTGCAACCACAACTTCTCTCTAGTTTCAGAACTTTTTCATTACCCCAGAAGACCGTGTATCCATTACACAATCATTCCCTCTTCCCCCTTCCCCTGGTAACCATTAATCTGCTTTCTGTTTCTATGGATTTACCACATCTGGATATTTCATATAAAAGGAATCATAGAATATTTGACCTTTGTTTGTCTGGCTTCTTTCACTTAGCAAAATGTTTTTGAAGTTCATGCAAGTTGTAGTATGTATCAATATTTCATTCTTTTCTATGCTGAGTAATATTCCATTTTATGGATATGCCACAATTTCTTCATTCATCCATTGATGGACATTTGGATTGTTTCCACCTTTTGGATATTATGAATAATGCTGCTAGAAACATTTGTGTACAAGTTTCTGTGTGGACATATGTTTTCATTTCTCTTAGTTACATACCTAAAAGTGGAATTTCTGGGTCATATGTTAATTCTATATTTGACTTTTTGAGGAACCACCTAACTTTTTCCACAGTGTCTACACCATTTTACTTTCCTACTAGCCATATACTAAGGTTCCTGTTTCTCCACATCTTCACCAATACTTGTTATTATCTGTTTTTTTTAATTCTATCCATCCTAGTGGATGTGAAGTGGTATCTCATTGTGGTTTTGGTTTGCATTTCCCTAATGAATAATGATATTGATCATCTTTTCATGTGCTTATTGGCCATTTATATATCTTCTTTGGAGAAATGTCTATTCAAGTCCTTTGCCCATTTTTTAATTGGTTGTTTATCTTTTTGTTGTTGATTTGTAAGAGTTTTTTTTTTTTATATGATGTAGATATTAAACCCTTATAGGATATTATTTGCAAATAATTCTCCTATTTTGTAGGTTTTTTCACTTTCTTGATAATGTCTTTTTTTAAAATAATAAACTTTTTTAAAGAGAAGTTTTAGATTACAGAAAAGTTACATCAAAAGTATAGGGGATTTCCATATACCTCACCTCCTCCCCCTCCCACATTTTCCCCTATTAATAACATCTTATATTACTGTGGTACATTTATTACAATTGATGAACCAGTTTTGAAGCATTGCTACTAACCAAGGCCTATAGCTTAGATAATGTCTTTTTTCTACTAGAGAAGTTGCGGATTTAGAGAAAAATCATGCATAATATACAAGGTTCCCATATATCACCCTATTATTAACATTTTGCACCAGAGTAGTACATTTGTTATAATTGATAAAAGCACATTTTTATAATAGCACTATTAACTATTAAATTATTTTATTACCATTTTACTGATGTTGGCTTAAATAATTATTGTGTGTAGTTTGGTTCCCGTTTACTCTGCATTCAGTCTTGCCCTTGATTTAGTATAGGAAGGGGAATAAGCCATGTTTACCTGGATGATAAAAGTACAGTCACCATGATAACCTGGATTATTTTCTGCTTTATCTAGGCAATTAAATCAGAATTGTGTATATTTGTCCATGGGTGATGTGTGATGGTGGTGTGCCATTACCGTAGCAACAGGCTACATTCTTGGTTGCTCCTAATTGCCTCCAGAATTAGGAGGACATGGAGGTTTTCCTGTTGACAATGCATAGTATTTGTAGAAAATGCAAGAAGGGCTCTATCAGAGCTACTTTACTCAGAATCAACAGCTCACGGACTACAATGACTAAATCAGGCAGGACTGGAAGAGTTTACTAGCGACTTACCGCTCTGGCTTTGTGATTTGCTGTCAGAAGCTCTGCTGTTTCCTGGCTCCTGGGAAGTGGATTCGTTAAAGGGTGCTTCAGCCTTGAAGTGTTTTTGTGGAAAATGTAATTGCACGAACACCTGGTTTCCTATCCTACCTTTTCATTCAACTACCAAATGAGTCTCTATAATTACCTTTCAAATGTAGCCCCCAAAAAAGAGAGGAGTGGGGAGCATCAATGAATGCGAATGGATCCTTTCAAGGATAAAATAAGCTTTTTTTGTTTTGTTTTTCAGTTTTCAGGTAGGTTGCTTTTATTTTCTATGAAATGGATGAATCATATTTTGATATTTAAATTACTGTTTTATTGCCAATGCTGTATTTAATATAAATGTTGTTACTTAAAAAAATTACAGTTTTTGTAAATGCTTATCTAATCCTTAACTAGAATGTGAAGATGACTGGGAAGATCAAGATGGCTCCATTCCCCTTTTCTAAATTGTGTTTTGGCTTCCACTCTCCACCCCCACCCCACCCCAACCTCCCAAGAAAACAACAAAAAACAGAAGTTCATTTAGATAAAACATCTGAAGTTCATGGTGAAGCTTTACTGTAGGCTAAAGACATGTAACGCTTAGCAGACTTGAGCAAGTCAACAGGATTCGCTGTTGTTTACATAATGAGATTTTCCCTCTTAAAAGTGCTTTATTATCAGCAGTGTTTGTCCTGCTGGTAGTAAGATTTATGTCCAACCAAGCAGTTTATTCTACAAATGTAGTTATCTATGTCTTCTCACTGGTGTCATCAACTAAAAACTATTTCTAGGCCAATATTCTACTGTCTTCTTCAACCAGTTGATCACTAATGATAATCTGGGCCTGTTCCATCTCCGTCCCACTCCCCCCAGGCTATTCTCTAGCTGTATGAGGGCTTGGCTATTGTTCCTAGAACCCACGCTTTCTCACACCTCAGTGAGTTTGGACACACCGTTCCCGCTGCTGGCCCGGAATGTGCTCCCCGCCCCGATCTCTACACACACCTGACTGTGTTGGAGACATCCAGGGCATACCCCTTTCCATGCTTGTTTCACCATGACAGAGTAAATGCTGTTTCTCTTTGGTACTCCAAAACCTGGTGCAGTACTTGGTACTTAATATTTGTTGGTTGAATGAATAGTGAGGGACAGCTCATATCATCCTTATTCTTTCTTATTCCTTCATGCTGCAAAGGGAGGGAGGAAGGGAGGAGGCCATGCTACCTGAAAATACTGTGGACAGTATTTTTAATACTCTGTATTAAAATTAAAATGCTGGATTTGTAAATCAGTGCCGACATTAGACAAAATAGTGAGGTAGGTGGACCCCTAGCCTTCCCATATAGGGTTAAATTCATGCATTTCACTAGGGAAAGTAAGAGTAACCGTAAATAGAGACCACTTTTGTGGTGAGGTGTGCATTGTGGGATTTCTGCGGCCCTGAAACCACCACCACACCCCGTGTTTCTCTGTGTAGTGACACCAAGAAGGCTGAAAGACGTGTTCAGAATAACAAAACCCATGCTCTGAAATAAGAATTACTGGTCTGCATAGTTTACTCTGAACTATAAAGGGTACAGGATGGATCTTGATATTATTTCCCATTTCTTCCTCTCTAAGAAGTTGGTGATTGGCCTTACTGAGTAGTCAAGAGCATTCTCTGTGACGATCTGGCTTGAACTCTCTTCTTTATGTCCCACATTGTACAGTCACCAGTATTCTGTGCTGGGATGTCTGTCCCTTACTTGAGAGCTTTACTTAGAAATGTAGAAAAGCTCTTGTTTTTTACTGATTTCCTTGCTCATAGTCAAATCTTTAAATACCATTTCCCCACACTAGGTTTCTATAGAGGGTTTTCCTTCCTGTGAACATGCTTTGCCCAGTGCTAGTTCTCCGTGTTACCAGTTAATAATGCTGCTATTTTGTGTTCTTTCTTTTCAGTGGTCTTTTGGTTAGATGCCCTTTTTCTCTCTGTGAGATGAACATGCTTTGTGCACTGTGGCAATAGGAGGGGTGTTTTAAACCTTTTCTGAGGGAAGTATCATTTCTATTTGTAGTTCCAGTTGAAAGTGGATCCCCCATTGCTTGGAGGATGTATTAATACATCCTTTTTGGCACGTGTGTTAGACTTGTGCCAACACAGCAGCTCCTGAGCATCCCTGTTTAACTATTCTGTCCACAACACCATCCTGGGATATGTATTTTTGGTAAGGTGGGGACAAGCAGACTAGAGAAGTTGTATTTATACACTGGTTTTAACTGAGGAATAGCATTCCAAAAGTTAATATTATTACCTGCTGGGGCAGTTTTATGATAAAATTTCAAAAGATACACAACTGATGGGCTTTAGAGAAAAAGGTGGAAGCAACAGAATCAGACAGAAACAGATTAGGAAGGAATAAAAATAAAGACAAGGTAGACTTTTTTACTTTGTTAGGTGCTACAAGTCCATAAGTGATTTTATCCAACGTGTATTTAATGAGCTTACTTTAAGAGACTGAAGCCCCATTTGACCTTCTCTGAAGAAGGTAAAGCTGGCTCTGACACTTGTACAGAATACTGTACTTCCAAGTGAAAGGAGAAACTTAGTTCTTTTATTTATTCATTTTTTTGAGATATAATTCACACACCATAAATTTTGTCCTTTTAAAGTGTGCAATTCAGTGATTTTGGGCAAATATCACCACTATCAAATTACAGAACATTTTCATTACTCCCAAAAGAAACCCTGTACCCCATTCTCCCCTTCCCTCAGCCCTTGATAACTATTAAATATTTTCTTCTCAATGGAATTGCCTAGTCTGGACTTTTCACATAAATGGAGTCATACAGGGTTTGGCTTCTTTCACCTAACATAGTGTTTTCAAGGTTCATCCATGTTGTAGCATGAATAAGACTTCATTCCTTTTTATGGCTGAATAATATTCCATTGATAAACTTAGTTGGTTCATCAAAAATTAGATGAGCAAATGGCATTCTGTTGATTTCTGCTATGGAAAATTTTATGGGGTGAAATAAATGCTGTTGCAGGATAGGTTCTGAAGTTTGGTCACATGTAAAGACCCCTAGGAATGCTACTGAAGTCAATCAGGTTGATTGATGCATAAAGACTGAGAGCACAGCAGGGAAGCTGCGGGGTCATCTCAGTAAGATAAAGGTGTTTTTGAAGGGTTTGGACCTATGCTGGAAGGTTCTAAGGAGAGTCTGGTTGAGGGGACTAACAATGGATTGGGTGGTATCATGAAACAGGCAGTTTAGTAATTGGGTATCTCAGCAATCTTTTACAGAATGGTGGAGGAACAAAGGTGGACTAGGGAAGTCATTGGTAAAAAGCAGCAATCATTCAAAAGGAGTGATTTTGCAGCTCTCATGTGGTCTTAGGAGAAATGTCATTTTCTGTTGGCTGTGCCATTGGCTTTATCTGTGTCTGCAGGGACATTGCAGTCTAATTATCAGCAGAGCTAATTTTCAGTTTCACGTGAAAGGATTACGCTTTGGTTTTCAGATTAAGAAGCAAGTAGATTTAGCAAGACTTGTCAAGTTAGACAATCAAACTATCAAATAGAACTGAACATTCACCCTTTGAAGTAATGTCCCTTAACATAAAATCTCTTTAATGGTTTGCTGCCAGAATAGCTTTATGAATTATTAGACGGTGAGAAGTAGGACTTCTCAACCAATTCCTTCATATTATTAAGCACCCTTTTTTCAATACCTGCTGTATGATGGCCTTCATGCAAGGTATTTTATATTTGTACTCTTGTAGGTTTAAACAGTAATGAATAATCCTTTTTCATTCAGCCAAAAGAGTATGTATAAACATGTCTGTATTTGCTGATATAGTCACTCATTTACAAACAAGACATGGTCCCTGCTTGAGAGATTAGAGCTTTCTGGGATGATGGAATTGTTCTATTCTATGCTGTCTGCTACAGTAGTCACTCACCACAAGTGACTTTTGAGCACTTAAAATGTGGCTAATGTGACTGAGGAACTGAATTTTTATTTTAATTTATTTTTAATTAATTTAAAATTTAATAGCCACATGAGTCTAGTGTCTACCATATTGTACAGCATGACTAGAGATGCAGTAAAATGAGAGAAGGAAACACAGGCAGTCACAATTTGGGATATGGTGTGTCCTGCAGCAGAAATCCCTGTAAAGCACTCTAGGAGCTCAGGAGACAGCCTCTGGTGGTGGAGGGGATAGGGAAAGCATCCAGAGAAGAGGAGCTAGCATGGAACTGTGATGTAAAAACACAATAATAATAACAATAATAATTTGGCAGAAAGGGGGTGGTGGGAGTGAATTCATTCCAGGCAAAAGGCATAGTGTCTAAAAGCACTGAGGCATTTAAAAAATGCATGCAAGTTCAGGGAAAGGCATGTGGCTTGGTCAGGTCAAAGTGTAGATTACTATCATGTTGCCCCTATACGAAATGATTTTTATGGTAAAGTCCTGTTTTAACTGATTAAAAAACAAATTTAACACTTTATTCAGCATTTACTTGTCTGGTATATATTGTTTGAGGAACTCTGTATTTTTTATTTAAAATAGATACACAACTTGTTATGCTCTCCATTCTGCAGAAAAAAACTTAAGGATTAAAAAGGTAAAGGAATTTTCCCAAAGACACATAGTGAGGAAAGAGAGCCAGGATTTGAACCCAGGCCTATTTGACTTCAGAAATCAGTCTCTTCATCAGTTACTCTCTGTCTCCCAATTTAAGTTTTTCTCAGTGTAGAATTATGATTAATTTTCCTAGATATGTCTTGCAAGATTAGTTTCTGACCACTTCTAGTTTTTTTTTTTTTTTTTTTTTTTTTTTTTAATCTTCTAATTTCATATGGAAAATCTGTTCTGATAAAAACAAACATAGGACTGTATACCACAGTGAACCCTAATGTAAACCATGGACTATGGTTATAATAGTATTCTTTCATCAACTGTAACAAAGGTAACACACTAATGCAAGGCGTTAATAATAGGGGGTATATAGGTGGTATATTTTCTGCATGATTTTTCTATAAACCTATAACTTCTCTAATAAAAAAAGGAAAATATATTCTGGCTAAGAGACTGGCATTATAGATTTCTATTCTCTTAACTAAGCATTTAGTGAACTAAGAGTTTGGAAATAGCTATATTGACAATTCCCCTTCTTTTTCTGCATATTTATGGCACTAAGAGCCTTTTATATCCTAAAATGGAGTGGCTAGGGAATTAGTTAAATTGGAGGACCTAGTCCATTCATTCCCAAATTTGAATGGGCGCCTCTGACCATCACAACCCAGAGAATTCTTGCTTCCTTGTGGTAGGGAATGGCTTGTTATCTGAGCCTCTCCACATCTGGACCTAAAGGTCATGACCCTGGGCTCCCACTTCCTTCTTCCTTTTTTTCACCCTTTCCTAAGGAACAAATCCTGGTAACTGGAAAGAGGTTTTGCTTTTCTTAACAAAGAGGAATTGGATCTCTGTAACCTGTCTGGCAGTTACGGTCAAGTCCTAAAAATATCCTTTCCTGGCTGAGAAAGAACTTGTGATCTGTGAGGACTTTTTTGTTTTGATATGTTTCTTTTCAGAAGTGAGATAACTCATTTGCTGTTATTTGCTGAATGTCCCCACAAAATCAATCTCAAAGTCGCCATAAGGTCCTGTTTTAGTACCTTATACTGCTAAAACAAATACTGCACAATGGGTTGGCTTAACATAAGGAATTTATTGGCTCATGGTTTCAGAGGCTAGAAGGCTTGCTTCCTCCCAGGATGGGTATCTTCTGGCTGGCCTAAGATACAATCTTTGGAGTTCCTTGGCTTTTACATCACATGACAATGCACATGGCAGCACGTTCTCCTTTCTCTTCTGGGGGGGTTCTGTTGACTTCCAGTTTCTGGCTGCTCTCCATGGCTTCTCTTTCTGTGTCCAATCTCCTTTTCTTATAAAGACTTCAGCCATATTGGATTAAGGCCCATCCTTAATGTAATGTAGTAGAGTCCAGGAGACAGTTTGGGCACACCTTAACTAATAACATCTTCAAAGGTCCCGTTGACAAGTGAGTTCCCACCCACAGGACTTGAACATGCCTTTTATGGAGGATTTGATTCAATCCCTAATAGGTGCATTTAACATTTATGTTTGCTAGGCCTTAAGAGCATAAAGAAGTGTAATAACTAGTACTTGCATCAAGGAGAACAGTACTTGTATCAAGGAGAGCATGTGACACTGTGACAGGTGGTCTGAGGTAGTGAATAATATTGGGAGGAGGAGATGTCTTTCTGGAGGGAGGACTGGCATTAGGTCTTAAAGGGAGAGCAGGACTCAGTTGAGCTGAGAAAGGGAATTCCATTTGAGATAGTGGTTTGGCTAAAGAATAAAACACAACACTGATTGCAAAAACTCTCCCAAAGATTCTGATTTAATTGATCCAAGGTACAGTCTGGGCAGCAGGATTTTAAAAGTTTCACTGGTGATTTTTTTGGGAGGGGAGATACAGGGCATTGAACTCCAGGACCTTATATGTTGGAGGCAGGTGCTCAACCATTGAGCTGCACCTGCTCCCCGCACTGGTGATTTTAATGTCTGGCCAAGGTTGAGGACCTTTGCTATAGAGCAGGGGTTCTTAACCTTTTTTTGTTCCACGGACCCCTTTGCTAGTCCCCCTGGTGAAAACCATGGACCACTTCTCAGAATGTAGCAGCAGATAGTTTTATGACACTCAACATCAGAGATCAGAGAAAATAGATGAGTTGATTTTTTTCAGGTCAAGCTCACAGACCCCTTGAAATCTTTCCACAGACCCCTTGGGGGTCCGTGAACCCCTGGTTAAGAACCCCTGCTATAGGATCTACTGAACAGCAGCACTGGCCTCGCCAGGAAGCTTCTTGAAAAGCAGAACCTCAGGTCTCATCCCAGAACCTATGGAATCAGAATTTGCATTTTCACGAGATCACAGGTGACCTGTATGCTCAGTAAAGTTTGAGAAGCACTGCTGTAGAGAAAAGGTGAGAAATATGGTTGAAGAGGACCAGATTACCTAACTAGATTTTCCTGAGCAGTGCTGGGTGAGGAATGAGTTACAGGTGTGCAGTGATCTTGAATCCTCTCAAGCCCTTAGGGCTGCTTGTACTTATAGTCAGTCAAGAAGTCTCCTCTGGTTATCTCTATGTGCTGCGCAAATATTATCGCATTTCTATGGGTGCCTTGAGGCAAAAAAAAAAAAAAAAAAAAAGGGTAGAGAGAAGCACTAGTTAGAGACTTTGGACTGTGCCCTGTCCGTGGTGAAGATCCCTTGAGGATTTTTGATCAAAGTATGCTACATGTACCAAGCTGTGGTCTAGGAAGATTATCCTCACAGATTATCCTGACGGAGTGGACAAGTGGAAGGGGGGGTGTAGTAGAGTCCAGGAGACAGGTTAGAGGACAGTATCAATAATTTACATACAAGGTGAGAAAGCCCAAGACTAAAGAACATGGTAATGTTTAAGAATCCAAATAACTCTTAAATCCCCATCCCCAAATCTTCAGGGTGAAGCTTGGAAAGAATTACAGAAGATTTCTTTATACCTTTCTGGAAACACCTTATAACTTTTGTTGCTTTTACTTTATCTTTGTGTGGCATTCTCTCAAAAGGGTCAGGAAAGTTGATTAAAATCTACTTGACATCAATAAGGTCATAAACATTCAGCTCTCACTCTGCATGATCCCTCTGATTCTTGGTGGGTGGGATCATCTGATTTGAGGGTTTTCTTGATTTCAAAGGAGAAAGGAAAACAATGATGGTCATCATTTGGTGAATGGGCAGAGAGGAGGAATTTCAGGAAATGGAGAGGTTAAAAGTCCAGGTACGAAAGGATTGCTGTTGTGAAGAGCTCAGCCATAACTTCTAGTTGGGACAACATTTATAGGAGAATCCATACATTCCTTGAGATGATTTTGTTTTTTAAAAAAGTTGAAATTATTGGTATTCTCATTTGCTTATTCTTCAAGTTTTATCTCTTAGGTCAACAAGTATTTATTTAGTCCTGATACTTAAAGTACTATGGTATCCATTTATTTTCTAATAACTTACCTAGGGTTTATTTTCTTTTATGTGAATGTATCCTATCTCCCCAAATAGATTATAATACCTTAAGGACATGGATCATGTCTTATTCTTTTTCTCCCAGAGCTTTGCCTTCCAGTAAATGTGTGCAAAATTATGCTGCTTTCCTAAGATGGGTCATTTCCTTTAGGAATTTATGATCTACAAAACAGCGGTTTTCTTGGGTGCTCATAATTGGATGTAATAAAAAATAATACACCATATACTTTTTTGTTTTCTGACTTTATTTCTAATGAAAAAATAAGAGAAGACGAGAAGGCTAAGGAACCTTCCAAAATATGGTGAAGTTAAAAAATACTATAAAAGCCAAAGCAATACTATCAGATAAATACTGGAAACTTTTTGTACTTTCAGTGACTCATTTCAAAACAGGAGCTTTTAAAAAAATTATAGAAGTATAGCATCTTAGTAAACATCCCTGTTTTCCCCATCTTTTTATATGGTACCATTTTCCTTGGTTGCTTTTTTCATTTCACCATTTGGGTTTCTTTTTCTTTTTTTCTTTCTGTTTGGAAGTGATACCATTTGTTGTAGGAATCTAACTCCTGGCCATGTTTGTAGTCAAGAGTGTCACTCGTCATCTGGATGTGACCTACTAACATGTTTAACTGTTAGATTGTCTTTTATGGGAAATGCATTGACTTAAACACTTTACCAATTTTATTTAGTTTCAAATCACAACATGCTATTTTCATCCCTTTGATTGGAATTAGGAAACCTACTACTTACCAAAATTCAAAAAGCATATATATTCTGAAACTTGGGACACTGAAAAATTTTCAGTGTCACCTAAATCTTGAAGGGGGTGGGGATATTTTAATTGCAGCCTGTTGTGATATTTGACATTATGGTAAAAGAATGGTGTATTATGAGTAGAAAAATAGCTTGGCCAGAAAAAGTGAAACTGCTTTACAAGAGCAAATCAATACTTAAAAAATTTTAAAAGTGCAGGCTGGGGAAAACCTCTTTAAAGAATTCCTTAATGAATCAATCAGTAGTTTATATCCTTAAAGAATTTTTTATGGTATAATAATGAACATTTATAACAGAACAAAAATAAGCCATTTCCTAACATTAGCCTCTCTGTCTACGGAGGTCATAAAAATTGTTAATGCAGATGAGGTTGCCTTCTGTTGTGTGATGCTAATAGGAAATGGATCATTGCGGTTTATGGGGTACTTAGCCATTTTGGTTCATGATTAATTGGTGACTTCAAGTGACATTCCTTCACTGATATCCCACTATTCATCACTTGAGAGAATGGGATCCAAACATGAAGTTGATTTTGAAGTTGTCAAGAGTTTCACTGTGGTGTAAATCCTTCATAAGCCAATGTTTTAATTGATTTAGGAAGAAACAGTATGAATGAAACACTCATAAATGTTTTATGCTCCTGTTTTCTTTTGTTCAAAAGCTAGTTTTGTGAACATGTCTTATCCTACTTTAACTTCTATTGCTTCTTCCTTTCCCCCTCCCCCTCTCCAAACATTCTCCAGTTTTGAAAACGCCTTAGATTTTATCTTGCAGATGCTTTGATGTAATTATATTGTTTTGCTCTGTAAAAGCCCCAAACAAGCAGAAAAAGGGAACGTACTTTCAACTTTATGTCCACCTATATACTAGGCATTATAAAACTTGTATGGAAAAACTTTCACTGCTGTGTTCTTGCTATTATCCTATATTCTCCCCTTTCTCACTATCTTTTTTTGAAATACTTCTTCCTCTTTCCCCACTTATCTACCCCTCCCCCCTCCCCCAATGAAAATCATCCCTGAGTATGGAGGAAAAAGGCTGTCAATGGAATATGGAATATGGTCACATTATCCTATAATTAACCTCTCATTCCTTGCAAATCATCCCCCAGCTTATTTTCAAGGAGGCCTTGCTGGCACTATTGGGATTCCCCAAGAAATCCAGGCCTGCCTTGAGCCTGAGAATCCCCTGTGTTGTCTCAATGTGTGGTTTACTGATGTTTGGAATGTTTACCTTTGAGACAGAGCCTGTGTTTAATTCCATGCTCATGATGCTCTTTATGCTACTGGCATTTGGAGGGTGTTCAATATCTGGCAGAATGCACTTCAGGATTGAAAATATAAAATTTTCTTGCTGCTTGTCTTAGAATCATTTAATATTTTTGAGATAATTTGTCATTTATTTCATTGGTTCTTAAAGAGATGTTGAGCTCCCTTATCTATGTGTCTTGGAGGGATGGTGACAACTGGTTATTTTGTTTGCTTTGAAGAACTTCAGGGAAGGAAATGCATCCTTGGTTGGTGCTGGTGTCCTGGGAGGGAAGTGGGGAAACTGCCTCTCAAAGACTGTCTTTGACACAGAACTTTTTAGTTCTGAGAAGATTCCCAAGAAGCTCTGTTCAGAAGGAACTTTAGGCCGATAAATTGAGAGCATTTGGAGTGTCTGAATTCTTTTCATGTTCTAGAAACCCAGACACTGGTGAAATTTTGGGAGAAAACCTAGAAATGGTGGAACTGAAATACTCATTTGGTTTCCTATAGTCAATTTTTCCTATTGAAACCCTAGAAATAGCTCATAGGACACAATTTGATTCCATGCGCTTAGATAAATTCTATCTATCTTTTATAGCTGGTTGTGATATCTGATTGAAAAGAGCAAAACATCCTTTTTTTCCTCCAAATTTGTTGAATGAGGAATCACGAATCTTGAATACTTATTCAGCTCCGCTCAAACCAGTTTAGCAAGCCCTTAAAATGGCCAATTCTAATAAGCTACTCTAATCTTAGGACTGTTGAAACATATCCATAATTTAACTTTTGGCCTCTTTGTGTATGGTATGGACATTTGTGGCATGGAACCTGGGGGTGGGGAAACGTTGCTAAGGGAGGAAGAGGGAATAAGAGGAGGAAACTGCAAGAAGAGAAGTGAGGACATGGATGCCTGGGCAGACCATATCTACTTTGGACAGCACTTACCAGTTTGTAATTTTGTTATATTAAAAGGGAACATTGATAGCCTTTTACTTTCTTCCTTCCCTTTTCTTTTTTTCCTCCCCTTTTTTTTCTCTCCTCCGCATATGGGTATAGTTGAAACAGGAAAAGCAAACTAAGATCTAAAATGCACAAGATTTTCTGGGAGATGGGTGGAAGATCAGAAGAAACACACCTCACTATCCAAAGAAGATCTCAGGAATGAATGAGTAGTATGCTTTTATGGAGGAGGTGGAAGTTCAGTATTCAGAGGTTTTAAATTATTCTCTTCAATCTACATTGCCAAGTCTTTTCAATGCAATACGTTCTTGAAGTCTAGGTCTACACACAGATACCTTTAAGTTAAAATTCAAGTGTTTATGCACTGCATTCTCACTGCTTGGTGCAATTATTGTTATGTTAGACTTGCATAGAAACCGCTACTCAGAATTAAACTATAGAACAAGAAAAAAGCTCCCAAATGAAAAATTACTGTTCTTTGGGAGTTTGTTTAATTTTGAAATTTATGGGAAATAAATTCTTGGGAAGACTAAACTATTACACATAAACATAACATTTTTCAGGGCCTTTCTAATTGGTTTGAAATTCTCACTAAAGAGTAGGTTAGCTGTTAATGATTTTCTCTCTTCACTTACTGATGCAAAGGTGTGATGTTAGTTTTACTCTGTAGGCTGTTACTTTGTTTTCTTGCACTTCAAAAAGATCTAAGGTCACTGATTATGACTTTGCCACTTCCTGTCCTATTGTCCTTACAAAGGGGTTTTGGGGGGGTTTAGCCTTACTGTAAAGAAATCAGCCCAAGTAAAAATTCTTGATATTTGCATGTCTATTAAATTTAACACTTTTGCTTTTCATTTGAACCTGTTTAATTGTATAATTTATAAGGTAATACTTACTGGGACTTCAGGGTTCCTCTTAGGAGAGTTGAAATACCTTTCACTCCCTGTTCTTTCACAATGAATTATGTAGTGGAGTAGAGAACCAGCACCCAAGAGCCCAGACTGTTGGGGAACAACCAGTTCAAAGGCATTTACATTTCTATGAAATTCTGACCTACAACCAGAAAAGGCATTATCAATACCTTTGAGTTAGTTGCCCCACATAGAGTTTTGCTTTTCTTTCATGTAGCCATACTGATAGACCTTTCCTGCAGTTGTCATCCATCCTTCTTCCTAGATATCATCTTCGAGTGACTACTGTGTTTAAATGTAAACTACCAAACTTGTGCATCTGGTTCTGAATCAATGGAGTATTGCATTGACTTGCTCTCAAATCTTCATCAGCTAAGCCCCTGATTTTTGTAGTTCTCTGCTATAATTAACTGTTAGTCATAGGGGTTTGGTGGGGGATTACTTGAGCTCAGTTGGTAAAAGCATCAAACAAGTCACAGATGATATTTCATTTTTGCATTTTATGATTACTACTTTGCATCATCCTGTGTTTTTCAAGACTTTTCAACATGAAGCACAAGAGCCTAGAGAAAAAATTTAAAGATCGAGTCCCCACCTCTCTTGAGCATTTGTTTCTAATAATATTTTTCATTTGGATTAAAATATACACACACACAGTTTGTGTGACCTCTCCCTAGAACTCTAAATTAATATATAATGACTGCCTGCTTGGATAGCTAATAGGCAACTCAAATATAACTTATGATTCCCTTACATAACCACTCCACCCTGCCTCACACCTGCTTTTCTCCATTTCTTGCCCCTTTCAGTTAATGGCAAACCTAGGAGTCATTTACAGTTTTTTTCTTTCCCTCTACACATTCCCTCTTCAAGCTACCGGCAGGCCTGTCTCCAGAACACATCCCTAGGCTGACCATTACTCCCTAGGTCCAGCTGCCAGCAACTCTTAATTGAGTGACTGCAATGACTTTCTCCCCCTGCAGTCTATTTTTCAAACGGAGCCTGGCTGATCCTTTTAAAACAGAGATCGGGTCTTCTCTAGGTCAAATCCTATACCACCATCATCACATGTAGGTTTGAATAGAAGGGACTGGTGAACCATGTGCAGGGAGGACTTATTTGAGTCTAATTCTGTCACTCTCAGGAGCACAGATTCCAAAATAGAACCCGTCTATGGTTGGTGGCAAGGCTCCAGGATGTAAGTTCATTGAGGTTGGTGGGCCACACTGTGGGAGATGTTTGTGTGGGATGTGGTGGGAGGTGTGGGAGGTGGGCAACATGGGAATCCCAGTGGGTTCCTTGTAATATTTTAGGTAATCTAAGCACCTCTTAAAATATATGTGTATATATATATATAAATAACATTTTTGTAAGCAAATACACATATATGCATATATATTTATATATCATTTTGCAAATGTTTGTATGTATTGTGAGAATTTTGATTTTTACCCATAATAAAAAAAAAAAAAAAAAGAAAAAAAAAAAAAATCCTATACCACCTTCCCGTCATGCTCAGAAAAACAAAGCCTACAAGGCCTTTGTGGTCTGGTGTCTGGTTGCCTCTGCTATGTTATTTCCTATTATCTTCCTCTCATTTACTATCCGTCTCACTATTCTTCAAGCACACCCAGCTCATCCCACCTCAGGGCTTTTACCTTAGCTGTTCTCTTGGAATGCTCTTTCCCCAGAACATCACATGGCTGACCTCTTCCCATTGTTCAAGACTAACCTAACAAGTCACCTGAATGCCTTCTCCCTCCCCTGTTACTCTTCATCTCATGACCCTATTCTATTTTATTCCTAGCAAAGATCTTGTTTATTTACCTGTCTATTGTACTTCACCACCAGCCCCCCAGAAGGTATGTTCCATCAGGACAAGGACCTTGTCTTCTTGTTCACTGGTGTATCTCCAGTGCCTATAACATAGTCTGGGATGTACAGAAGGTACAATAAATGTTTATGGTTGAATTAGTGATGAAGTATATTTAGACCCATGAAGAACATAAATTACTGAACCAGTAAAAGTGTTTGTAGATTATATTTTAGTGAGAATGGTCCTTTCATATTTCCATAATAATTAAGTGGCCCAAAGGCAAGGGAATGGGCCCTTCTCTGGTTATTTTATTAATTTTTTACACAGCAGAAAAGATTGGCATCTGTTTCCAGTTGGCTTTTCCTCTCACCATATCTGTGCACGTAAGCTGGTAATCATTTATCAGTTCTGCATATCTTTTGTTTGTAACTTGGTATGAGTGTTATATGCTTCAACAACAGTACAAAATGTACTCCTTGCAGATAAGAGTCTGAAATTGTTGTGAGTACTCATTATGATGAGAACAGCTTGCACTGAACAAGGAGTAGCCATGTGTATGTTGCTATCAAGAAAGAAAACACCAAATTACAAACGATTTGGTAAAAAAAAAAAAAAAAAAAAAAAAAGCAGTTCATTTAATTGTGAAGATTTTGAATATATAATGATTTTCGAAGAATTACTAGACATATAGATAATGAATACTTACAAATTTATTTTATGATCGCAAATCTTTGAAAATCAAGTATAGTAAATTGGATGTATGCCTATGATCAAGGCAGAGAGAGGAGAAAATGGAAAGATTTTTTTCTTTCCCCGGCTGTGGTTTTCTAATAAATGTCAATAGACCACAGACCACAAATTCACCAAAATTAAAGGATGATGAAGATGTTTTGTTTTTATTTATTTTATTTCTAAGGCCATTTCATCATTCTTCTCAGACTCTTCCTTTCCAGTGTTCCATTGTGTTATTTTCTATCATTTGATTGATGATGTTTTCCCTTCTATATTCTTAGGAAAAGTAGCAGCCTTCAGAATTAAGTACTTTTCCCACTGACATTCCTCATAAATTTCCTAGTGTCAGCTATCTTCTGTGTTCTACTGCATGGCAATAATTTTTCCATTAGGAGTGTTGGGCACTTTTCCTTCCCCCTTTTCCATTGGCAAATCCCCGAATAC
Organism: Tolypeutes matacus; assembly: GCA_026826555.1. Taxonomy (NCBI): domain Eukaryota; kingdom Metazoa; phylum Chordata; class Mammalia; order Cingulata; family Chlamyphoridae; genus Tolypeutes; species Tolypeutes matacus. Next base: position 12,567,086 of record JAKSZT010053813.1, read on the forward strand.
TGAGTTCTCCTGTGTCCTCTAAGAATAAAAGCTTTAGTTATATGGAGCAGTCACCATCAGTCCTTTGATCAGTTCCCCTGATGGGAAGAACAACAACCTTTGCCTCTAGCTAGGAATCCAGAGTTGGTGTATTTATGGCTGACTGATTCAGGTCTGGCAGGATTATTTGAACTTAACTTTCTTCTTATTTGGGTTCTAATTTTTGTCCTGGATGAAATCCTACTTTGAAATTAGAGTGATGTGCCTAACACTCAGATTTTGATCATCAATTCAGAACAAGAGTTTAAAATGACTCTTTCTCATTATATTATGGATAAATTGGTCATGAATTGTTATCTTGAAGATTTCCATCCACACGATTTCAGGGATAGAGATCACCTATTATTAATGATGTCTTCCTTTTGCCCCTTCAAATCTACTCTCTGGCCCTCCTTCCCCCTCCCTCTCTCTACCCTGGAGGCTGCCTGTGAGCACTTCAGCAAAGGGCTCCTGTGCCCTCTGACTTTAGCCAATGGCAGAGTCCCAGCAGGAGATCCAAGAGAGGGAGGAGAGGGAGGTCAGGCTAATTATTCTCTTGGCTCCCTCCTTGTGGGGTTGCCTTGGGCTGCCTGTGCCCCTCGACCTAAGGTCATGGTTCTTTACTATAAGACTTTCTCCTTTTGGTTTCCTGTAATCAAGCCTTCCTCTTTTTGCCTAGGAGTAGTAACAGTCCTGCTGTAACAATCCCAAATTACAGCAGTATCCCTTGTAGTTCTTCCTATATCCTATTCATATCTTTGTAAATATTCCCTTTCAAATAAACCTCTATAAATTGGAAACAGGAGCATGGTACAACTATTATCATTTCTTTAATTTGGGATACTTCAACTACTATTGAATAAATATCTACTATAAAGGTAGTATATAATAGAGTCTATGGAATGGACACTAAATAAAAAGAATCTCTGCCTTCTAGGGGATCTGTCATATAAGACGGCTTCTCCTTTATCTTATTTACTATTCAATCAATGTTTATTGAATAGTGTGGCAGTTTGAGATTATTTTGTGAATCCCCAAAAGAGAAAGATTATGTTTTTAAACTATTCTATCGCTGTGGGTGTGATACCATTTGATTGCATTAAATTTGGTTGAGGGTCCTTTGATTAGATTACTTGATAAGATCCCTTTAGGGCTTTTGATTGGACTATGTTGGTGAAGTGTGACTCAGGTTGAGTCTCCATCCCATTGCTGGGTCTGATATAAAGGGAGACATACAGAGAGACAGAGAGACACAAGATAAGGGAGCTGCCATGTTTGATTCTGCCATGTGAGAAAGAGGACTGCAGGAAAACAGAGGCCCCCGGAGAGGCTCAGAGCTAGGCCCAGAAAGAAACAAGCCTATGCCTGATTGCTCACAGCTGAGTTCCAAGAGATGGTAGATTCTGGAGGGGAAGGCAGAGACCTCCGCAGATATCTGTGCCATCTTACTTTATCACGTGGCAACAACTGCAGTGCTCAACAGTAACTGACTTTGGTGAGAAAGCATCTCTGCTGTTGCCTTGATTTGGAATTTTCAGGGCCTTGGAATTGTAAGCTTTTACCCCAGATAAATCCCCATTATAAAAGCCAACACATTTCTAGTACTTTGTATTGGTAGCCCTTTGGCAGACTAAAACAAATAGCTACTGTAAACCATACATGGTGTATGGCTCTCAGGTGACTACAAAGGTGAGATGTCTTTGGCCCCTACCTTTATAAATCTTTATTTTAATGGTGTGTTCACAGAACATTCTGGGTGTCCTAAATCTTTTGGTAATTATAATTCACAATCCTGAACCAGGTAAAAGTCCTTCTGTCCCAGTCTCACATGTTTGCCAGGATTAAACAATGTATTAAAAGTATCATCACCACGACCATCACGACCATCATCACCATTCCATAGATGGCACTGACTTTGCCTCATTCATCTTTAGATGAAGCACCACACAGTGCCTTACCTGAGTCTGCAGGTGCCTTTCATCCTTTGATTTATTTTATTTTATTAGATCATATCATTTGTTTTGTAACCCTCTCTAATGCCCAGTTCCTGAGCCTCTTTCAGTTCTCCTTGAGGCATGGGACTGAGAAGGGACATGCCAGCCTGATTTTTGTATCTCACTGGTGCTTAGACCCTCTTAGTCCTCAGTTGTCTTTTGCTTTGAGAGCTTGGTAAGAAAACAGAAATTTACCAGCCTGTCTGATGGTTCCTAATGCTTAGTCCTTACCTATTCTGTTCTTAATTCCCTGCTGCTAGTTCAGTATGGTGACCTCTGTGATTCTCAAGCGTGACCATTTTCTGACATAACAGGACCTCTTTTGTGCCTTGATCCCTCTGGATGGGAATCTTATAGAATATCAAGGAAACCCTTCTGGGCAGATGGAAGATTTTAGTTGAGCACAAGTCTTTTCTTTATGCTAGCATTGGGTAAAATATATTCAGTGGGCATATTTCAAAAGAAGGGGTCCATGGTTAAATATATTTAAAGAATTGTCTTAATTTTTTTCATCTCCCCCAAGGTGACTCTCTGGTCTGTTTGCTCATTGTTTTTGCTCGTTGTCTGTGTTTTTGCTCATTGTCTGCTTGTTATTTTTTGTTTGTTGTCTGTTTTATTTTTTTATTTGTTTGTTTTTCCTTTAGGAGGCATCAGGATCTGAATTCAGGACCTCCCAATTGGGAGGCGGGCACTCAACTGCTTGAGCCACATCTGCTCCCCAATTTTTTTTTTTTTTTTACTGTTGTATATCTCTTAGTTATATTCACTAGAACTCCAGGATGTTGTGACTTTTGCCCACAACTGTATCATTGCCTGCTAAGCCAGAAGTGTTCTTAGAGTTACTTGTAGAGTCAGTATTAGGTAGGTCAAAAAAACTGTGACACTCTCTAGGTCTGTGCTAGAGGGAGACATGTATGCAAGTGGCCCTGTCCTTTTATTAAGGCCACTTGATTATCTTTAGCATCATTATGTGATGATGTTTTGCCAGCCCAGTACTTCATGCCCCTGACTGAATACATCATTACTCTACCCTCTAGTCAAAAACCTCTCTTGTTTTTGGGGACAGGATGGGGGCATTGCATGATTACCCTGTTTGAGTGTTTTCTAAGAGCCACTGGGCAGCCAGAAGGAAGTTTACTGCACCTTTCTTAAGACTAAGACCTACAACTGAAAATGAGAAGTTGTAATAACTGCACAAAGGTTTTATGGAAACTTTTCACCCTCTGGCTCTTTTCCTTACTCTGTGTCCTATAACATGCTCCAACTATATCCCCTCCCCTTCCCTCCTCTCCCCTCCCCAACTTACCTTTCCCCTTCTCCCAGTGGGCAAAACACAATCTATAGCTGTAGAGTTGCATCTAGACCAGGGTTTTGCAATATCTGGACACATTTTTGATTGTCACAACTAGGAGAGTGCTACCGCATCTAGTGGGTGGAGGCCAGGCTGCTGCTAAGTATTCTATAATGCGCAGGAAAGCCTTCCATGATGAAGAATGATCTAGCCCAAAATGCCAGTAGTCCTAAGGTCGAGAAACCCTAATCTAGATCATCTCTGTCCAATAGAACTTTCTACGATGATGGGAATGTTCTATATAATCATTGCTACTACATGTGGCTGTTGAGCACCTGAAATATGGACAGTGCAACTGAGGAACAGAATTTTAAGTTTTGCTTTGTCTTAGTTTAAACAGCCACACTGTAGCTAGTGTTGGACAGCACAAATCTAGATATCAGCATACCTTGACTCACAAATAATGGGCAGAAAATGTTGGTACCTGAGAGAGGGGAGGATTGAGGAAGCCACAAAAGAGTGTATCTTCAGAGAAGCATGAGATTGGAAGAAGTGTTTGTCTCCTGTGGAGAAGATGGAAGGTTGAGAGGGCCTGTCGTGAGGATATTTATATGAGGCAGGATCCAGAAAGTCATATGGTACCTTGTGTTGAAAGATGGAATTGTATCTTTATTTCAAAATGCATAAAGAGTTAGATAAAGCATCTCATAGAAAGAAGAAGCTTAAGTTAGTGAACTAAAAGGAATGAGTATGGAGGGAAGAGATTAATGTCGATAAAAGAAGGTAACGAGAAAGGTGGATAAAGAAACATGGAAGGAGAGAAAGGTAACTTAAGATAGGTGAAGAACTGCAGGAAGGATGTGGCCAAGACACGTGAAGGGCATGTCAATCGTGGAGGAAAATTACTTATCGTCTCTCCTCCTCCTCCTCCTCCTCCTCCTCCTCCTCCTCCTCCTCCTCCTCTCTATTTAGCCCCTCTGAATTTTTCTTTTTTCTTTTTCTTTTTTTCTGTAGCCATGTGTATTAGTTTCATAGGATCGCTGTAACAAATCATCACAGACTGGGTGGATTAAAATGACTATAATTTATTCTCTCACAGTTCTGGAGGCTGGAAGTCTGAAATCAAGGTGTCGGCTGGGCCCTGCTCCCTCTGAAGGCTCTGGGGAAGCATCCTTCCTAGCCTCTTCCTAGCTCCTCGTGGTTACCAGTCGTCCTTGGTGCTCGCTGGATTGTATCTGTACCACTCCCATTCCTGCCTCTCTCTTCACTTGGCTGTCTTCCTCTATGTCTGTCTCTGTGACTGTCTCTTCTCCTCTTTGTGTAAGGACACCAGTCATATTGGATTTAGGGCCCACTGTAATCCTATATGACTTCATCTTAACTATCACCTCTGCAAAGACCCTATTTCCAAATAAGGTCACATTTTGAGGTTCTGGATGGAAATGAATTTTGGACAGTAGTCAACCTAGTATACCATTCAGGTCCCAGCAGGAAATACATAATATACTCAAATTGAGATAATTCGAAGAGATTTTTGTAAAGTGACTATTTATAAGGTATGGGCAGGGTATAGGGTGGCACAAGGGATAGTGCAGGACCCCAGGACAGTAAGAGCAGGGCGTGCTTACCCTCTTTAGGTCTGAAGTACTGTGGGGGTGAAGCCGTTACTGGAGTCCGATGATGATGAAGGACTGTGGGACAGAGCCTCCTGGCAGGAGCTGTGACCCTCAGCAGAGGATCAGGCAACCAAAGGAGATCTGGCTGGTGGGAGAATACTCTGACTTCACTCTCCCCTGTTCCATAGGCCAGCCGCACCCAGAAGCCAGAGTACAGGTGACCTTGGTTGATGTGGTGGCTGCAGGTAGCCAGCAGGCACAGAGCAGGGTAGAGGTAGGTGCAGATGGGGTCAGGGACCAACAGAAGCTACCCAGCACACCTGGTCTGCTCTTTTGTCCTTTAGCCTTCTCCCCTCTCAATCGTCTTACATGTAACTTTTTTCTTCCACTGCTACTCAGCCTTCTCTTGATAGCATCATTCTGTCCTCTATAGCTAAGACTCTTAACTCCCATGAGTACATGTGTGGTATTGGTATTAGAACTTTCTGGGATGACTTCTCAGTTTCTCTGCTCTGCCTTGCCTAGCAGCATATATACATTGCAAACAATACACAAAATGGAAATTTTTAAGGTTGAAATTTAAAACATGAATAAAAGTTTAAAGTTTTTTTTTTTTTCTTCCTGCACCCCAAGTATTTGCCTTGCACAATACATTCAACTCTTTAGAGTCCCATTGTTATAGAGGATGAAGATGGAGATAAGGCCTTTCTTGTCAGACTTTGAGGAAGCATTATTTATACAGTGTTGAATATAGAAGTGGTGTTTATGGTGGGGATAAGGGGCAGTGAGGAAGTTGAGATGAACTGGTTGGTAAGGGAAAGAGAGACAATAATTGGTTTTCTTGGCCAGGCAAAGACTAGGCAGAAGGTACATTTGGAAAAAAAAAAAAAGAATGAAAAAAGACACTTTAAAAGAAGCCATTTGGAAGCATTCGTTATCTTTGACTTCTCTCACAAGACCAAAATAAAACAATGAAGTCCTTGGCAGATACTTTTGAACTCTTCTGAGACCTGTGTTTTCAAAACTGTGGACGCGAGTCAGGCAGTACAAATAGTTAATAGTTGCGTGGAGATTTGTTTATTCTAGGTAGGTCAGAACAAGTCATTCTAATGCTTTTGAATTGGCAAGAACAGGCAGGACTGGCCTCTCCTCTTGAAGATAGGTGCGCCTCTTCTCAAATGAACATATTTCCACAATTGAGCTACTAGAGATAATCTTCTTCAAAATGATAAATTATGCCCCAAGTGGTACATATCCATCTGCCTGCTCAGTTTTTCTTTCCCTCTAGGTACATGAGCTGCTCAGCATGGGAATTTGATTCCAAAGACATTATTAAGTACTACCTAATCCCCAGAAAGGGCTCAGCTTATAGCATGTTAAGATGTTTGTGTTTTTGCTGGCCCCTCTCAAAGGCAAGAGGACTTCAATAGCCAAAGGAAAACAGCACTGTAGTAGAATTTTAATGGCTGTAAAAGAATAGAAGCCACCTGGGTTAGCACCAAACCAAGCCATGGAGGCAAGTCCACAAAGTACCACAAAAATAGCTGTATTTTACTTGTAGTCACTACAACTAAATGCCAACAACTCTGTCAAGAACTGTATTTATGTCAGTTTGATCCTTTGACCCTTGTGGCAACCCAGTAAGGAAAATGAGATTATCAGCATTTTGTAAAGCAGAAGTTGTGAGAGGTGAAGAAACATACAATGTTGCCCAGCTAATAAGAGGCAGAGATGGGGTGTAAATCCACAAACAGAATCTTACCTTTTTACCCCAGTGATGTAGCATAGCCGTCTAACAATGATCCCAAACAATAGAGCATTCAAGACCTTTACTTTTGGTTTGTAGTTTATTAATGTAGTTTAACAGATTAATCATGCTGACAGAAAGTGAGAAAGTATCTGGGTTGTAAATGCTTTCTCTTCCTTTTTATCTTTCCACTAAAGTGCCAAGAAAAAAAAAACACACGCAACACTTCCCTCCAACTTGGATCCAAACCACATTTCTTAGGATCCTCTGAAATACTTGGCTCAAGCTTATGTCCTTTCCTAAAGCCAAGTTACTCTGTTATTGCCCCATCTTTATGGAGAGTAAAACTATTTATTTATTTCTCTCGTCCCCACTACATGTATATGAGCCTTTTTCTCATAAATTTTAATTTATTAAGTAAGCAAAATAACCATTTATCAATCTGTTGCTTATCCTGGTATCAAAAAGTAGACAATCCTTTCCCCCAACTGGCTAAAGCAGAAAAAAATCAGGGGAATTTCTACAAGAGGGATTACTTGGTACATGGGAATTGTTTGTCTTGCCTGTTTGTCTACTCTTCCTGTGCCTGCTACCCATGATTTTTCACCAAGGCAGCCTAATTACTGCTCGTTCAAACTCCAAGTTGCTATGGTAAAGGCATTTCTACTCTCTGAATACTTGCTCTTCACACACCCTTTCTTAGAATCTCAGGAGTGATGGGAGATAGTCTAGGAAGATGGGAATGATTCTGCTGGCTTTGTGAAAGCTTGGAAATGCACACTTAGAAAACTAGTAAACTCTGAGGCCAAAAACAATGACTTATGAACCACTAGCACCTAGCACTAGGTCTGCTTGACACATAGGAGGCACTTGGCAAATGTTTGTTAAACAGAGGCAATGACAGCAGCTTGATTAAGATGTAACTAGGAACACCAAAACACAAATAGAAAGCCCCGTGAGGTTGGGGAATCTGATTTGTGAAATGGGGAAGAAGAACCTATTGCAGAGTTTTGACTATTCAGTATTTTCTATTTTCCTGTTTTGTGATTTGTATTCTTATCTTTTTTTAAAGATTTATTTTATTTATCCTCCCCCTACCCCCCCCCGTTGTTTTTGCAGTCGCTGTCTTGCTTTCTGTGTCCATTCGCAGTGTGCGCTCTGTGTCTGCTTGTCTTCTCTTCTTCTCTTTAGGTCCCAAGGAACCCATCCTGGGACCTCTGAAGTGGGAGAGAGGTACTCAATTGTCTGAGCCAAGCTCAGCTCCCTGGTTTGCTGTGTCTCTCATTGTCTCTCCTCTTTGTCTCTTTTTATGCCAGCTCGCTTTTACCAGAAGGCCCTGGGAACGAACCCAGGGAGCCCATTTGCTTGAGCCACATCTGCTTCCCTGTGATAATTTTAGATCAGGATTTGGCAAACTTTTCTGTAAAGATCCCAGTAGTAGATATTTTAGTCTTCTGGGCCATTTGATCTGTGTTGCAACTACTCAACTCTGCCTTTGTAGTATGAAAGCAGCCATAGACAATAGGGAAATGAGCACGGCTGTGTTCCAATAAAATTTGCTTACAAAAACGGGCAGTGAGTAGGCAGGATTTGGCCTAGGGGTCATAGTTTGTGCTACTGATTTTAGGTATTGAAATTTAATGGACTTCTAAAGCATACCAAAAGATACCTTGTGAATCAGTTTCCTGTCTTGAAATAAATGACCATATTAAAAAGTCCTTAAATAGGCATGGCCTCTATAATTATTAATGGAGATCAGTGGATTTGGCATGTGGTAAAGGGTAGACAGGTAGGGTTGCATTCAGTGAGATCTCCTGTTAATATAACCATTAGTTTAAGGTTTTGGTTGTTAAGAGTATATACCCTGTGGCCTTGTAATTTTCTTTTTCAAAGTGTATCAAGAAATAATTAGCAATGAAGGCAAATATCTATTTATTATATTTAACATGCCATTTTTTTTTCAACCCTATGTGGTAGACAGGAGCCCAGTCGCTTAAGCCACATCCGCTTCCAACATGTCGTTTTTTAAAGATTTGTTATTTATTTATTTATTTATCCCTACCCCCACCCCACTGCTTGTGCTCGCTGTGTCCATTTGCTGTGTGTGTGTGTGTATTTTTTCTGTGTCTGCTTGTCTCCCTTTGTTGTGTTATCTTGTTGTGCCAGCTCACCGCGCTGGGCAGGCCGTCAGCTCACTGCTCTGCACTGTGCTTCTGCGTGGGCCAGCTTGCCTTCACCAGGAGGCCCCGGGAATCAAAGCCGGGGCCTCCCATCCGGTAAATGGGAGCCCAACCACTTGAGTCACAATCTGCTTCCCCAACATGTCATTTTAAATAAAAATTTAGGAACAACTCAGATGTTCAACATTAGAAGAATTTTTTGGTATAATATAATATGATATAGGCTCTAGAAAAAATATACCCATTACCATCCTTCCCCCTCCCCCACATTTTTGGAGCCCAGGGCAAAAGGACAAGTGGGGGCCCACATATTATAATGTCTAAAAGTTTAAAAATTATAAATCAAGCTAACAGACTGTCGAAGTATGTTTCATCCTCCTATTTTGCCAAATACACCTGGAAGGCCAGATTTAAACTTAGAGTTCTCAGACTCTGCGGTTCCATGCTGGAATGTGGTGGCATGGGGAGAGCTAGCCCCTTCTCCTCCCGTCTCCCTTTAAGTCCCATGCCAAGAGGGGCTTCACATGTGCTTGTGAGGGTACTTAATCCTCATATCCAAAGCCCATCCATACCCTCTAAAAACAGCTGCCCATGCTCACCCTTTGGGCCGGGGGTGCACAGTTTTGAAATGTGTGGGATAGTGAGAAGGGTGGGAAGACCTGGGTTTGTATCTTATCCCAACTGTTTACCAGCTGTGTAATGTTGGGGAAATAGTTAGCGTCTGAGCCTCAGGTTCCTGTTTTGAGAAATGGGGAAAATAATAGCTAAATCAGAAGATGCTAATGGGAAGTCATGGAAATAGCATATGAAGATGACCTGGCATGCAGTAGACCATCAGTGTTACCTTCCGATCCCTTCCAGACCCTCTCCTATTCTACAACCTGTGAACTAGGAAAGAGAACAGAGATAGAATTACCCTGTATCTCAGGATATTGGCAAATTAATGGTGAAGATAACACATAGATAAACTAGAGAGCAGTAGTCAAACAAAATCTATGTACAAAAAGTGTAACTAAGGTGGGGGTGACTGACAGTGGGGCAGAACTCTTGATATTTCATTTTTTCTAGATGGTAGGAGTTTCATCCAAATAGATGATATTTATGCATATATGTTAAAATAACTCAAACCATGAAGATTTAAGAAGAGAACTCCCAAAGACTATGACGAGTTCACATTAGTTTGGGTACATTTGTTTACTAAAGGGTACACATAGTATATAGATATCTTCAAAATTCACTTAGTGGTTAGAACTGCAAGATGAAGGATATAGCTATTAATTTTACTGTAGAATGAGTCTCTAGCTATAGTTTGCTTATTCCAGTAAGCTAAGGAAATACGAGTTTGTGAGAAACGTAAAAGCAAATCTGCTACCTTTAGCACTTGCGTTAAGGCATCAACAAAACTAGGGCATGAACAATTTCCTTTTGTTCAGTCTTTTGACTAAGTGGTGGAAGAGAAAGATCAGACTCACATTATAGAAAACCAGGAAAGGTACAATATGATGTTGAAATTTGTCTCCAAAATCTTTTGGTCTCTGCCAAATGGCAGTGACTCATTTTGAAGGTGGCTAAAGAGAGGAAGCTAGGATTAATGGATGGAATGCCTTAACCACATGCTTTTGTGTTCTTGGGACTTTCTGAGCTTGCTTTCTCCCATGTTACCTGGCAGAAACAATTTAAACAACTGTCTCTTCCTTTTGGGCTATTGTAAAAGAGTCAGTAAGGCTTCCAGAAACAGTTTTAAATTTTTGAGAAGAGACAATCTGTATAAATACAAAATTATACTGCCATTATTGCCAGCATCGTTTTACAAAAATAAAATTGATCTTGTTATTACTGTTGCCCAGCAATTGAATGTAAGTTTATTGAGACACAAGCATCTTCTTTCTTTATACATTTTTTAAAAACTTTTTACTTTTAAATATTTTCAAGCTTACAGGACAGTTACAAAAAATAATACAAACCCCATACAGAGAACTGCAATATATTCCTACCTCCCTCCAAGACATCCAGATCCACCAATTTTAACATTTTGCCACATTTGCCATATTCTATCTCTCCATCTATCAATCCATTTTCTGAACACTTGAGTATAAGTTGTATGTACATCATGTTCCTTGAATATTTAATACTGCCATGTACATTTCCTAAGAACAAGATTATTCACTTATGTAACCACCTTACATACAGTTATCAAGTTCAAAAAATTTAACATTGATATAAAACTTGCAGTTTATATTTCAATTAAAAAAAAAAATTATCCCTCTCTCGTTGTTTGCGTATGCTGCCTGTACTCTGTGTCCATTTGTTGTGTGTTCTCTGTGTCTGTTTGTTTTCTTTTTTAGGAGGCGCAGGGAACTGAACCTGAGACCTCCTATGTGGGAGAGAGGCATGCAATTGCTTGAGCCACCTCTGCTCCCTGCTTTGTTGTGTCTCCCATTGTGTTTCCTCCTTGTGTCTCCTGTTGCATCATCTTTTTGCATCATCTTGTTGCGACAGCCCGTCATGCTAGCCAGCCACACCAGCTTGCTGTCTTGCTCATCTTCTCCAGGAGGCACCGGGACCTGAACCCAGGACCTCCCATGTGGTAGGCAGGAGCTCAATCACTTGAGCTACATCCGTTTCCCTATATTCCAATTTTTAAAATATGTCCCAACAATGTCCCTTTGAGTGTTTTCTTCTCCATTGCTAGATCCCATCCAGGATCATGTATTGCATTTAATTGTCATTATCTCTTTAGTTGTTCTTCTTCTTTTTTTTTTTTTTATTTGTGAGAACATACATGCAACATAAACTTCCCCATTTTAACTATTCCCAAGCATACATTCAATGGGATTAATCACATTCACAATATTGCTGTACCCTCACCACCTTCAATTGTTAAAACTTTCCCATCACCCCAAACAGAAACCCTGCATCCATTATGCATTAACTCCTTATCCCCACCCACCCCACCTCTTGCAATCTGTACTCTAACTTCTGTCTCTGTGAGCTTACATATTACTCAATTTTTTTTTGTAGTTTCCATGGAGCTTAAATTTAACATCCTTAATCTATAACAATCTCGTTTCTTTTGATACCAACGTAATAATAATATACACACACAATGTACACACACTATGTTTCTATACCTCTCCATCCCTCCACTTTTGTGTAGTTCTTGGCATGAATTACATGTTTATACAATGAGTCCAAAACCACTAAGTTATCATTACATTTTGTACATTTGCCTTTTAGATCATGTAGGAAGTAAAAAGTGGAGTTACAAATCAACCAGTACTGGCATTTGTATTTATTCATGTCATTATCTTTAGTGAAGATCTTTATTTCTTCATGTGACTTTTATCTATTGTCTAGTGTCCATTCATTTCACCCTGCAGAACTCTAGCATCTCTTGTAAGGCAGAAAAGTGGTAACAAAATCTCTCAGCTTTTGATTATCGGGAAATGTCTTAATCGCTCCCTCATTTTTGAAAACAATTTTGCTGGATATAGAATTCTTGATTGGCAATTTTTTACTTTCAGCACTGCCTTCTTGCCTCCATGGTTTCCAGTGAGAAATTGGCAATCTTATTGAGCCTCCCTTGTACATGACATCTTGCTTTCCTCTTGCAGCTTTCCGAATTCTCTCTTTATTGTTGGCATTCAACAGTTTGATTATAACATGGTGCAGTGTGAGTCTATCCAATTTGGAGTTTGTTGAGTAACTTGGATGTGTATATTCATGTCTTTTGTTAAATTTGGAAGTTTTCAGCCATTATTTCTTTGAATATTCTCTTTGCTTCTCTCTTCTTCTGGGACTCCCCAAAATGTGCATATTGGTATGCTTGATAGGGCTCCATAGATTCCTCAGGCTCTGTTCACTTTTCTTCATTCTTCTTGTTTCTCAGACTCAATGATTTCAATTTTCTACCTTCATAGTCACGAGTTCTTCCTTCTGCCAGCTCCAATCTGCTGTTGAACCCTTCTAGGGAATTTTTAATTTCTGTTATTATGGTCTTCATTTCTGTTTGGTTCCTTTTCATAATTTCTGTCTCTCTATTGATATTCTCCTTGTGTTCATCTATCATTTTCCTGATTTCCTTTAGTTTTTTTTTTTTTTTAAGGTCCAGAGGGTTTATTTATTTATTTATTTATTTTTTTAATTTAACAGGAGGTCCCAGGGATCGAACCCAGGTCCCTCCATGTGGGATACGGACGCCCAACCAGTTGAGCCACATCCGCCTCCCTCCTTTAGTTTTTTTGTCCATGTTTTCCTTTAGTTCTTTGCATGTTTAGGACCATTTTTTACAATTCTCTGTCTGTTGGGAATTGTCCTGAATAACATTGCAACGACAGTTATAGGCCATTATATATCTTGCCATAACCTACAGAATTGGGTGGGAAAGAGTGTAAACTACAATGTAAACTTTAATCTATGCTTAGTGGCAATACTCCAAAATGTGTTCATCACTTGCAATGAATGTACCACACTAATGGAGGATGTTGTTAATGTGGGGAAATATGGGAGGTGTGGGGAGCAGGACATATGGGAATCCCCTATATTTTTTATGTAACATTTATGTAAGTATCTTTAAAAAAAATTTTTTTTTTTTTAATTGAAAAATGTGGTCTGAGAACTCCTGGAGTTTCATGAAAATCCTATTAAAAAAAAAAAAAAAAAAAAGATTCTCTGTCTGGAATGTCCTAGGTCTGACCTTTCTCATTGATGGTTTCTAAAGCTTTAATCTTCTCCTTTGCCTGGACTGTCACTTCCTGTTTCTTTGTATGTTTTGTAATCTTTTGTTGAAACTTGGACATTTTGATATTTTAATTTGTTATCACTGAAATTTAGACTCTGAGGTGTCTCTTCCTTAAGCTTATATCCATCTAGTGTTAAGACAGATTTTTTTTCTTGAATGCCAAGTGCTAACAAAAAAAAGAGGGAAAAAAGAAAACTCTTTTCCAGTCCTTGCAGATTGACCTGTGTCAGTGTTCACTTTTAGGGCTTATCCATACAATGAGTTTGGAGAATAGCTCCAGATCTCCCTGATCCTTTCTATCCATGCATCTTGTCTTTGGCATGCATATGTGGCTCTAAGAATTGCCTTGTTTACACTCGGAATGTCTCTTCTTCCCTAGGAAATAGTTTCTTTAAGGTCCTGAGTACTACACTGTATGTCTACAGCAATTCCTTGCTCCAGGCAGCCCAACTTGACTGCTCTTCCACGTTCTGTAGGAAAGCTGGGTGAGCCGCCTTCACACGCGGGGCAAGTTCTAGGACAGCGAGTCCTTCAGGCCACCACCAGACTGGGTCAGGCATGCTCCCAGTATGTGCACGTAGGTTACTCTGCTCCCTCTGGAACTATGTCTAGGCATCTGCACTGGGAGTGCATGCTGGATCCACGTGAAGCCGGTGAGGGGTGGTGGAAGGGCCAGCCAGGGCCATGAAATCCTACCATTTTTAAGGAAGCTTTTTCTTGATTTGAGACTCATCCAGTTACTGCAGTCCTTTTCCTGTTTTCGGGAGTTTTGAGAAAGATGTTTCTGCCAGTTCTTGCCAGTTTTTCAAAGCTTCTGTGGGAGGATGGAGGCCTGGAGCGTTTCACTCCACCGTCTTGACTGGGGCTCTGATACATTTTTTAAATCCCCCTAATCCAGGTTATGTTAAAAAAATAATTGCAAGTTCATTATGCAGTAATTTGTGCTTGTAAAATATATACAAGTTTATCAAGTATCTTTCATGGGAGTAGGAAGTATGATCTCAGTCATGTTGCTTCCAGCTATGAAGTGAAAATACATTGAGCTGGTGTCTGGTCTAGCACTACTGCTTACATCTGAGTAATCTTAGTTAAGTCTCCAACCCTGTTGATCTGTTTCCTCATATAGAAAATGGGAACAAATCAAATGAAAATAGTCATTTCAGAACTTAGTGAGTAGTAAGTATTCAACAAATGTTTAGAGAATCTATATCTGTTTGACCAGCAAAAGAAAGAAGTTAAGGAATAAATAAATAAATCTTTTTTAAAAATTGGTCTAAATTCTTCCAAAGAACTTGTATGACCTTGGTAACAAGGCTTACTTCTATGGGTCAGAACCCAGTCATAACTGGTCTCTACCTTCTAAGTATATAAAATTTAAGAAAACTCAAAATAATCTAAGTCCAACAAATGGGAAACTAGGATTCTTTTTGGCACATATTCTGTTCTCTACTTTCATGAAGAAGTATATAAGCATGCATATATGAGAGATTTAGTAAAAAAATAATTTGTGGGATGATCAGATTCAGATTGTAGTGGCAAGGCCTTTAACCTTGTAGGAATAATCAATGCTCTCCATTCTGTATGTAAAACAGGCTCACTCTATGACAGCATGCTGACTGATGGCTGAATGTTTTTGGCTTTTGAGCTAGAATTCAGAACCTCAGGCATATTTTTTCCCAGGAGTTGTTTATGTTTGTTCCCAAACATATATTTGCAAGTTGTTATGGTAATTATGTAATTTAATTAGATGTTAAGCAACCAATTAAATATAAGTTCAAAAACAAAGAGAATTATTGTTTCTGTGAAAACTCGTTAAAGTTTTAAGGCGGGTTGCTATAAACAATTCCTATTGAAATAGGTGTGGTAAAAGTACTATAGAAGGTGTTGGTAGGGAGAATCACAAAAATCTACAAGTACTCTGGATTCAAATTGCTTTATAAGTGTATTAAAATTCTCATTTCACTCTAAACAAATGGAAACTGTAGATTATAGATGTGGTTCATGATAGGGATCTCCAAACAGCTGACTCATACTCAAGCAACAGACCTCATCCTTCATTCAAAGATTGGCACATGAATTTACATTTATATGTTTTCAGCTAAAACGTACAAATGAATCATTTTTTGTGTGCGACTCCCCACTTTATCAGCCAGGATTCAATCAAGGAAACAGAACCACTATGAAGATTATGATCCTAAGGCATTTATTTTAGGAATTAGAAATTATGCAAATGTGGGAGGAGCTAGGAAAGGGAAGAGCTGAAAGAGGGAGTCAGAAGATAAGAGAGTCACCAACCAGTCTGCCTCAAACACTGTTGTGGGTGGACAAGTAGAAACTTGTGGAAGCCAAGCATGTCCAGTTATCAGAGTGGGATTTCACCTCATGGAGAGGGATATGGAAACATCTGCCTCGGTGTAGCTGCCTCAGTGGAGTCACAGCCAAGCAACTGTTGGTGGGCTTGGAGTCATTCTTGTCCAGCAGCCAGAAATACAGGCCAGATATGGAGGAGAAGAGAGTGAGAACAAGCAGGGACTCACTTTGACACTTTGTGGCAGTCTATTACTATCTCTGACTACAGCCACATTTTAGGGATAATGGCCCTTTCCTCACCTCCATCTTCCAAATCTAACCCCAACATCTTCCATATTTGCCAACTCTAATCCAGAACTATATAGTGAAGGGGATTCTGGGAAACATATTTCCCAGGTTAACCAGGTGGACAAAACTCAGTCCTACACACCCATTTTAACTGGTTCTTTCAATTAACCAACCAATTAGGGACTCCAATCATACCAGATTGAGAAGGCTTCTACTGTTATTCACTCTACTGTCTACATGTAAAGTACATTGATAAATGGGAGAGGATGTGGCTCAAGCAGTTGGGTGCCTGCCTACCACACGGGAGGTCCTGGGTTCGGTTCCCAGTGCCTCCTAAAGAAGACAAGCAAAACAGTGAGCTGACACGATGGGCTGACATAACGAAATGATGCAATGAGGAGACACAAAGAGGAGACACAATGAGAGACACAACAAGCAGAGAGCTAACATGGCTCAAGAGATTGGGCACCTCCCTCCCACATGAGAGGTCTCAGGTTTGGTTCCCAGTGCCTCCTAAAGAAGACGAGCAGACACAGAGAGCACACAACGAATAGACACACAGAACAAACAGCGAGTGCAAACAATGGGGGAGGGATAAATAAATCAGTCTTAAAAAAAAAAGTACACTGAGAAATGATATTCAGAAATTATACCTGGAGGCCCTATAACCTTAGGTTATGTCTTTAGAATTATCAGATGAAAGTTGTGTTGTTTTAGATAATTTTAGAATTATGGTAATATGTTGGGTAGGATTTTTGGTTTTAAAGTTCTAAAGAAAGGTTGTTACCTTTTTCCTCTTTTCCTCAGGGAAATCCCACAAAGGCCACTGGGAGAAAGAGAAATAGTAATAAAGGCTCTGACTTTGACAAAACTAGAAGCCATCTGAAATCCCAGACCATAATGCATAAGGAGGCACTGTGAAACGAAGTGAAGATAAAATTAGCGCATTGGTAGATGTTGAGAGGGGAAGGCCTTGTAGCTGCAGAGGTGAGATAAAACTGGCAGAACAGTTATCCACAGTAAGCGGAATGCCTCAAGGAGCAAAACCAACAATCCTTTATCTGGAACAAAGAGAACAGGTGTACAAGCTGACATAAGAGTGGATTTGGCCTAAGTAAGAAGTTGGGGCTGATAAGGAATGTCCTGAGAATAAATTTGCAGGCTGTAGTCAGTGAGTGAGGCAGGATAGAGAGAGACTCAACATTTTAAATGGGACTTTAATTACTTCTCTCTTCTGATTGAGAAATTAACCTAAAATAATTCACACACACAATCTTATGTCAAAGAGAAAATTCCTGCTAGCTCAAAATAGGGCCCTGGTCTCTTTTCCATATGAGTCTTCTGTAAATTGCTGGTCCTAGAATCACTCATTTCCTTTAAGAATGAATAATAATAATAATAAAGGAAACTGCACAGAATATGTACAAAGTTACTACAAGAAAAAGGAGGTAAATGGTAGATGAAAAATACAACAGAAAACTATTGCCTCTGTGAAATATATAGAAATAGTCACCAAAGAAGCCAGACATTAAAACTAATATGTGCCCCCCATATATATATGCACTTAATATGATAATTACCTCTAAAAAACAAGAGCTTAAACAAGATACAAGAGCCTAGGGAATATATGGCATGTCAACAGAAGGATGAACTATAGTAGAGCTCAGAAAAGAAGTGAAAGAGAAAATAAAACTATTTTGGCAACAAAGTTCTCCTTGGAAGCAGCACTAAAGAAGAGAGCCATTCTGAAAACACAATAAAGGACATGGAAGAAGGATTGAAAAGAGAAAGCAAAATAAAATGAAAAGTTTAAAAGGACTGGAGAATGAGAATATTCTCGCTGTCCTGATTTTGTGATAATCAGGGTAGGCTAAACATTCACTATATTAGAAACCATGCATGTGTCCCTAGACTTAGTTTTTCTTCCTAGGTCTGGTTTTTAGAATGCTGGTGATAAACCAAGACTGATTTATTATATGACCATCCTGTATGGGAAAAGACTATAACTCTAGGTATCTTTGGTCAACCTTGAGAGATATAGCAGGGGGGTGGATGTGGCTCAAATCATTGGGTATCCATCTCCCATATGAAGGGACCTGGGTCTGATCCCCAGGACTTCCCAGTAAAAAGAAAAAAAAGAAAAATATAGAAGGCACGTGGGCCATTAGGTCCTGTGCCCGGGTGAGCCCCCGAGGCCCCGCGAGCCACACAGCAAGATGATGACATAACAGGAGAGTGACACAAGAGAAAGCCAAGATGAGATGTGCCAAAAAACCAGGAACTAAAGGGGCACAGGTGGTAGGATGCCTCTCTCCCACACCAGAGGTTCTGAGGATCCAATCCCAGTGAAGACAGGAGGAGAAGGATGAGAAGAGAAGGCAGGAAATAGACACAGAATTGCCCAGCGAGTGGACACAAAAACAGCAAAACCGGGGGGTAGGGGGGTGGGGTTAAAAATGGATAAAAGTAAAAACTAAAAAAAAAAAAAAAAAGGATAAAAGTAAATAAATAGATAAATAAATAAATCCTTAAAAAATGTATAGAGGAGTACGCTATGGATTATAGTTAGTAGTAATACTTTGACGATGCTCTTTCATAATTTGTTAGCAAATGTTTCACAACAATGCAAAGTCTTTGTGGTGGGGTGATATGTGGGAGCCCTGTATGATGTAATGCATGTTTGTTTTGTAAATTCACAATGTTTACTGAACACTTACGGTTTATGTATGTTCATGTATGAATGATATACTTCAATAAATTGTTCTTTTTTAAAAAAAAGGACTGGAGAGAAAATAGTACATAAGGAAAACAGGCAAAAGAAATCTGTTATCTGCATAACTAGTATCCCTAAAGAAGACCTAAAAAAAAAAAAGGACAAAATATCATATTTAAATATAATTTAAGAAACCTTATCAGAAACCAAAGAAATCTTCAATCAACAGATTAAAACATAGAATATGTCTAGCTTTTGGAAGTTTGAAGTATGATAATCAACATAAAGACATATCCTAAAAAAAATGAAATGGATTTCAAAAATAGAGAAAGGCAAAATGATAGGTTATCTGTGAAGGGGAAAAATCAGGCCAGCTTGAAACTTCTACAGCAGGATTCAATTTTAAAAGACAAATGCATATGTAGATCTGAAGGGGAAAAGTTTGAACCCTGCACTCCAAACTGTTATTTAAATTAATGGCCCTTGAGGAGCGGATGCAGCTCAAGTGGTTGAGCACCTGCTTCCCATGTGCAGGTCCTGGGTTCAATCCGTGGTACCTCCTTAAAAAAAAAAAAAAAAAATTAAAAGAAAATGAATGGCCCTAGACAAACATTTTTAAAATATGAAATGCTCAGGAATGTAGCTCCTATGAGTCTTTCTTGAGTAAATTGTCAAAGTATCAACTGGAAGAACACATTGAAATCATTTAACTATGGATATAAGGCTTAAAAACAGAAATAAAGTTTTAAAACTTGATATTTAAAAAGGGGGGCATGAGAGAACAGGGAGGGAATGTTGTAAATGGTTGGGGAACACTGATGTCCTCATCTTTTATAGCAGTGTTCAAAAGATATAATTTAAAGCTGATAAGAATAGAGGTTTAGGTATAATTAAAAGTATAAAGGTAAAAACTCAGAAAAAAATTATAATAAAGTAAAACCAAATGAAAAAGGAAAGAGTGGGAGAAAAAAAAGTTTCTCATTACTTACAGTATGTAGTCAGTAAATAATGTATAAATAAATAGAAGTTTAAATGCAGTCTGCAAAGTGATAAATTACTAAGCAAGCAGAATAATTCAAAATTATCAGAAGAAACATTTACATGTACAGAAAACAAATACAACTTATATAGTAAAAATTTTTTTCATAATGATGTAATAAAAACAGCAAGCATAATGTAAAATATGTTAACCTGAGATTAAACATATCTATAATGTAATTCATTCATTCAAGGTCAATTGTTTTAGCTCCTCCTATATACCAGGCATTGTTCTAAGTATTGACCCATTTCATCCTCATATAATTAGTTGGCAAAGGGACTGTTATTATCCACATTATAAATGAGAAAATGGAGGCATAGGGAGGGCTAGTGTCTGTTCCGAATCTCACAATTCGTAAGTGAAGTAAATAGGATTTGTATTCAGGCTCCAGTGATTGACTTTTTAATCTCTTTACTATATAGCCTTAGATACAATTAAAACAAAGTTCAGAGAAACATTTATTATCTAAAATGCATATATTAGTAAACAAAATAGAATAAAAATAAGAAAACTGAGCATTCAACTTAAGAATTTAGAATAACAACAAAGTAAATCCTAGGAAAACATTAAGGAAGGAATTGATAAGTATAACAAAAATAAATAAATTAGGAAGCAAAAGAATGACAGATTTAATAAAGTAATCCAAGAATTTGAGAGAAAATGATAAACCTTTAGATAATTAATACAGAAAGAGGGAAAAAGCATAAGTTACAAAACAAGGAATGCAATTGAGGAAATAACCACAAAAAAGAACGTGTTAAAAGAATCCTAATACAATATTGATCAATGTACAAATAAATTTTAGAATGTAGATGGAAAGGATAATTTTATAGGAAAATATAATTATCAAAACTGACTCCATGGGAAACGGATGTGGCTCAAGAGGTTCGGCGTCCGTCTACCATATGGAGAGACCGGGGTTCGATCCCCGGTTCCTCCCGGTAAAAAAATTAAAAAAACAAACAAACAAACAAAAAAACTGACTCCAGGGAAGTGGATATGGCTCAAGCAATTGAGCTCCCGCCTACCACATGGGAGGTTCCAGGTTCGGTTCTCGGTGTCTCCTAAAGAAGACGATCAAGACAGCAAGCTGGCATGACAGGCAGGTGTGGAGAGCTGACGCAACAAGATGATGCAACAAGGATACACAAAGAATAAAGATAATGAAAGATCAACAAAGCAGGGAGCTGCGGTGGTTCAAGAGATTAAAGGCCTCTCTCCTACATGGAAGGTCCCAGGTTTGGTTCCTGGTGCCTCCTAAAGAGAAGACAAGAGGACACAGAGCACACAGTAAATGGGCACAGAGAGCAGACAGCAAGCACAGAACAACGAGGGCGGGGGATAAATAAATAAAAATCTTTAAAAATTAAAAAAAAAAAAAAAAAACTGACTCCAGAGACAGAGAAAATGAAACTTACCAATCAGACTAGATAAAATAGAGAAAAATTGTTAATGAGCCACTCTCCAAAAGAGCACCAAACCCAGATGTTTTCATGGGAGGATTCTATTAAACCTTTAAGAAATAAAAATTTCAATGCTATTTAAACTATTCAAAAGAAGGAATGCTTTACAATTCTTTTTATGAGTCTATCACAACAGGTTATCAACCTCAACAAAGATAGCACAAAAAAGATAATTACAGAGAATTCAAAAGCATTCTAAGAGAATAATATATAATTATCAAGTGGAATTTATTTTAGGAATTCTAGGGGTTGTTCAAACAAACTTTTTTCATTAATAGAAACAGCATATGATTATCTCCATAGAAATTTAATAGGCACTTGATAAATTCAACATCTGCTCTTGGTTAAAACCTTCTTAAAATTAGGAAGAGATGGATGCTTCCTGTGGGTGATACACTATCTAACCCCAAACCAGAATCATGCCTACAGAGGAAATACTAGAAGCATTCTAAATAAGGATATTCACTATTACTAAGTTATTTACCATTGTTGTTGGCAACTAGGCAGTGCAGTTAGAAAAGGAAAGAGAGAAGTATGAAAATAGAAAAGGAGGAGGTGAAATTATCATTATTTGGGGATAATGTGAAACTTGTGAGAATCACTTGAAAAGCTCTTATAGACAATAAGAGAAATCAGAAGGTAGCTGGATGCATCGTTAAAACATGAAAATAAGTATTATTTATATATGCAATAAACTAGATGACATAGAGGACCCATTTAGATTAGCAATATAAAGGAAAACTCACATGGTATTAAACTTAAAAAGAAGTATGCTTGGTCTAGATGAGTGGTTTTTAAATGGACATGATTTTTTGCCTCTCAGGAGACATTTGCCAGTATCTAGAGATATTATTGAGTGTCCACCTTCAATAGTGAGATTGAGAAGCCCTGATCTCAAGGAAGAAAGCTTTAAAATGCTACGTAGATGCTGTTGGGGATTGAATCGTGTCCCCCATAAAAGGCATGTTCGGGTCCCAACCCCTGGTTCTGTGGGTGTGAGCCCATTTGTAAATAGGACTTTGAAGATGTTATTAATTAAGGTGTTCCCAAACTGAATGTGGATGCCTTAATCTAATATGGCCAAAGTCCCCCAAGCAAAGGAGGTTGTACACAGTAAGAGAAGCCATGGGAGCAGCCAGAAGCTGGAAGTCAACGGAGCCCAGCAGGGAAGGAGAAGACACCTCCATGTGCACTGTCATGGGATGGAAAAGCCAAGGAAGCCCAAGATTCCAGCCAGCCAGAAGATGCCAACCCTGGGAGGAAGTAAGCCTTCTAGCCTCTGAAACTGTGAGCCAGTAAATTCCTGTTATTAAGGCAACCCGTTGTGTGGTATTTGTTTTAGCAGCCAAGAAATGAATACAGTAGCACAAAGGAAGGTTTATCCATGTTTCTGGATAAGAAGTTCCAAAATGATAAAATATGTGTTTCCCCTAAATTAATAATATAAATTTAATGAGATCTCAATAAAAATTTTAAAATGATTTTTACTTGGAACCACACAAACTGATTCTAAAGCTCATATGTAAAATTAAGCAAGAAATTTGAGGAAAATTCTGAAAAGGGCAGATTAATTGCTTAATAACTGTCTTTATCTCGATTACTTAGGTTATTTTCAGCATCATAGTTTTGTACTTAGCTATAGACTAGAATCGTGTAGCCCTAAACTAAATGACTCCAGATTGTTATACATTTTAAGTTCTTCTGATTCCTTTATAAAATTATTTTTCTGTTTTCACTGTCATTGTCAGATTGAAAGTTTCTCTTTTTTCTACTGCCATTGTCCTTGACCCTAGCATCCCACTCCTTTTAACTTGCCAAGACTAGGAATTATTATAAGCAAACTTCTTCAAACCGAGTCTAAAATGAGAGAAAATAAGTTTCAGTGAGTGCCTGAGTAGCGCCCCTTGAGTAAAGTACAAATACCTTTAGAATGTGAACTTTGGGCTGTCTGTTGTGTCTGTTTATATTCTTATTTGCTCACCTTTAGACATTAGACCATGTTCCAGTAGTTGAGAATTCTGGACCAGTGACCCCAGAGAGAGAAGTTATTACTGTATTTGAATTGTTTGAATACTTGTGCATGTATATATTTATGCTTTTATTAATAATACTTAATAAAATGACTAAATAGCACAAAGGTGTTTACTTTCAAAGCACATTCATGTTTACTGAAACTAAATGAAGAAGTATGCTAGTATTCTAACATTCTGGAATAGGGTAAAACCTACATTAGAGAGCTTCGTTTGTTGGAGGTTGAGTGCAGATATGTCCTTATGGCTATGGTGTCATTTGGCTCTTGTGATCAGGAAAGTTAAATCTTGATTAAATATAAAAGGTGTTATTCGTTTGATAAAATAACAGGTAACTGGCAGTTTTCATCCCTCTAAAAATCAGCCAGAAATAATCTTTTAATCTTATTATTGAAAATTGTTTCAGGGGAATGACTCCACTTTTCTGCTTTGGAAGTAGACTGTATCTGGCATAAGTTAATTGCTGTGTATGAAGACTCCTCACAGGCCCGGGTCGTATTGCTCTAGAGCATTTCTCAATGGTGTAGTTGTAAATTCTAATCACCTAATATATAAGGCTGTCTCTTCATTGCTCTTAGAGCACTCATTGGAATTTAAGAAAAGTTCTAAATAAAATTATTGGTAAGAGTGTGTTTTATTCATCTTTTCCTTATTTTTTTAAATGTCTAGGTAGGCATAGTTTTGTTGTTTTGGGTCTTCCTTATGTCACCAAAGTCTCTTTAGTGGAAAAATCCTCCCTAAGCTTTATCTAGTTTTGACCAATTAAGCTAGGGAACTTGTCATAGAGCTTCTAAAGATAGCAGTTTTGTGGGAGTGTGCCTTCTAGTCTGATGCTTTTTGGTAAGATGCTAGTTATAATAAGGTTATACAAATTGACAGCATTATCTTCTGTTGTCTTAATCTTCTGTGGACAAATAACCAAATATCTGATAGATTCTTTCTTGTACCTCTCTTCTATCCTCAAACCCAACCTAAACAGAAATTGAATTGAGTGAAGTGGCAGCTTCATGCTCATCTCTTTTTGGTAGAGAGTATTTATCATGCTGGTCGAGGTGAAGGTACAGCTGTATAATTACTTGTCCCTCATGATACTTAGCAAATTATAATAAATTGAGGGAGTCCATTGGTATGTAAAATTACTAAGTTTCCCCAAACAGGGATTTGGCTTTATAAATGATGGTACATTCATGTGGTGAATTCTATGCAATTCTAAAAGATTGTCATATATTTTTAGCATAAGAAAATATAAATTGATAAATGAAAAAAGTAGGCTGCAAGTCATTGTGTACAACATGTGAGAGAAATTATATACTTGTGCACACAAACTAGACAAAAAACTAAAATAATATAAGAAAAGCATCAAAAAGAGATGTTTCTATTAGGATTAGGTTTGGCAAAGAGTAGCAAAATCTAAGAAATAGTAGATTAAATAAAATAGAATTTATTTCTCTCTCACTTTTAGGAAGTCCCAAGAGAGGCAACCAAGACCTGAGATGGTGACTCATGGTGTCAGGGACCCAGGTTCTTTGTCTTGTTGCTCCAGCGTGTGTGGCATCCTTTTCCAAAGACACCTCATGGTACAAGTGAACTAGCTGCTAGAGCTCCAGCCATCACATCCACTCTCCTAAATTCCTTTCCTACACTCAGTAGTAATTTTATGTTATTATTATGAAGTGTAATGTCCTGGGCAATCATGTATTTTGGAGAATAACCAAATTAATTTTCATTAAATGTTAACTTAATAAAACATATGAACTTAAGTTAATTGTAAATACAAATCATCTTTTAATCCAACTTAATAGATACATGTAAAATAATAGCATGAGGATAAGACTGTTACTACTTTTTAGAAAGGATTCCTATTCTCTTTGACTTGGATCTCTGTATATTAAACCCACCTTTAAATAAGTTCTTCCCACTTAGAAACTTCCCGAGCAGTAAAACAAGGGGGTATTAACCAGGCTATTGTTCCTTCTCTTTCTCTAAACTTGCTCTCATTTCCCATTTGGCACAAACAGCTGTTTGGCAGATGTCTGTTTTTTGTTTTTGTTTTTTTCTTTGTCTCCTATTTAAAGACTATTCTAGACACAAAATCCATTCAGTTCATGAAATAAAGCGTGAAACTTTGAATTTCTAGGACAGTTCAAATTTTGAATTAATAATGAGTGTCCTAGGATTCCTTTAGAAAGGAAATAGAAGCAAAAGAAAACCTTATTAAAACCAAATAGAAAAATGTTATTTTCCTAAGATTTCATTCTATTCCTAAATTCCCTTCAAGGAGTCCAGGTGTTAGTAACACAGAGTAGACAAGAGATCCTCAGACACGTGATTTTAACAAATTCATACATACTCTAGAAACCCAGGGCAACACTTCCATTTCTACCCCCATCCGAATTAATGGTACAATATTTACCCAAGCACTCAAGCTAGAAACTTCCCACTTATCCTGGGATTCCCCTGTCTTCCTCATGTCCCATGTCCAGTGGTAACCAAAAGCCGTCCATTTAGCATCTTCTATAATTCTTGAATAAATCCCATTTCAGAGCCATTGTCCTTGTCAGTCCCTCATTGTTTTTTGCCTACCATTTTAACCATCTCCTTACTAAGCTCTCTAGCTTTGACTGTTCCTCCCCATGCCAGTGTCTTCCATTTGGTCCCATGAATTATCTTTTTGAAAAGCAATTGTTATTATCTCACTCTTTTGCCTGCAATCTTCAATGCCTCCCCTATATCTGTTTTTTTTTTTCTTCTATGACCCAATTGCCCTTTTTAATCTAGCGCCACACGCTAGCCCAGGGGTTCTTAACCTTTTTTGTTCCATGGACCCCTTTGCCGGTCAGGTGAAAAACCACGGACTCCTTACTAAGTCCACACTATACTGTGTATTATTTAATAAATATATCACACCCGCACCAACACGACCCCAGAAGAGTAATGGTTTTTTTTTAATTTAAATTCAAGCTCATGGACCACTTATTAAGAACCCCTGCTCAAGCCTAAGTTCCTGCCATTCTGTCTTGGTGTACCTTATGATTCAGACACACACAAAAAGTGACACCTATTTCTTTTACCCCTCTCTTCCTTTACATGGAATGCCTTCAACCTTGCCCTTTTCTTGAACTCTTGCTCATCTTTGAAGTCCTAACTCGGTGCCACACACCCTCACGGCAGGCTTTTTGAGAATTATATATGTTTTTAGGGCCCACTATATGTAATTGTCAAGTTGGTCCCTCTGAACTGAGAACTTCTGGACAGTACAGCCTTATTTATGTATGTATCCTCAGCATCTGTTACAGTGCTTGACACATATAGAATCAAAATAAATATTGATAGAATTGAGTGGAACTAAAAACAAGTACAGGATATGCTTTGTCATAAAACGTGTGTCCCCGTAAGACCCCAAACTAAAAACAGTTAAGATAGCCTGGACACTGGATGTTAAAACTGGGCTGAAGGGAGGTATACTCTAGTCTACAGGAGTACAGATACATCCTGGGACATCGTCTGTTCCCAACCCTCATGTCCTCCTGATCTGCCATGTTCGTCTTTGCTTATTCTACCTGATTTCCTTTCTATTTTCACTCATTCTCACAAAACTTTCCATTTAGCTTAATCTGTTGGACCAGCTGCCTTCTCAGCACTGAAGTCTGCTATATGTATATATCTATATTTTCGCAGAACTTTCCTTTTAGCTCAATCTGTTGGACCAGTTCCCTTCTCAGCACTGAAATCTGCTATATCTACATATCTATATTATCTTTGTTATATGTGCTGTATCTACTATATATTATCTATGCATGAATGTGTGTGTGCCTCAAGGTAAAATCATAGTACTAGAACTAGACGTGCCCACTTAGAGAGATGAGTGAACGATGGGCGGAGAGGGCGCCTCAGAGAAATGTATGATAATCAAATCTGTCAAATGCCAGGATTTATACTGAGTACTTTAAACCACCCTGTGAGGTGTCAGTACATTTTACATTTTATCCCTTTACAGATGAAGTAACTGAGGCTGAGAGAGATTGAATAGCCTGCACCCTGGAGAAGTGGTGGAGCTGGGATCCAAACAACATGTCTTAATCCACAGTCAGTGCTGTAAACCCAGTTGGTCTTAAAATTTTGTAATGGACCACATTTCAACTGATCCTCATCTTAGAATATAGCTTTAGAGGGTAAAAAAAAAACAACCAAAACAAAACAGAATGTTTTTTTTCCACTGAGATTTTGTAAGCACCAGTGGTTTTTCTCAAGGATTTAATTCCAAGGATCATTGGAGCAAGAAGATAGGCTTTTTGAACTTGGACTTAACCCCAAGGGCCTCATTGAGTGCCCAGGAAGATTTGTCTGAGTTTTACACACCTGGCCTTGGGCAGCAACAATAGCCTATTGCTCAAGTTCCATTAGAATCAATTAGTATTTCTTCATCTCCTCCTGACAAGATGCTATGCTATGTATAATAAGCTAACAAAAATTAATGGGTTGTTCTTGTCCCGTCTCTGACTGCCCCCCCACAAAAAAACATACACCAAACGCTCACAACCTCATAGTCCTATTAGGAACACAAGCCGTTCACAAAAGAACTGTTAATCGACAATGTAGAGCTGTTGGTAAAGTAAGCCCTCAAGAGATTTCCAGGTCCTTGGTGGTGAGGGAACACTTAGAATCCCTTCCGTGCTCCACGCCTACATTTCCCCTCTGGCTTTCTCTCCTGTGGTACTTTCACCACCAATTCCCTCTCTTTTGACTTCCAGCTGCTCTATATTCAAACTCTGTGGTATAATCTGAATTCAAACTGCTTAGTCCCTTTTTGTCCACAAGAATTTCTAGATCTTTATCCTGGATTTAGTTCTTTTTTCCCCTAGGTCTCCAAAGGGGTAATCAATCCTGAAAATAACTCTTGGACTTAAGAAAAACCAAAACGAAGGCACTCATCACAGAATATGCGGGTCCTGGCTGTGGACCAGCTATCAGTTGTCAGCCTCAACTGAAGGAGGCAGGCTAGCTCGAGAAGAAGCCCTGGGGTGGGTCAGGCAGTGGCAGGCTGTCCTCCTAACCATGACAAGAGGTGCACCAGTCAGCAGGGGCCCTGGCCTGTGAGGGCTGGCCTCACTGCTTGGTGATTTGAAGGATAAACAAATATTTTCACAGGGTGCGTCCAGAACTGAGTAGTCAAGGTCACTGTGGTACAAATAGAGCATATGGTGTCAGTGTGTCCTGGCGTCTGGGCTCAAGTGGCCTTTTTTGGCAACATCTATAAAGAACAAAAAGCGTGGTGTAGCCTCAACAGTTGATGTGGAGTGTGCTTTTTACCATCGCTTTGCAAAATTTCTAGATCTGCTTTCATTTCGTGTAGATTGCTTTGAAAGTGGAGCCAGGCTTGTGTTTTCTGTGGATTGGAGCTTTGCCCAAGAGGCTTTGCTACTCCACTTGAAACTGACCTATATTGCTCTGATTCATTCGTTCCAGCCAAGGAAGTAGCAGGTACTCACAAGGAGTCTCAAATGGCCTTTGGTTTTCCTTCACAGATGGGGGTAAGAACACACAGACATATATATATATAAATAACATTTTTGTAAGCAAATACACATATATGCATATATATTTATATATCATTTTGCAAATGTTTGTATGTATTGTGAGAATTTTGATTTTTACCCACAATAAAAATAAATTAAAAAAAAAAAAAAAAAAAAAAAAACACACAGACATACTTAATCCCTCTTTGACAAAGCTTTACTTATAATGAGTCTGAAAAAAATATAAAGGAGTGTTGCTAGCACTGTCTTCTGTGATGCAGATGATTTTTTTGGATGGTAACACATTCAGTAATTTTTTTAGATAGCTACAGTGATTGGATAAAAAGAAAATCATAATATTATACAAGTGTCAGGCTTTCCTTGTTTTTTTTTACAAGGGAATGTCCATCTATATACAGTATAATATATAACACTTTTTAATATACATATACATTTCTCCACAGCTCTGAGAATTTAATTTCTTGTAAGTAGATATCCAGGCTTAATTTATCAGCACAGTTTTTATCTGGCTTCAAAATCAGTGCTCTGTCATTAGCAAACTTCACTTACTAGTTTTAGTCGCATCTAAGCTGCACAATGGTTGAATTGGTGACTATTATATTTGTTTAACTGCTGTAAAGTAAGTTTGCAACAATAGATGCTTGCACTTAAATAGGCCTGCAGAGCTTTGGGGCTCTATCAATCATGCTGAGATTTCCCTCCCGCTGTCTCCTCTGATGGACAATTCTGCTGATGTGGATATTCAAAAAGAAGGGATCAGGAAGAACAGATGATGGATAAAGACAATCTTCTGTCTTGGGAGGAAATCAGAGAAATCCTTTTAAGGAATTTCTTTGTCATGGTGTCAGAAGATTAATTATGCTCGTGTGAGAACAACTTTCTCATTGGGTGAAAAGAGACATTATCCTTCTGACTTGTGACAGAAGATTTTCAAAGAAAGAGAGTTAAAGATTTCAGCTACTCTGAAATCTTTTTATTCTGTTGTCTTCTAAGGATCCTCCAAGACCCTTGGATTACATCCATGACATATTGATGTTCTCTTAGTAATTAATAAATTGGGAATTTTTGTTTCAAGCAACTCTTCTTCCTCTTCCTCATGCACATCTCTTCAGAGGCCTTAATACCCGAGATTGTATATAGGATTTAAAAATAGCATAATAATAAAGTGATAATTTATTACAAGCCAGGAATGATATCTTGTGGTAATATGAAGAACAGACACCACAGTCCAGCCAAAAACTTGTGCAAACAGGTCAGTAAACACAATTTTTAATATGGCAAATAATTGTATGATCTGAAAAAGTATCCTAAAATTTTTTTTTACTCTTAATCTAGTTTTAAATGATGATAATATTGAAGATGTTTTCATTCCTCATAAGCTCTCTGAGCTCTAACAAATCAGTATTCAGAAAGACCTTTGAAAGTTAGAGACAAAATACATTATAGAAAGCATAACAATAGTAGCATTGTTTCAAATAACTTCATTTTCCAGATAACTGAAGCCTCAAAACTGACAAATAAAATAATTATTGGTAATGAAAGATCTTCCTAAAATGCATTACAAAACAGTCTGTTTTGTAAATAATGCAGATTAACTGACCTAGCCTCATAATTATAAAGATCCATTATTGTGCTGCACTGAAATGCAATGATATCCTCAGGGACTGTTGAAGTACTGAACACAGGGTTATTTGTCTCTATACTAAACGGCCTGAGCAACCATATTTTTTTTTCTGCCTACTTTTTGTAGATCTCTTCCCTTCAGGTGAGTTATCACTTCTCCCTGGAATCTGTGTGCCCTATTGCTGGTCACTGCCCTTTTGCTTTCTACCTGAGAGTAAACCTGTATCTTCAATGCAAATGTACAAACCAGATACATTTCTCTCATTTCCTCACTGTGGAAATGCATTTTTCTCTTATTTCTGGGTACTTGACTGGTTTTAGGCTAGGGAGTTGGGGTTTACCAGAAGTCTGATGTCTGGAGCAGGGGGCATTGCTTGTACACATAAATACACACACACACGCACATACACATAGACGTGTTCATTTATTAATTGTATTAAATGTTAGCACAGTGTATGGTGTATTATTTCAATCACTCTGTGAATAGGCATCACCAACAGCACACTTTTACATACAAGTCTTCAGAATAAATTTGTAGTTATGTTCCCACTCTAGACATTTTTTCCCTGCCTTTCCTGGGGCCCCAACACTGCTGCTGTCAAGTGGTAGCTACTTGGTTTTAAATAAAAATTACCTATTAGACTGCATGGAAAAATCACTAAAATAAATATTAAATATTAGCTGATGTTAGTTAATTGCAGGTTTTGCAGTAACTATCAGAACGTAGGTCTTTGTGACCTACATTCAGATCTTTGTGAGAGTTCAGAGGCAAGACCAAATGAGTTTTATCTTAATTCTCATTTCAGTCAGATGCTTAAATTGAGAGATTTAAATTCAAAATGTAGGATAATTGAGTTTTGAGGAGGATCTAAACTTCAATCTCTTATCAACTGTATTTCCAATTTGGTGACTACAGTTTCAGTTTTTGGAGATGATAAATGAAAGTGATGATTTTCATGAAACACACAGTGTTTAAGAAATAATTTCCAGAAAAATAAAAGTCCTGGCGGTAAATACAATCCCCTTTCCCCTTTCTTTATAAAGAAGAAACTGATTATTTTGTTGCATTTTGTCTTGCTAAAAGAAAAAAACATACTATTTTGCCTCTGTCACATTCTCTTTTAGCAGCCTGAATTAACATTTCAGAGGGCTTTAATTAAAACTGGCGATAATTCACTGTGATGACATGGAACATTTGAAGAAAAAACAATTTGCTAATTAATAAAAAATATAGTTATAGAAAATGTTTCTTACTCTTTCTGACCCTGCCATTAAAGGAGAACAATCAATTTATTTCCCACCAGCTGTATGAATTCAATGAAAAGAATTTCTGTTTTTCTCCTTCCTAAATCCTTGCTGAGCTGTTCTGGCAGTACATAAAAGTGGGTCATTTGTACCTAAAATACTTTACCGATGTTCCATTAATCTTAGTGATGGACATTCCTTCCCTGCTAAAGCAGGATGAGGGAATATTACAGGGAAATAGGAGGTAAGCATTTTAAAAATAGATGTATATAGGCATAATAGAGAAAGGTTATTTAATATTTTGTAGCCTGTCCTTTTTGGAAATGAATACATAATCAAAAATAACAATGATTGTTTTGTGGTGAATTTTATGTTATTTATTAGTAGTCTGTCATACCTTTAGCATTAAGAAGAATGTGTTAAGAATCTGCAAAAAAGATGGTGTGTGTCTTTGAACACACACAAATGGTTTGTTTAGAAACAAATGGTTTGTCAGACCAAAATAATGTAAAAAGATGGATGAAGCAAGGACAAAAAATGCTTTCCTTTGGTTGTTTTGTTTAAATGCAAAAGCTCTATCACTCTGCCTCTTATACACAATGAGTTTCTCAGCTGTTAGATGTTTAAATGAATCTTATGAAGACCTTCGTTATAGTCTTTATGATGTGTTTCGCACTTCTTAAAAGAATTTGTTTTCTGTCTCAAGAGTGAGGGAACGACAGATGGGCAAAGCTACCTTGAACTTCCCTCATGATCTTCTCTGTTGACTGGCAGGTTTCAAAGGTTAAACCAGTTACAGATGAAATGTGATTTGCTTCCTTCCCTGATCCCTGTGAAAACTGCAATAGCCAATACTGTTCATTTATCAGAAAAGCCGTTCTCTGAAGCCCTCGGCATTGGGGATGACATGAGATGGTCCCCGCATATCTATTATCAGTAAAGCAACAGACCTTTTGAAAGTGATACATCAAGAAATCTTGAAAAAGTGAACAAATTCTACTGGGCACCCCTTACATAGAGTCAGATTATACTTATTTGTGCACTTGAGCTCTGCTTAATGTGACTAGTTTTTCAACCTATACAGTGATTTATTCTCCTTTGCAGCATATACTAGCTGTGGAAACCAGAGCAGAATGTCAGCTGTAGCAGTACCATGCTTTCAGAGGGCACCGGCACTTGCTAACCACCAGGACACTGTTAGCAGTTAACATTTGTCAGACTCCCCATATGCCTCGCTTCCCTTCTCTCCTTCCACCCAGCTTTTTTTTTTTTTTCATTTGCAGTCACCTTTACTTCAGAATTCCACAGACTTCATGCCTAGTTGAACCTTCCACATATTCTTTAGAAGGACACACTTCACGTAACATAGCCTGCCATTATCATTGCTTAAAGCTTGGTTAGAAGCCATTTTTTGGAAAAAGTGGAATACAAAACCTAGAGGAATTGTTTTTTATTTGGACCGCAAGCATAATGTTTCATCCCAATGCTTTTAGGAAGTTTATTGAGGGCAGTATTTCACAGGAGCTATTGGGATTCTTTTGTTGTTTGTTTTTAGTTTTCCATTGGTTGTTTTTTTTTGTTTGTTTTTGTTTTTAGGTTTTATAGTTAAAAATTTAGTTGATAAACAATATTTATTGTTGTTAATGCTATTGCTGATAGGCTCAGCCTCAGCCAAGAAGGTAAAGGTCAATGTCACAGGCATCCAAGAAGTGGTAGAGGCTGGACGTGGAGCTTAGCCCAGAGGCAAGTTGCTGTTGTCATGGCAGAGTGGTCTTTCGTAGCTCCCTGTGCTCTTAGGCAACTCCTTTGGGAAATTCTAAGGAATGGGGAAGTGCACAGAACCACTAAATGGCAAGGGGCTTAGTAGGCATCATAATTGATTTGTTTCCATTTTCCAGAGGAGAAGCTAGAAGCACAAAGTAGTCAAGTATTCAGTCCTAAGATCAGACTGGGAGGGCTTTTTCCCTTCTTTCTTTGTAACATGTTTGACTAATTGTTACATTTTTTTTTGCATCCCATTTAACAATCATATGCAATTTTGATCTCTGTTGTTTTTTTTTATCTAAATAAGTGCTTTTCAAACTTTACTGCCATAGAATCATCTGGTGTTAGGGTTACCTATTTGCTAAATCTGGCGACCCTTTCTGGGGTGTTCAAAATACAGATTCCTGAGTCCTAGCCTAGACCAATGCCACTGTAAATCTCTGAGAGTGAGAATAAGGAATCTACATTTTAAACACATTCCTCATGTAGTTCTGACACAGGTAGTCCTTGAATTAGGCTTTGAGAAACACTGACCTAAATTGAATTTAAAGAGTGTCTGACTGGCTACATTGGGTTCATCAGGAAAGGTCAGTAGTAATTCCAACCAGATCTTCTATTTTTCTGTTTATGGAAAATATAGCTTATCCTATAGCAGTTGCTGAAACAAATGAGAATATCCATTCCATTCTTCCTCTCTGTGACTCTTGACTTATCATTTAGCACCTTCTACTACTGCCACCATCACTGTCAGACTTTAGGAGACCTAGTCTCTGGGGATTCAATTCCAGTTTGTCTCCATCCATAGCTGTGAGCACTTTTTCTTTATGCTGTTTCTTCCTAGGATTCTCAATTTATTCACTTTTTATCTGACATGAAGAGTACTTTTTCTTCCAACTTATGCCATCAGCCTACATACCTCATCTCCTTTAGGAGGTTCCTTATGTTTTGTTTCTCAACAAAGACTTTCCCAGGTTAGGTAACAGAATGAGAGGTTGGTTTTAAGGATTAGAGATCACATTCGTAGATGAAAAACTGTCATTCTGGGTTATTTTTTTTAAATATTTATTTTATTTTTTTATTTCTCCCCACCCCCCCAACCCCCCGTTGTTTGCACTTTCTGTGTCTTTTTGTCATCTTTGTTTCTTTTTTTTTTTTTTTTTTTTTTATTATGGGTAAAAATCAAAATTCTCACAATACATACAAACATTTGTAAAATGATATATAAATATATATGCATATATGTGTATTCGCTCACAAAAATGTTATTTATATATATATATATACACATATATTTTAAGAGGTGCTTAGATTACCCAAAATATTACACGGAACCCACTGGGATTCCCATGTTGCCCACCTCCCACACCTCCCACCACATCCCACACAAACATCTCCCACAGTGTGGCCCACCAACCTCAATGAACTTACACATCCTGGAGCCTTGCCACCAACCATAGACCACAGTTCACACTGTAGACCACACTCTCTCCCACTCAGTTCTGAGTGGTGTGTGCTGATTTAAAATGGCCTACATCCATTGCCACAACAGAACTCAGGACAACCTCCAACTCCCAAAGAAGCCCCTGTATTTCAACTGCTCATCCCCTCCCTACCCAAAAACTGTCAAGTGGCCACTGGCTCCACCTCATTGTTATAATTTCTTGCATTGCAAGAATCACCATATGTGAGCAAGAGAATACCATCAAGTCCACTCTAGTCCATAGTTCTTCCCCCAATCCAGAGGCGACTGGGATGGTGATGTCCACTCCAACTCCAAGTGTGAGAGGGCTTATATCCCATGGATATGGTGGGTGGGATGATCCTGCCTGCAGATGCAGGCCCTCTCCATTCCCTGGGATGGCCATTTCCCATCGTTGTCTCCTCACCAGGTGACTTGGATGAGTCCATTGAGCTGTAGGGTAGGAGTTGCAGCTCCACCTAGATTTCATGCACACCTGGCACATAGGTAGGCGGGAGGCTCCAGTCTCTGGAAGTATACCTAAGAAACTCCAGCATCACATGTAGGTTTGAATAGAAGGGACTGGTGAACCATGTGCAGGGAGGACTTATTTGAGTCTAATTCTGTCACTCTCAGGAGCACAGATTCCAAAATAGAACCCACTGATAAGGCATCAGTCTCTGGGGCTATCCCCCCTTATATAAGACCAGGGTGTCTCTGGAGCTCTCAGGAAACCCACTGAGTGAGGTGATAGGCACTTAGATGTTCTATGAGCTCCTACTGAGGTGTGCGTAAGAGTTACCTCTGGGATGACCTCCCGACTCTCTTTGAAGTCTCTTAGCCACTTGAACTCATTTGTCTTTACCGTTTCCCCCTTTTATTCAAGGTCTTTTTCCAGTTGTGTTGCCAGTTGGCACTTGGGAAAAGTTTTCAATTAGCAATAATCGTGCCTCGGATAAACCTCATTGGCTACGATACTGCCACTGCACAAAGCTGCCAGTTGGCACTTGGTATTAATCCCTCGTTGCCAGGGAGGCTCATCCCCGGGAGTCATGTCCCACGTTGGGGGGAATCATCTTTGTTTCTTTAGGAGGCACCAGGAACCGAACCTGGGACCTCCGATTTGGGAAGGAGGCACCTAATCAGCTAAGCTACCTCCGTTCCCTGCTTTGTCGTGTCTCTTGTTATGTTTTTCCTCTTGTGTCTCTTGTTGTGTCATCTTGTCGCGTCAGCTTGCCGTGCCTGCCGGTCCTACCAGCTCACTGTCATGCTCGTCCTCTTTAGAGGCACCAGGAACCTCTGCTCCCTGCTTTGTTGAGTCTCTCATTATGTTTTCTTTCCCTCCTTGTGTCTCTTGTTGCGTCATCTTGTATCAGCTTGCTGCACCTGCCTGTCACGCCAGCTCGCTGTCTTCTTTTAGGAGGCATCGAGAATCAAACCACGGACCTCCCATGTGGTAGGCGGAAGCCCAATTGCTTGAGCCACAACCGCTTCCCTGTGTTAACTTTTTAAATTATCTTATTAGAAAATCTGAACTTTAAAAAGTGCAAATAGTAAAATGAGAATTTATAGTAAAATGAGTGGGATAGGAATCTCATATTCTTTTAGCCTGACTTCTGTAGTAGACCAGGAATAACTTTTTAAAAAATGTTTTTTCAAATCTAAACCAATTTTTCTTAGATACCAGTCTGACCTCAGAAGTTTCTAATTAGAGATTTTCATAATTTGTGTAAGTAAACTAATGTTGACCAACTTAGCATTCATTAGTTCTCTACTGAATTTTAAATTTTTTAAAAATTGAGGTAAAATTCATATAACATAGAATTCACTTTTTTTTCACTATTTTAAAGTGTATAATTCAGTGACTTCTAGTATATTTCTAGTGTTGTGCAACTATCACACTATCTAATTCCAGAACATTTTCATCACCCCAAAAAGAAACCTTATACCCTTAAGCAGTCATCCCTATTGCATCTCTCCCCTACCCTTGGCAACTGTCAATAAGCTTTTGGTGTCCGTGGATTTGTCTTTTCTGGACATTTCATATAAATGGAATCATACAATATATGGCTTTTTGTATCTGATTTCTTTCACATAATAATGTTTTCAAGGTTCCATGCTATAACATGTATCTATTATCATTCCTATTTTTGGCTGAACAGTTTTCCATTGTATGGATATGCCACATTTGTTTATCCATTCATTGGCTGCTGGACTTGAGTTTTTTGAACAATTCTGATTACAGTTTTGGACTATTTCACCAGTTATTTTCTGTAGCTATAAGAACACAGTATGGCTTAGTTTGAAAAGCAGAAGATAGAGAGTTTGGAGGATGGAAGTTTGAATCTCATCACTGATAACTTTTTAGTACAAGTCACTCTTGGAGCCTGTTTTCTCAGGTAAAGTGAATACAATGATATCTCTCTCAGAAGGGTTTTGTGAAGATTGAATTAATTAGGGTGTATCATACTCCCAGTGCAGTTCCCATGTATTATTTAGAAAATTTTGGTTAATTTAGATGTTTTTTTGCATCTAATAACAATCAGGAGACCCCTCTCAACCTTAGATTAAGCTAATATTTTGTAGGTCTCTTATTTTTATAAGTTTTTCTTTGACCAATCTAAAATAATCACACTCTTATTAAGATCTAGAAACCAGAGCATTATAATTGATGTTACATTTTTTAATTCATTGGCTTTTACAGAAAACACTTTATTGATGAACCCCAAGGGCAGTTTACCCTT
Source organism: Tolypeutes matacus (assembly GCA_026826555.1). Lineage (NCBI taxonomy): Eukaryota > Metazoa > Chordata > Mammalia > Cingulata > Chlamyphoridae > Tolypeutes > Tolypeutes matacus. The sequence continues at coordinate 12,604,888 of JAKSZT010053813.1, forward strand.
CTAGCAATTACCCTACTACATGGTATGGGTTTGTTTGTGTATCTATTTTTTCACTTTTTTTGCCGGTTTGCCGAGTTCAACCCATGTCTCCCCACCACCCATAGGATCTGATAATTTAGGAATATAATTGAAGCCCCACCACCACCACCCCTTGCCTAGCAGCACAGTAGAAAGGACATTAGTTCTAGAGTTTGAGGACATGCATTTGAGAACCAGCATGGCTACTTATGAGTATGGTAATCTTATAAGATTAACTGAGATAATATACATGAAAGAACCCTATGAGGTATAAGAGCGTTATTCTTTCTATGGTTAGGGATTTATATATAATAAAAGGGTATTAACATTTATTTTGTGCCTAATGTATGCCAGATGCTTCACATATATTATATTCTCCACTATAACCCTAAGAAGTAGAAGATACTATTCTCACTTAACAGACGACTAGCCTCAAGCCACATGATTATAAAGTAGTGGAGCATAATTTGAATTCAGACTGATTGTTCACCTAAATCACACTGCCTGCCTTCACTGATTTTGGGGCAGCGCAGGTCACAGCATTCTTGGCTACCAGAGAGAGAGGGAAAGAGAAAATGAGAAAATGGAAGGAGGTGCATTGTATATGCAGTCAGCAAATAAGAAGATATCTGAGAATAGACATTAGTCACTGACTTGATAGAGCAGATTTCAAACAATTTGCACTCCTTTTGTCATCTGTCAAGCAAGGATGATTGACTTATTAAAAATTTTAGTTTAGGTAGGTGTTGAAGCCAAAATGCTTTTCAGAGTTGGGACTTATTGAACATTACCATTGTTTTATCCAGTTGAACACAAATGAAGTCAAAGTTTTCACCTGGGCCTAAATCAGGTGCCATCAGCCCACTGGATGTAAACCCGTTCCTTCTGTGTCAGTGGGGCCTTGCTGATGATCCTGTTAGGGATTTGCAAAACAATGGGAGCACCTGTCAAAGGGGAAGTGGGAGCTGAACTACTTTTGCTCTTGGTGAGGAATGATTATTATAATCAATCAAAAATAGGAGGAAAAAAAAAAAAAAGAAAAAAGAAACAAAAACTAGGAGGATATGATGGGACATTATTTTTCTGAAAGTAGAAGTACTTCAATTTTGGCTTTAGGCTTTTAGGACTATTTATATGAACTGTTTTTGCCTATGTGCTCTTGATAGAGGATGTCGAAATACATTTGTAAAATTTCAGACAGGTTGATGGTCTGTACATCTGAAAATGTTCAGTGTGAAACCAATTGATCTATTAAACATCTTACCAGTGAGTTAAACTTTAGAGGTCATGTCTTTTTACAGGACTTTTTTTTAGGAGGTACCAGGGATGGAATCCGAGACCTTGTACATGGAAAGCAAGTGCTCAAACACTGAGCTACACCCGCGCCCCACGACTTTCAATAAACAATTATTTCTACTTCACATCAACATAGGCTTAGCAATATTGAACATCTTAATGAATAAAACTGGCAAACAAATTGGCAGTTGTTAAATTTGTTTAATGTAATTCCCTATCTCCCCCAAGAACAAAACAAAACAAGACAACAAATCTCAGTCTTCTCCACGTGGAAGTAAAGATGATTTTCTCCCACATTTTCAAATTTAAACATCTAAATTGTGTTTGAGTTTAAAGTTTGCAACAAAAGCAAAATAAACATGTAAAGTGATGGAAATATTTCAGGAAATACCATAGTCTACTGTTTTTGCTTCTTTTCATTTTGGTGATTCATACCCCAAAGTGTTATTTATTTTCCTTAAAAATGTGGCAACGATGTGGAAGAAAATCATTTATAGTTGGATAGATTTGAGTTTTTTTAGTTTTTATTAAAAGTAGCACTCAAGTAGAGAGGTAAGCTTGAAATGATATGTACAACAAATTTTAGTCATTACAGGCCTTCAAAATGCCAGAAAGTTTAAAAAGGAAAAAAGTCACTGTGTCTGCTTCATGAATTATAGTCATGAACATATTATATTCAGGAACCATCTTTGGATCCCTGTTTTTCCTAGCCTCATGGCCTCAAACACAATTTAGATGAATTATTTTTTAATAATTACATTTAAACGCCTGATGATCTAATGGAGATAATTTCTTAATGTGGTAAAATGAGTCCTTTGTATCTTATTTGAATCTATTGTTGCTTTAAGCTAATCTGCTTTAGGGTTCTCAAATCCAGGCATTTTACAATGCAGACTCTAGCAATGGTATTCATGTGGAATGTTGGCTTTTGTTTACAAGCTTTACCAGACCCTCACTGCTTCCTTTGGTCATCTGGTGTCTTCACTAATGTGATTTGTACCCCTCCGCTCTGCAGGTAGCCCTGAGCTTTTATAAGTGGGATTTACAATGGGACTCGCCACCCTGGCTGCTAATGAAAGGAGCCACAGGGATTTTGTTTTGTTTTCTTCATCTTTCTTCCCGGAGTAAAGGAAAATTGTATTCTGGGTTTTCTGATGCACTTTAATTTTTACAGTTGATTTACTAACTGCGGTGCAAAAATACAAGTATTTTTGTTTAGGAGTCACAATGTTTCATCTGCCAGCCCCTTCATGCTAGTCACTAGAATTGTTTATTACTGAACCTGGAAAAAACAAAGTGAAGTCCCTGTTTAAACTCAGTTGGCATTTCACCTTCATCTGTTTTTGTCTTTAATGAGATTTTTTGGACCAATTTGGTGTTTTTTAAAAAATACGTGACTCGTCGTCTTGGAATCTAGTACCACCTTTGTATTTAGGACTTATATAGTTTTGAGTAAGTCTCTTACTCTTTTGGTGTCTCAGGTGAAAAAAAGGAGTGTGTTACCAAGGCTGCTGTAAGAGCAGGATGATATTCCATATATTCTTCCAGCTTTTGTTTCTTTTTATTTCCAAAGTGAACTAAGGTGGCCCTTCACTGGATTTTTTGGGAAAATCTATCATTGGAAAACAAACTTGCATCTGATAAAACATTTTAACCAGAAGTTAAAGCAATAATTAATTTTAAAACATCAGTGTCTTCATTTTAGAAACAATATGCTTTGTAGATTATTATCCAATTTTATAGAGAGAGGAACTTGTCCATTTTCCAATAGTGAAACACAGAGCTCCTGTTTTAATTGTGCTACATTAGGCAGTGGTTCTCAGGTGTGATTTAAAGGCCATCCAGGAATCTTTGGATTTTAGAACAAGAAGGTACTACCATCAGCATTAGTAAACTAAATGTCTTAAGTTTACTAATGAGATTCAGGAAGTCCAGAAATGCTTATTAGTTTGTCCAAGGTCACCGAGCCTATTGTGCTGCTAGTAGAGCCCGAAATCCAAGGACAAAATGGGTAGATACCAGAGTGCAGGTGTCCTCACTACCTCTAAATGGAAAACAGAATGAAAGGGTGAGATGAGGGACTGTTTATTCCAAGTCTGAAAACTTGAAAGTCACTGCTTGAGAATATGAAACAGTTGATTAGTTTCTGCATTGCTATTGTCAGAGTCAGTCCAATATCACAAATGTTTGGTGAGAGCATGCTTTGAGGCACTGTACTGAGGTGATGCTCCTACGAAGGTGATTAAGTCACAGTCCCTGCCTTCAAGGAGTTTACAGTCTAAACTGAGAAGAAACTAGTATACAAGTAGTACTATGTGAGTTGTTGGGAATAAAAACAAAAAAAAAGACAATCTCTGATTCTACAGATTTCAAAGACTAAAGTAGAGATGGACTTACATAGAACTTATAGGTCAAGGGTTAATAGCAGGTCAAAGGTAAATTCAGATTGCTCTGGGATCTCTCAGGCAAGGTCTTAAATCAAACTGGAAGAAAAGAAAGGAACTAGTTAGATGGTAAAATATGGGCAGGTTTTTCTGTTTTCCCTCAACCTTGCAGACTGATATTACTATAAATTCCTTGTCCCTAACCCTAAGTACTACTTAATTATATCTTTGCCTGCCCTTGGCTGTGTCCCTCTGCTTTTTCTCTAGTCAGTGATTACAAATCTACTCCATTCTCTTCAAGCCTTGTAATTCAGTACTGTGTCCCTAACTAGAATGTAAACTCTAAAACCATTTCTAGCTTGTTCACCATAGTATGTACAGGGCCCAATGCATAGAAGACATTCAATTGACATTTGTCAAATGAATAAATGAGGTGGTGGCATGCCAGAATTAAAATATTGACATGGGGATGGAAAAAAGCAACCCAAGTTAGAGACCTAGGCTTCATCCTGAATCACTCTCCCATGTCATCATCACTAGTTCCTCCTGATTTAATGCCTAAATATTTCTCATGCCTATCCCATCCTCTGTATCCCTAACATAACTGCTCCCCTACAAGCTATCAGGATCTCGCACCAGGACACTCTCCCTACATCTTGTTTTGCCTTCTCACGGGTCCCTTCCACTCTGCCACTAGAGAGATCTGTTCAAAGCTGAAATGGGGGAAGCGGCTGTGGCTCAATCAGTAGGGCTCCCATTTACCATATGGGAGGCCCCGGGTTCAGTTCCCAGGGCCTCCTGGTGAAGGCAAAAGCCCACCCGCACGGCGTGGTTAGCTGACCCAGCGAGCACAAGCAGCAAGGGGGGGATAAATGAATAAATAAATAAAATCTTTAAAAAAAAAAAAAAAAAGCTGAAATGGGAGCATATCTCTCCTTTGCTTAAAACCTGCTCTAGTGGCTCCTTTCTATCTACATGATGTGGTCTAAACTCCCCAGAATTGGGCCTACATCTCCATCTTCTATTCCTACTACCCTCTCCTTCACACTTGGTAATCTAGTAATGCCAGGTTGGTCTTGTATCCTGGACAAACTGTGCTATTTCATGTCTTTATGCTTTTGAAAGACTTTTTTTTTTTCATTGATTTTTAAACATTTATTTATTTATTTATTTATTTATTTTTAGGAGGTACCAGGGATTGAACCCAGGACCTCGTACGTGGGAACAGGCACTCAACCACCGAGCTACACCTATTCCCTGAAAGACTCGATCTTATTCTTTCAACACTTTTCTTTCTGTATCAGTTAGGATTATATTTGTCTGTAAATCACAGGAAGCACTAAACAGCAAATTAGAAAGTTATTTCTTTCCCACAAAAATAAAGTTTGGGAGTAATAGTCCAAGGCTGACATACATCTCTGCTATCATCAGGAACCTTGGCAGGAGCTTGTGGTTCTCCCATTATTGTGTGGCTCCCATCCGTGCCCTGCTCTGTCCTCATCCTCTCTCCCTTCTCTACTCCCTCTAGGACTTTATTCCGTTATCGTTTTCCATCTTCTGTACCATGACCTCTCCCTTTTCTTTGAGGGGAGCATCCCTCCTCCTAATTTTTCCCTTCCTGCCATTTTTTCTTCCCTTCAGCTACCAACGTATTTCCATCCTTTTTTTTTTTTTTTTTTTTTAACCACACTTACTTCTTGAAAAAAAACGGCCACATGCCATGGCATGTTTTCATTCTTGAGCCTATTATTTCACCTTTCTTACCTGTTGAAACTGCTGACTACTCCCCATATCTCCAAACTCTCTATCCCTTGACTTTCACAGCACTGCGAGCTCCTGGTTCCCTTCCTATTTTGCCTACGGCTCCTTCTCTAACTACTTTGCTGGGTTTCCTTCTTCCTCTGCTTGAGTCAAATGTCCTCATTTCCCCAGCCCTCCTTGACAACTCCACATACTTTCCCTACCTAGGCAATTCCTAGTAATCTCACTAGTACCATTATCAGCTATTTGTGTGGCAGCTGTCTCCAGTGTCTGTTTGTTCAGTCCCTACCGCCTGGAGACCTGAATATCTAACTGCCTACAGAAAAGGCCCCTCCCCTCCTTTCTGATCCCTCCCCTGCTGATTATTTGCAATCCCTGTCACAACTTCTTAGACTCTTGCAAAAAACCTCTTATCTGGTCTCTAGTCCAATTTTCACACAAACAGCAGAGTTACCTTTATTTTTTAAAAAAACCTATTTAATTCCTTTAAAAAAGGAAAAACAAACTTCCATCAGCTTTCTCCTCCTTCTAGGATTAAATTCCAGTTCCTAATTTGTCATGTAAGATTCCTTGGAGACTGGACCCAATCTATGTTTTTATTCTCTTTTCTTGTTACTCCACATTACCATCATGTACCCAACATTGAACTTTCAGTTCCTTTGGACTGTGAGGTCCTCCTAATTCTGTCTGATGAATTCCTCCTTATCCTTTAAAGTCACTGAAAATGTCACCTCTTCTCTGAAGTTTTCTGAATTTCTCCAGACAGAATGTTCCATTTTCTCTGCTTTTATAGTATTTTGTTCCAACGTCTAGTGAAGTTTTTAACATGTTGTACCATCATTTACCCATCCATCTTTACCTCTAGATTGGGACTCTTTGTGATTAGAGATCTTTTCTAGTTTGGCTCACAGTAGTTTTTTTAGGTGAATAAATGAAAAAAATAATGAAATCAGAGAATAGGAACGGCTTTTACTCTAAAAACAAGCAGCTTTATTTTGGCTATATTGAGTTGCAATATTGAGGTTGAGGGGATAGCAGAACACAGGTGATGTTCTATACATTTTTCTAATTTGTTGCAACTCAGAAAAGACATGAGGGCCATTGATGTAGATGTAGAAGTCATAGCAAAGACACTAAGAAACAACTCTTTGGCCCCATGTTTTTCAGGTGTGGATTGAAGAAAGGTAGAATGTCTATGGGAAGTGGAGGAAGGCTTGGTAGTGGGAATTCAAGGTATGAAGGAAGAAAATCCATACAAATTCTTGCTGGGAAAAAATTATTTTGACACTTTTGCCTGTGGTCCTCTTTCCCCTTCCAGAAATATCTAACCCTTCCACTAATTTAAGTTAAAGTCCAGAATCCAGAAAAAGAATAGATCAAAAGATGTACTTCTAGGATTAGAAACTAATGAATCAGAAATTTCATCCCTGGCTTCTACTTGCTACTTCAAACCCCTTTGTCCAGTTTCCTTTCCCTGTTCTCCCGTTAGTGGTGGGGCGTGTCCTCTGAGCCCTTTGCAATAGCAAGAAAGAGTGGGGAGTGTAGAAATATCTATTTTATCCCCTTCACAAAGTGATCAGTAAACTGAAAAAGCATAAGAATTCCTTTTTTTTCTTTTTTTAAGGAGATACTGGAGATTGACTCCAGGACCTTGTACATGGGAAGCAGACACTCAACCACTGAGCTATGTCTACCCCCCCCCCCA